>OW569411.2:109331703-109820493 GCA_937662695.2 Halyzia sedecimguttata
TTGATCACAATTTTCGACACAAAATTTGAACCACACTGTGATGATATTTCTGAAATTCAAAATATGCATGAGCTTTCCACATTCTTCCACTTCGATGTTGTAAAATCAGGTTCATACTCAGGATGTTTAAAATAAGAATAATGAACATAATACTGACTAAACATATTTGACTTTTTTCCGGTTTTTTTCGATATTTTCAGAACTATTCGAATGAATACAATGGTTTTAACAGAAATGTATTCAGCATTGAATACTTGATCATACCAGGAATGCAAAACTTGAAAACATTTTTTTTTCATCAAATTTATGTTCACTCCATGTATAACCGGAAATTTTTGGGCTTCGAAAATATTTTAGCTCTATAGAGAATTTCAAGAAATATCATAATCCCAATTTTCAGATCTCAAATATATCTAGTTCTCCAGAAACGTCTAATAGGCACTCGAACTTGGGATACCCGATATTGGCTTGTTAGAGCGTTTATACCTCCAATTCAGGAACACCCTTTATCATGAATTCTGTGGCTGCAATTGCAAATATGAACAGCATGCATATGAAGCGGCAAAATGTGAGGGCTTCAGACCCAACTACGATGTTGCAATCATTCATAAAGACCATGTACATGAAGGGTTAACCTCAATGTTCGAGCGTTTTTGGTTGCGTAATGTTCTGCGATTAGTAGTCTAGGAATTGTTCCGATTGAAAAATGTCGAGGCGATTTGGTTAGTGAGATAATTGGTATATTTTGTGCAGGTAACTCTCCAGAACATGTTTTCAACTCGGACGATCAATCGAAAAATCTCAGACACCAGCCAGATAGGTCTTTCAGGTCACCTTCCCCATAAATCAAAGTGAGTTATTGTTCGTTATTCAGTATTCGAACTCAAAGTACAAAAATTGCACGGAGCAACCAAAAAAATAACCGTAAAAGACAACACCTTGCATGCTTGGGAGGAATACCTATAAGCCGATACAAGCAATAAGAAATCCGCAAGAGTTGCATAAATCAATCAGGAATAGGCGAGGGAACATGGTAAACGTTCACCTCTTCCAACACATCCATAAGATGGTTGACGTTGCTGCTTAAAATAAAACAGGATTTGATGGATGTTTCTTACTGTTCCTTCTCTGCTTGCGGAACAAAACCATATGTAAATTTTGCTGTACCAGGGATCCAGGGAGTGAGTGTGGTGGAGTAAACTTTATATCGCGAGAGGTACTAAATCCAGTAGAAAGATAAAATCAATTCTAATAGTGGGCGGCTATGGAACGGGCCTATCGGATTTCTGTTTGTTGGTACAAATCACAGGTCGGAACTATGCGTGACTGCTGCATCATTTCGTGCATTACAGTTGTTGGCTTGGCTGCTAGAGAAATTTGAATACCAGATCTTCAAGACCTTTGATTTATTTGCTTATTTCTTCTCCGCTTTCAAACATACAGCTGAATTGAATGAATACTCAAAGGATTAATAGACAAATTTTGAAAAATCATATCTCAGAAAGTATTGGCTTGTTTGAGTTGAAAATGATATCAATGGATTATTATGATGAAACTGCATCTTAAAAAAAAGTGAATTCGAAATTTGTAATGTAAAAAATAAAATTTTTTTCGTTACTCTGAAATCGTCCGGCTGATTTTGCCCAATAATGAACTTAACTGAGATATTTATGTCCCAAATCTACTTTGAAAATTTCAACTGTCTCATCTCATTCCGTTCGTGAGTTATCGTGTTAAAGGACGGCCGGACAGAATCGATTTTGACCACGGATTCTTGATCAGTGATTCGAACCAAATTTCAGATCAATAAGTAAACAATAAGTTAACTTAATGGTCTGAGAACCAAATCGTTTAAGACCATTTTCAACCAAAATTCCATAATTACAGACATTTGGCCAAATTGATAAGCACTGTGTTCCGAGGAACCAGAGTGCCAAAAAATGTGGGAATGGGAAATCCCTGCGGAAGGGAACTTTGGCGCACATGTTCAAACTGTGACAAATTATCCGACGTATTCACAAAGCATTCAATCTCCGTTAAGTCCTAACTGAGGTCCTCAATTTAGGATAAATTAGGGATAATAAGGGGCAATAAGGGATAAAGGTGGTGAAAAAGGCCTGTTTCACCTCTGTTAAATACGTTAACTGAGGTTGCGAATCAAATTTATCCTTAACTGAGGACCTCAGTTACGACTTAACGGAGATTTAAACACTTAACAATGCTTTGTGAATACGGCGGTATATCTCCTAAAGTAATGGTTTCTCAGCGTTGGGAATGATTTCAATGGATTCTTATGGTAGAACTGCATCATGAAAGAAATTAATTAATTCAAAACAAGGTACAATTTATTGGAATTTTTCAACAATTTGACGGAATTTTCCAGTGATTGAGTATCCAGTTGTTAAAACGTGATTTTCAACAGCAGATTTAGCAATGTTTTTGTTCCGAAGGTGTCCCGTATGCTCTCTATACCTTGCGAGAATGTTTCTGATTATTACAACCAGAAACATATTGGAAATAACAACATCGATAAATCTGCCGTTACAAATCACGTTTTAACAACCAGCCACCCAATATCTGAAAATTCCTTCAAATTGTTGAAAAATTTCAATAAATTGGATAGCCAGGATCTGACGAAGGTGTCGAAATGTATAACTGTATAAGAGAAAATACTTTTCACTCAATAATGATCTAACCCCTATTATAAACTCATTTTTCTCAATAATCGGTTCAAGACTCCTTAGGCATGCTTGTCAACCTATACTTACTTGCTTCGTACCAGAAGATGAAAACATAATTTGTAGTGGACAAGAGCGTAGTTACTAGTGTAGTTTATAATCATTACTTTAGGATACACTTTCAACAAATTTGGGACAAGACCACCCGGTATACGTTGGTGTAGAACTGCCAGTAGATTTGAAAGTAATTAACGGTCATGAATTTTGTTTCTTAATCGTTTTGACATGATGGATGATCATAGTACTGTTAAAATGAATCAAAGTGGAAAGTCCTGTGGTCATGGGAATTGGCGCTCTTGTTCAAACTTTGACAAATCATATCTCCGAAAGTATTGGTTCCTCAGAGTAGGGAATGATATCAATGGATTCTTATGATAGAACTGCATCATAGAAGAAATTCAATTCAAAAAGTGTCATTTAAAAAAAACAAGTGTGCCAAAAATTATTAATCCGAAACCACCAGAGCAATTCTACCAAATAACGAACTTATCCGAGATAAACATTGCTCAAATCTACTCTGAAAATAATATTATATCAATTGAAACTTAGACAATATTCCAGTTTTGTTTTTACTGGAGATATTTATTATTATTATTATTTATTATAAATTATTCTTTTCCATCATCATATGGTTTATCCAAGGACATTATTGTATCACCAAAATAGTATAATAATGCTCGTAATTACACGGTAGCTGAGGTTATTTCATATTTTTTATTCAATCATATTTTGTTTTCTAGAACAGGATAGCTATTTTATATCATGAGAAACGAACCAGGAATAAATTTGACATGTCTCTTCTATAAGAGACATGTCAAATTTATTTCTGGTTCGTTTTCCTATGAAAATAAGATGACATGTATGAACACAGATCATATAATAATTCATAGATAGTAGACGATTTATTATTGAAATTTTGAAAAATCGCGTCTCAAAAGAATTAGCTTGTTATATTTGAAAATGTTATCAATGTATTCCTATGGTGAAACTGCATCTTAAAAAAAATTGTTTGAAATTTGTAATGTAGAAAAAAAATTATTTTTCGTTACTCCGAAACCGTCAGTCCGATTTTGCCAATAACAAACTTAAACGAGATATTTATCTCCCAAACCTTCTCTGAAAATTTCAACTGTCCAGCGTGTTAACGGAGGGCCGACCGGATAGAATCGGTATTCCGGAGATATTCACAAAAACAATTTTTTTTCAATTTCAATACCTTTATCTCGAAAATGGTGGATTTTAGAGGTCAGTTATTAGAAACATTTTTTCATATTTCTGGGCGAGCTATCACATCCTGAAGTCCTGCGCATATATTATGAAACACCACGTATATCAGAAACTATTCGTCCGACATCGCAAGAGCCTTCAAAATCTAACTTTATTGCCAAGTTCAAAATTTTAACAAGGTCGGATATCGGATCTATATTGATAAAATAGAAAATAGGGGCTTACAATTTAAAAAAAATATCGATGACGTCCCTGCTTGGTAACGGGAAATGGTAGAACAATAAGAATTACGGGAAAATGTTCCTTAAAAAATTGGTTCAAGCCCTGTGGGTAGGAGCTTTGGCGCTCTTGTTCAAACTTTGACAAATCATATTATCTCCGAAATTGTTGGTCTCTGGGAATGATATGAATGGATTCTTACGATAGAACTGCATCATGAAAGAAATTAAATTCAAACAGACCGATTCTCCCCAGTAACGAACTTATCCGAGATATTCATTCTTCAAATCTGCTCTGAAAATTATAACTTAGACAATATTGCAGTTTTGTTTTTACTGGAGATATTCTGAACCCAATTTGATGATGTATTTTACCAAAGAATATATTTCCATCGTCATAATATGATAATGGAAAAATTGGTTCAAGCACTGACGTGAAGTCAGAAGCTTTTGCGCGTATGTTCTATTGTCCATTCTGTATTGGACACCCTTAATCGAATTTACCATGGTAAATTATGTTGTCCATTCTCCTGTATTGGACACTCTCAATTCGAATTTACCATGGTAAATAATAATATAATTTGTCTGTTTGAACTAGAGCGCCAGAAAGCTCCTGTCCACAGGGCTTGAAGCCATTTTTTTTTTATTTTCTAGTTATACCATCCTCACGAAATTCTGCAAGAATTTTTGCGTTGGCATTCTACAACTAATAACCATGTTTGAATTCAATCGGTTTTGTATTCTTCGAGTCAATGAGGAACAAAACACAACCAAATTTCAGTTAATTTCAGATGGCTATAACTCTAAAACCGTTTGACGATTATGCTCATAAACAAACTCAAATGTAGCACTCAGATGCACAACCTGACCTGAAATTTTCAAGTCGCTATCTCTTTCCGTTCTCAGGTTATCGTGACAACAAAATTATATTTTAATAACTTTCTAGCGATACGATTCTCACAAAATTTCACAATCGTGCTTAGGTCTATATTCTACAACTATTCACCAAGTTTAAATTCGATCGGATTTATTTTGGTTCAAAACAAAATTATTACTCGAAAACCATTGGGCCGATTATACCCATTAACGAACTTGTCCGTCGTATTGGGATGCGCCACTTACCCTGAAAATTTCAAGTCGCTAGCTCTTTCCGTTCTCAAGTTATCGTGGCAACGGCCGGACGGCCAAACAGAATTAAATTTCACATTTGGGCAAAACTATAACGCGATGTTCCCCAGAACATACGCGCAAAAATACATATTATTCCATCATCATATAATCCATATTATGGATTATCCACGGGCATTATATTATCACCTTAAAAGTATAATATCATATCATCCTCATAATTCTACGATACCTGAGGTTATTTCATTGGTCATTTTGCATTCAATCCTCTAACTGCTTTCGTTCGAGAGTTATCGTGCCTACGCCCGGCCGGACAGAATTGATTTTGAACACGGATTCTTGATCGGTGAATCGAACCAAATCGTTTAAGACCATATTCAGCCAAAAATTCGAAAATTACAGACATTTGGGCAAATTGATAAGCACTCTTATACCAGTAATAAGAGCGCCAAAAATAAATTAATTAGACCTATCAAACCATTCCTGAAAAGGGACAAAATAAATCCATTTTTCCATACTTTTGACGCTCAGTGTATGTAGAACATGTTTTTGCCGCTCTTGTTCATCAGAACAGAGTGCTTATCAATTTGCCTAAATGTCTGTAATTTTCGACTTTTTGGCTGAAAATGGTCTTAAACGATTTGGTTACTCACTGATCAAGAATCCATGGTCGAAATCGATTGTGTCCGGCCGTCCGTTAACACGATATCTCTCGAACGGAATCAGCTAGACAGTTGAAATTTTGAGAGTAGGTTTGAGAGATAAATACTCGGTTGTGTTCGTTATTGGGCAAAACCAGCCAGATGTTTTCGGAACGAAACAATTTTTTTTTTCACATTGCAAAGTTCGAATTCAATTTTTTTTCAAGATGCAGGGAGCGAAGACGTAGCCTCCTTGAAGCCATCCCAGAAACTGGAGTTCATCATAACTCCGGAACTGGACGGCGAGCTGTAGATGGTGGTGACATCGACAGCTCTGATGGGGGGACACATTAGACCTCAAGGTCGAATTGCAACGTTACCCTCTACAGCAATATACAATATGCGTCGTGTTGCTGTACTGAAACTATGCAGACAGTTGTGGACCAACCGGGTAGTCGTGCGATAGAGGGAGTTTTTGTCTGATGAAAAAAAGAAGATTAACTGTGAAAGTTTTACGGGTAATTCCGCAAAAGAAGCAGTGAAAAATCATTCTTCTAGACTTGCCGACACGTGTTTCTGCTCAATGGCTTCATCAAGGCAAGGCATGCAAGAAACCATGGAAAAACAGTGAAATCAGGTGACACCACAAAAGGAGCGAGCAACCAATTTGTGCATTCAGCTCTAGGACCTCTGATTCGGAGGCAAACTATCACACCGGTACGGAGGAAGTATAAACAGCTTGTGCGAGATTGGGTCTTTTTGTTTTCCCAATAACTATAAAAATACTGATCTGATCAAATTTAAATTTTCTGGTTATATGCAAAATACCGACGCAAAGACTTATGCGAAATTTCGCGAGAATCGCACGACTAAAAAAAATGCAAAAAATGTTCAACTATTTTCGGATATTTTGCTTGAAATTCCGAAACCAACTATCTGATTGGTTCTTCTTTTGGAGCTCACAAAATTTCATGGAAAACGAGAAGTTAGGAGCTTTAAAAAACATGAAATTCCTGACCTACTGGTCTAATTAGGAATGCTTTATTTAGTACGAGAAATTCTAATCGCAGATAGGTGCAAGGATATGTTGACGATAATGATTTATTTCCGTTCATACGCAAATTATAACTACAGAGGCGATTCAAAAAATATAAAAAAGCACTGACGTGAAGTCAGTACTTTTTGGCGCGTTTGTTTACGTTAGCCAATTCGAATTAAATGATGAGGTCTTCAAGCTCAGTGGATAGAGCGAGCCGGAGATCTAGTTAGACGGTAGTGGTCACCATTTACTGTTGGGTCAAATACAACAGTGCTGTGCCTAAGCTGGCGTAAGGATCAATGAAAGAGATTTTTAAGTCTAATAATATGCACCATTGTCTTTCTAGACAAGGGCGTCTCCAGCCTTTTTGATAGGAGGGGGCAAAAAAAAATCAGAATAGAAATAATAAACTGGAGGTAGTGTAGGATGGAATAAAATTTATTTCATGAGTTTTTAAGGGATAGTTGTGAAGCTCTAGGGGAGGCAGCTGCACTCCCCTGAGGACGCACATGAAACCAGGCATTCTGGAACAATACTCAAACATTCATTTTTAGTACCGCTTCATCCAGAAAACGAAATCCAAAAACAACGTTAATAGTAGAGTTCAAACCGGGCTCTATCGTGTCACCCCGTGTGACCTTCATTGCTAAAATGTATAGACCACTGGGTATCATTCTCCATACCCTTACAATGCAAATTCATCTGGTCGTCAAAAAATCGTCGTGTGCAGGAAGGGGTGGGGGGCATTTTTCCAAAAATTGACAATTTTTTTTTTCTATTTATGATCATCTATATTAGGTGACTATCACTCTCACAAATTTCTATTGAAATATACGATTCAGAAATATTTTTTATTAATTGTCAAAATAATCGGATACAATGCTCTTAAATGAAATTCCTTAAGATATAACCGCTTGCCCTGAACACCCATATTAACTATTATGTTCCACTCGGTTTTACTCGAGATCTGTTAGGATTATCGAAAAAATGCTTTATATGAAAGGTCTGCTCCGAAAACCAACGATTCAGAGGCTTCTTTCAAAATTACAATAGGCAGAACAGTTTCCTCACAAAATAAGAAATTGTGTTATTAACTCCCATTAACCGAAACCGAACCTGGAGACGCTAGTAAGGCGCAATTTGCAGTGTTAGTCCATGTTAGTGGCGACCTTATGGATTTGAGCTTAGATCTATGCACATAAGGTTCGTTATATCTATCCGATCAACTTTACAGTACTATTCCTGCGTGCCTTCAGAACGCACATTTTATTATTCCTAATTTTTTAAATATATGAGAATTTTACATATAATTCATATATATTTGATTTAATTTTGTTAATTCGTAAATAAATATGCAAATATGCGAGTTCAAACTTATATTCATTACTTCATAAATCAATTTTGTGACGTAATATTAACACATTTTTGAAATCATCGCTCATTCTCATTAGTAGTAACAAGATTTCCTGAATCCTAGACCAAAAATCTGGAAAAGAATTAAGAAGGTATATAGTTGGTATCTATGATATTTAGGGTCTAAAAAATTTCTTACATGTCATGATTCATCTAATTCAACTATCACTATCAGATGAACAATCATCAAGGGAAGGAAGATTTGAAAAATTTGAAGTACTCGTATTTGCACATGTTTTTTGGGCCATACATTTGCAGGAGCCAATACACGGAATTTGTTTTCTTTTACAGGAACACATTGATCCTGTGCAATCTGAAATGAGAATTTCCATTTCATAAAGAATATTTACGGATCTGATATTCGATATAATATTTACCTTTCCTACAACTGCAGTTGCTAAGGATAGATGTTTCCTTAGGTAGGATTGGCATCGTCGTTAATTTTGGCAGAAGTTTTTCATTTTCTACATACCACCCACTAAATATAGGATCCGGTAAAGTTGGTCTTGGTACATTACTATTGATCCAAATTTTTGTTTGGTAATGGACTCGAAGGCTGTGTTGTCTCAAACTATCCAATTTTGGAGGTAATTTACTTATGGATCTTGAAGAAGCTAAAGTATACCCCTGAGCCTGTTGATACATTTCACATTTTCGTTTGTCGTATACAGATGGATTACAAATTCAACAATATCATTGAATACTTCTTCTCTCAAATTCTCAAAATCTTGAAAGTTCACTTTGCAGTATCTGCACAGAATCTTCATCAATAATCATTCTTTTTTTACCTTCTTCGACATTTTGACAGAATGAAGATGCAAAGATGAGCGAAATGTGACTAATTTCATACCAATAATGTTGTAACTCAAGAACCATTCATCCATTCTAGTTCTATTTTTAGTTAATCCCACTATTCCTCTAGCGTCTGATCTACAGAAAGTTAGTTAAAATTCCCACTCAAACATTTAATGACAAAAATCCTATTTTTGAATTCATCATGTACTTCCGGTGCCATGTTTGAAAGTATTCAATGATATTGTTGAATTTGTAATATGTCTGTATACGACAAACGAAAATGTGAAATGTATCAACAGACTCAGGGGAATATTATAGCTTCTTCAAGATCCATAAGTAAATTACCTCCAACATTGGATAGTTTGAGACAACACAGCTTTCGAGTCCATTACCAAACAAATATTTGGATCAATAGTAATGTACCATGAACATCTTTACCGGATCCTATATTTAGTGGGTGGTATGTAGAAAATGGAAAACTTCTGCCAAAATTAACGACGATGCCAATCCTACCTAAGGAAACATCTATCCTTAGCAACTGCAGTTGTAGGAAAGGTGAATATTATATCGAATATCAGATCCGTAAATATTCTTTATGAAATTGAAATTCTCATATCAGATTGCACAGGATCAATGTGTTCCTGTAAAAGAAAACAAATTCCGTGTATTGACTCCTGCAAATGTATGGCCAAAAAAACATGTGCAAATACGAGTACTTCAAATTTTTCAAATCTTCCTTCCCTTGATGATCTGATAGTGATAGTTGAATTAGATGAATCTTGACATGTAAGAAATATTTAGACCCTAACATTGGGTTTCACGAATCTTCGATTAGCTTAATTCATAGACGTTATATCAAATAGACTCGCCGTCACGTGACTTTCTCGAAGTATTCGAAGCAGTATGAATATGAACGAGAGAGATGCAGCTAGTTGAGTAGACGTCAAAACCATATGATCAAAATATGGAACGGATGTTCGGAAAATCTTGAAATTTTAATATATTTATTCTGAATGAAACTAATTGTTATTTTGATTGATTCGACTTCTAGCAGTGTTGGACACTATAGATAAATAAATTAGCGGTCAATGAATCCGGGTCGAATGCTTACGGGCCTACGGGGTTTCATGAAAGTGTCACTACTGTCACTCTACCTACTACATACTACACCACTAAAGGCACATGCTCTATGAAAGCAGAGTTTCTGTGATCGCATTTATGCGGTTGGCTTTACAGAATGTAAACATTTTCAAATTTCCATTGAATTGTTGACATTTATGATTTATTAAGTAGAGCAATAGATAAATAAATCTGGCCGTACAATTGAACGTTGCACAACCGTGAGGCATCTTGAAGACTTTAGAAACTCCAATAAAGGCCCGCGAAAATTTGGCAAACGTAGACGATTATACTGTAAAATTCAATTAGACTATACTATACTTACTATAAATTTTCATATAAACTAAGACCCATTCCCATTGACGTTATATATTTGATACTACGTCAATGAATCTTTATTTATTAAGGCTAAGAATATATGTATATATTATTCCAAGAGAAATTTCATTAAATACTAACCGCTACTTTCTTTCGATAGTAAGATCAACACTTTTAGAAATCAAATCGATCGAAACAACAATAAGATCAATTCAGAACAAACTCAAAATAAGATATAAATTGAGGATATCTCGCCCGTGAACTAAATGTTTTGATCATATGATTTTGACGTTTACTCAACTAGCTCCATCTCTCTCGTTCATATTCGGCATGCGGAAATTTTGCTCCGAGGGCTAGTCCATTTAGATACTACGTCAATGGCTTAATTGTGGATTTAATTCGATGGTTGTATCAAAAATGAACTGAAAATCGACATAGAATCGCACTTATTCGGCAATTAAGAGCTGTCAAAGCTTCGTGAAACCCACCGTTAGTATCATAGATACCAACTATATACCTTCTTAATTCTTTTCCAGATTTTTGGTCTAGGATTCAGGAAATCTTGAAACTACTAATGAGAATGAGTGATGATTTCAAAAATGTGTTAATATTACGTCACAAAATTGTTTTATGAAGTGATGAATATAAGTTTGAGCTCGCATATTTGCATATTTATTTACGAATTAACAAAATTAAATCAACTATCTATGAATTATATGTAAAAATTGTCATACATATAAAAAATTAAGGAATTTAAACAATATCTTCAAAATGTGCGTTCTGAATGCACGCAGGAATAGTACTGTAAAGTTGGTCGGATAGATATAACGAACCTTATGTGCATAGATCAAAGCTCAAATCCATAAGGTCGCCACTAAGATGGACTAACGCAACAAATTGCGCCTTACTAGCGTCTCCAGGTTCGGTTTCGGTTAATGGGAGTTAATAAGACAATTTCTTATTTTGTGAGGAAACTGTTCTGACTATTGTAATTTTGAAAGAATCATCTGAATCGTTGGTTTTCGGACAGACCTTTCATATAAAGCATTTTTTCGATAATCCTAACAGATCTCGAGTAAAACCGAGCGGAACATAGTAGTTAATATGGGTGTTCAGGGCAAGCGGTTATATCTTAAGGAATTCCATTTAAGAGTATTGTATCCAACTTTTTTGACAATTAATAAAAAATATTTCTGAATCGTATATTTCAACAGAAATTTGTGTGAGTGATATTCACCTAATATAGATGACCATGAAGAGAAAAAAAATTGTTGTCAATTTTTGGAAAAATGCCCCCCATCCCTTCATGCACACGACGATTTTTTGACGACCAGTTGAATTTGCATTGTAAGGGTATGGAGAATGATACCCAGTGGTCTATACATTTTAGCAATGGAGGTCACACGAAAATCTGTTTTAGAGCTATTTTCATGCCTTGTGAACTCTACTATAAAGTGAAGAATACTAAAAAATTATCATAAAAATTTTACAAAAATTGGTTTAAGCCCTATGGACAGGAGCTTTGGCGCTCTTGTTCAAACTTTGACACATCATATCTCCGAAAGTATGCGAAAGAGTTGCGAATGATATCAATGTATTCTTATGATAGAACTGCATCATAAAGGAAATTCAATTCAAATAATAGTTTATTTATCAAGATTAAATGAGCAATCTGTCATATCTCCGAAAGTATAAGCTTGCTAGGGTTGAAAATGATATCAATGATTTTTTATGGTGAAGTTGCATCTTAAAGAAAATCGAATTCAATTCGAAATTTTTAAGTTAAAAAAATTTTTTTTTTCGTTACTCTTAAACCACCTGGCCTATTTCGCCCAATAACGAACTCAACTGAGATATTTATGTCCCAAGCCTACTCTGAAAATTTCAACTGCCTAGCTCATTGTGTTCGAGAGTTATTGTAGAAACAAAATTTAAAAATTTAAAAAAAATTTGTTTCACACTTTAAGTCAACTCGATCAATACAAAACTTCGCATGCGTATAAAGGTCATCATTCTACAATTTGATGCTAAATTTCAGATAGATCGAGTGATCGGTTTCGGAAATATTTATAAAAAATATTTTTACTATAAACGGCCATAACTCCGAAACCGCTTGGTGGATTTCGCCTGTTAACGAACTCGTCCGAGATATTTACGCTCAAAACCTACCCTGCGAATTTCAATCCTCTAGTTGCTTTCGTTCGAGAGCTATCGTGTTAACGGACGGCCGGACGGCCGCACATAATTGATTTTGACCACAGATTATTGATCAGTGAGTCGAACCAAATCGTTTGAGACCATTTTCAGCCAAAAATTCGAAAATTACAGCGTATGGGAAAATTGATAAGCACTCTGTTCCGAGGAACAAGAGCGCCAAAAAATAAGATCTGAAACAAAGACTAATAAAATCCAAGTCAATATCAAATCAATGCATCTAATCCAAATTGAATACTTTTGATGGCTTGAGATCAGATTTCCAACATTTAGTTATGAACAATATTTTTTAATGCGATAAGAGAAGTAAGCATAATATCAGTATTACAAAGGTGCCAATTAAAGTTTATTTATTTAAGATTAATGTTAATGAAGTTACTAATATAAACAATAGAAATGAACAATTTCAAAATCAGCAAGCCAGTTACGAGAATATTTCATTACTATTACATTTATATTTCCGAATGAGCATTGGTACATTTGGAGAGTAGGATGCACCACATCGAAAACCTAATGCATAGACGCTCTACTGCATCGAACTTTACCGCATCGACGAAGCAACCCATCGAAAAACCACCCACTTACTAGTTAGTGTTCGTGCTTTCTCCTGATTGGCCGAACGTGAAAACCCCTTTATCGATCGTCTTCGTCGGTAGTTTCGCTGGATGAGATGTAATTTGTTTCAAAGAGTGTACATCAACAGCCAGTGAACCGATTTTGATGTTGTGTGTTGCCTAACACACAGCTGTAAGGGGCTAATGAAAACCGAAGGTTGGAGTCCGGTATTCATGCAAACATACCTAAGGTATGATTATATATTATATATCATATGAATATCCGGATTGAATTCAACGCTCAAAGGTTTTGATGTATTAGAAATTATGAAATTTGAAATTGAGTTCATTTGAAGCTTCAATTTCTACGTAATTTCAGTTCTAGAAATATGAATTATTAAATGCATATATATATATATATATAAAAATGGAAAAGTATAACGGGTAATTCCGCAATAAACTTATCCGCGTTATCCTATTTTCTTATTATATATATATATATATATATTATTGAATATTGAATATAAATTGAAAATTTCACTTATTGCGTCGAAAATTTCGTATCTGAACAGTGACCAATTTTCTTTATACTTGTTTCTGAGATGCATTTCGGCATAACAAATCGATCCCTGTTTGTTTCAATTCCAGGAACCTCCGCGTTCCGGAGATATAAAATTGTGAAAATTGTAAATTTCACTTATTGCGTCGAAAATTTCGTATCTGGACTGTGACCGATTTTCTCTATACTTGTTTCTGAGATGCATTTCGGCATAACAAATCGATCCCTGTTTGTTTTAATTTCAGGAACCTCCGGTTCCGGAGATATAAAATTGAGAAAATTTCACTTACTGAGTCGAAATTTTATATTATCCGGGCAACGTTCTAAGAACGGCTGATGTTAGCCAAAATAATGTAACCTTTTGTCTCTTATAAAGATTATAATAGATGAATGCGTAAAAAATACATTTTTTTTTCTGCAGAAAGTGACCCTTACACCCCCAAAACCCCCCCCCCCCAGAAATTAATTTCTATTTCAACCCCCCCCCCCAGCTGTGTGTTAGGCAACACACAACATCAAAATCGGTTCACTGGCTGTTGATGTACACTCTTTGAAACAAATTACATCTCATCCAGCGAAACTACCGACGAAGACGATCGATAAAGGGGTTTTCACGTTCGGCCAATCAGGAGAAAGCACAGAACACTAACTAGCAAGTGGGCGGTTTTTCGATGGGTTGCTTCGTCGATGCACTAAAGTTCGATGCAGTAGAGCGTCTGTGCAATGAGTCTTCCTTGTAGTAAGGCGCACCGCATTTGAGTACTTACATTTAGCGAAGAATGAATCATAAGTTGTTGAAAAGGTTGGGAGTGTTGGGACATTATATACATAATCCCGCAGTAACATTTCTGTTAAAAATCATATTGTGATATCTATTCACATATTATGAAATTTATTCGGGTTATTGGGTTAAGACAGGGGTCACCAATTAGTTTCATTGGAGGTCCGTTCACAAAATCTGTATATCTGTCGCGGTCCGTTTGATAGCATTATGATGGCATAAGAATTTGACTAGCAGTTAATCTTAATCCAATATCAATAATTAGTAAATAAAACGAAAAATTATCTGTTTTTTTTTTACTAAGAATACATGTTTTCTGGAAAAAGGGTCCGCAAAAAAAAGGTTCGCGGTCTGCCATTTGGTGACCCCGGGGTTAAGACTTCATTAAACACAAGAATAAGTACCTTAAATGATGAGACGCAACTGATTCTTCAATCTGCGGTATTTTTTGCAAGACCGTAAATAAATAAGTTTAATTACGACGTACTGAATGTCGGACTTTTACAGTTAAAAAAAGTGGGAAAGCCCTGTGGACAGGAGCTTTGGCGCTCTTGTCCAGTCCAATCCAATCTTTGACAAACCATATCTCCGAAAGTATTGGTTTCTCAGAGTTGGGAATGGATTATTATGATGGAACTACATCATGAGAGGAATTAAAATCCCTTTGCATCTTACTTTTATATGACAGTCCAATATTGGCTACAAGTGTTTCAAAACTATCAGGAGTCATTCTGAAAAAAATTGGTTCAAGCACTGACGTGAAGTCAGAAGCTTTTGCGCGTATGTTCTATTGTCCATTCTTCTGTATTGGACACCCTTAATCGAATTTACCATGGTCAATTATGTTGTCCATTCTCCTGTATTGGACACTTTTAATTCGAATTTACCATGGTAAATTCGAATTAAGTGACCAATACAGGAGAATGGACAACATAATTTACCATGGTAAATTCGATTAAGGGTGTCCAATACAGAAGAATGGACAATAAAACATACGCGCAAAAGCTTCTGACTTCACGTCAGTGCTTGAACCAATTTTTTTTTTCGTGATTTTTTTAAAATTTTCTAGGGGTACGGTTCTTAAAATTTTTTTTTTCGTCATTTTTTTCAATTTTTCTAGGGGTACGGTTCTTAAAAAATTTTAAACACGTCTTTATGTTGATTTTCTACTACTAGTTACCAAGCTTCAATTCGATCGAATATTTATTTTTCGAGTTATCAAGGAAATAATATTCCAGGTGGGTATAACTCGGAAACCGTTAGACCGATTATGCCCAAAAACGAACTCAGCTCTCCCAATCGGATACACAACCTACCCTGAAAATTGCTATCTCCTTTCGTTCGAAAGTTATCGAGGCAACGGTCACCCATCTACTGAACTCACACAAGAATGCTCGAATCTCCAACAATATTTAACCGATCGTATTAAAACTTGAAACTTGGCAGTAGAGTTAGGTTATGAAGGCTCTTGCAAAATTTCAGCAATTTCAAACGAATAGTTACTGATATATAGAATTTTTTTTTTATTTTCAATGATTTATTAAACATTTTCTACAAATGCTATCCTCACCAAATTTTGCAAAAATTTTTGCGTTGGCATTCTACAACTAATAACCATGTTTGAATTCAATCGGTTCAGTATTTTTCGAGTTAATGAGGAACAAAAAACCACCAAATTTCAGAAAATTTCAGATGGCTATAACTCTAAAACCGTTCGGCCGATTATGCTCATATAATCAAACTGAAATGTCGCGTTCTAATGCACATCCTAACCTGAAAACTTGAAGCCGCTATCTATTTCCGTTCTCAAGTTATCGTGACAACAAAAATATTTTTTAATAATTTTTTAATAATTTTCTAGCCATACGATTCGCACAAAATTTCACTAACGCGCTAAGGTTTATATTCTACAACTACTCACCAAGTTTCAATTCGATCGGATTTATATTGGTTGAAAACAAAATTATTACTCGGAAACCGCTGGGCCGATTATGCCCATTAACGAACTTGTCCGTCGTATTGGGATGCGCCACCTACCCTGAAAATTTCAAGTCGCTAGCTCTTTTCGTTCTCAAGTTATCGTGGCAACGGCCGGACGGCCGGCCGGACAGAATCAAATTTGACCTCGAATTCTTCATTGGGGAGTCGAACTTAATCGTTTGAGACCATTTTTTTCAAAAAATTCGAAAGTTACAGACATTTGGGTAAAACTATAACGCGATGTTCCCCAGAACATACGCGCAAAAAGGAGTAAATGAAATAGCCAGTTTTATTTATGAAACAAATCTAATGTACCTAATCAGTCCAGACAGAACTCAAACCAGAATACTTATGTAGGAAATCTTAAATAGTGTTACTAAGGAATAATTACATGTAGGTACATTAGTTGGAAACCCCGTAACTAGTAAATTATGCTCGACTTCTTGCATCATTCATTTTGGACTCACTAACCAAAAAAACTCTGCCTAGAACTTAGCGAATCCAAATTTCAAATTGTTTACATGCTTACATCAACCAAACTCTCCAGAAATACACTTTCAGTTTCGTTTGACATTAATGACGTTTATCTTTCAAACTCGACCAAACGACTACTACCGCAAACAGATAGTGCACAGACATATAGAATTCGCATTTTGTGAAAACATAGAAGTACGATGTTTATTTATGATGAAACTATTTATTTATGATGAAACTGAAATTCAGTACTCGATAGTAAAATGGCGGCTTCAAGGTATGTGGGGAATTTCAGCGGATTCTGACCGATAGTTTCTGAAATATACGATTTTTAAAGAATTTCGAGTGATACGATATCAACGGAATTCCGCAAAAATTAGCTCGTTGACATTCTACAAGTAATTACCAAGTTTTAATCGGATCAAATTAGTATATTTTGAGTTATTGAGGAAATAACAACAACATTTCAGATGCATATTTTTCCGAAACCGTTTGTCCGATTATGCCAATTAACTAACTCAACTATCGCATTCGGATTAGCATCCTACCCTGAAAATTACAAATCGCTATCTCTTTCCGTTCGGAAGTTATAGTGGTAACGGACGGCTGGCCGGTCGGAATTGAGTTTGACCACGATTTCGTCATCAGTGAGTTCAACCTGATCGTTCGAGATCATATTCGGCCCAACATTCGGAAATTACAGACATTTCGGCAAAATGATAGCACGCTATTCCCTAGAACATGCGCCCAAAAAGTTCAAGTTTTGGTACTCTATAGATATTACAAAAAGTAGTAATATTTAGCACGATCGTGTAGAAAAATTAACTTTCAAGCAGTCTATTTAGCGTAAAAGAATGAATTGGCCATCAACTGAATTCAAATATAAAATTGATTCAAGCCCTGTGGACAGGAGCTTTGGCGCTCTTGTTCAAACTTTGACAAATTATATCTCCGAAAGTATTGGTTTCTCAGAGTTGGGAATGATATCAATGGAATCTCATGATAGAACTGCATCATAAAATAAAATAAATTAAATAAGAATCTATCGATATCATTCCCAACTCGGAGAAACCAATACTTTCGGAGTTATGATTTGTCAAAGTTTGAACAAGAGCGCCAAAGCTCCTGTCCACAGGGCGTTCCCACTTTTTCATATTGGCTTCTGTGCGTCAATTCTCAAGAATTTTCGTAATTAAATTCAAAACGTAGGTCTATGACTCATCTCATGTTGGATTTATATACATCAGGAAATTATAATTAGAGTATTCTATGAAATCATATAGAATTGAGAATAATTATTGAAATTTTGAAAATCATATCTCCGAAAGTATTAGTTTCTTAGAGTTTATAATGACATCAATTGATTCTTATTATGGAACTGCATTAAAAAAAATTTGAAATTTGTAAATTAAAAATTTTTTTTTTGTTACTCCGAAACCACCAAGGCGGTGTTGCAAAATAACGAACCTAGCCCAGATATTTATCTCCTAAACCTACTCTGAAAATTCCAACTGTCTAGCTCATTCCGTTCGAGAGTTATCGTGTGAACGGACGGACGGCCGGCCGGAGAGAATCAATTTTGACCATGGATTCTTGATCAGTGAGTCGAACCAAATCGTTTAAGACCATTTTCAACCAAAAATTCCAAAATTACAGACATTTGGGCAAATTGATAAGCACTCTGTTCCGAGGAACAAGGGCTCCAAAAAAAAAATAAAATAGTGAACTTACTCTGCGGAGATTCGAACCTGGACATCCTGCGTGGCAGGTGAGCACGATAACCTCGCGGTTGGCAGTGTTAAAAAACAGAGATTTACATCATTTAAAATTTCGAGATCAGATACCAGATCAAGATTGTATTTCCAGAATACCCTGAAAATGGCAATTATCTTTCTGTTCAAAAGTTATCGTGGCAACGGTCAGCCATCCAGTTACTGAACTCACCTAAGGCTGCTCGGATCTACAACAAGATAGATCCGATTGTATTCAAATTTGGAACTTGACTGTTAAGTTAACTGTTCTTGGCTGTAAGGTTTTAAAGGCTCTCGCAAAATTTTAGCGATTTCGGACGGAAAGTTTCTGAGATACAGAATTTTTTTCAATTATTTTTTTAGAATATTCTAGTGATACGATGAAATGTGGCTATAATTTGCGCGTTGGCACTCTACAACTCCAAATCCGTTTTTCCGATGGTGCCTATTAACAATTTTAAATGCCTACCCTGAAAATTGCAAGTCGCTACCTCTTTCCATGAGATACATAATATTTTTTAATAATTCTTTTAAAATTTTCTAGTAACATGATCCTCACGAAATTTTACATGCGTCTTTGTGTTTGTATTCTACAACTAGTTACCAAGTTTCAATAAGAAAGGATCTATATTGTTTGTAAACAAAATACATATCTACTCGTAACACGATTATGAACTTAATCGTTTGAGACCATTTTCGTCAAAAATTCCGAAATTTAACGACATTTGGGTTCCCTAGAACATACGAGCAAAAATAAATCTACCTATTACTAATGACCAATCACAATTCCACCTTTCCCGACTCATCCCATCTATATTTAAAGTACATATTGCATTGTTAAGTTCAGTCTTCTCAGTTTGAAAAAAGAAAATAAAACTCAAAACATATTCTTATGCCAACAACGTACTAGTTAGTATATTGGTAAACCCAAGCCAAGTTGTTTTCTTTAGTTCAATAATCCTTTTTAGGATATTTACATTAATCGATTATGAACTTCTCGGAATTTATTCGGCTGACTTTGTTCTGCCATCAGACGATATTTTCCCAAACTGGTCTGAACTGGGTGAGCTCATCCGCCATTTTTCAAGGGTGGTACTAAAAAACCTACAACAAAAATTGGTTCAAGCACTGACGTGAAAGCAGGAGCTTTTGCGCGTATGTTCTATTGTCCATTCTCCTGTATTGGACACCCTTAATCGAATTTACCATGGTAAATCATGTTATCCATTCTCCTGTATTGGACACTCTTAATTCAAATTTACCATGGTAAATTCGATTAAGGGTGTCCAATACAGGAGAATGGACAACATAATTTACCATGGTAAATTCCATTAAGGGTGTCCAATACAGGAGACTGGACAATAGAACATACGCGCAAAAGCTCCTGACTTCACGTCAGTGCTTGAACCAATTTTTTTTTTCGAAATTTTCTAGGGGTACGGTTCTTGAAAAAATTTAAACACGTCTTTATGTTGATTTTCTACTAATAGTTACCAAGCTTCAATTCGATCGAATCTTACTTTTTTGAGTTATCGAGGAAATAATATTCCAGGTGGGTATAACTCGGAAACCGTTAAACCGATTATGCCCAAAAACGAACTTAACTCTCCCATTCAGGTACGCAACCTACCCTGAAAATTACAAGTCCCTATCTCATTTTGTTCGAAAGTTATCGAGGCAGCGGTCACCCATCTACTGAACTCACACAAGGCTGCTCGAATCTCCAACAATATTTAACCGATCGTGTTATAACTTAAAACTTGGCAGTAGAGTTGGGTTCTTAAGGCAAAATTTCAGCAATTTCAGACAAATAGTTACTGATATATAGAATTTTTTTTTTTATTTTCAATGATTTCTTAAAAATTTTCTACAAATACTATCCTCACGAAATTTTGCAAGAATTTTCGCGTTGGCATTCTACGACTAATAACCATGTTTCAATTCAATCGGTTTATTATTTTTCGAGTTAATGAGGAGAAAAAAACAACCGAATTTCAGATGGCTATAACTCTAAAACCATTGGCTGATTATGCTTATAAACAAACTCAAATGTCGCGTTCTGATGCACATCCTAACCTAAAAACTTAAAGCCGCTCTCTCTTGCCGTTCTCAAGTTATCGTGACAACAAAAATATTCTTTAATAATTTTTTAATAATTTTCTAGCCATACGATTCGCACAAAATTTCACAAACGTGCTTAGGTTCATATTCTATAACTACTCACCAAGTTTCAATTCGATCGGATTTATATTGAATGAAAACAAAATTATTACTCGGAAACTATTGGGACGATTATGCCCATTAACGAACTTGTCCGTCGTATTGGGATGCGCCACCTACCCTGAAAATTTCAAGACGCTAGCTCTTTCCGTTCTGAAGTTATCGTGGCAACGGCCGGACGGCCGACCGGACAGAATCAAATTTGACCTCGAATTATTCATTGGGGAGTGGAACTAAATCGTTTGAGACCATTTTCGTCAAAAAATTCGAAAGTTACAGACATTTGGGCAAAATGATATCGCAATATTCCCCAGAACATACGCGCAAAAATTATTCTGTTGAACTGATCGCCACCAAACTTCACAGGGTTACCTGCTAGACCTATCTGATTTGTTTTAAAATCCCATAAAGAACATACAAGTCGACTTATTTATAAAGTCCTAATTTATTAGTTCACTTTTGGCATCTCCGAAACGGTAAATGATCCTCGGAATAGAGTGCTTATCACTTAGACCAAATGTCTGTCATTTTCGAATTTTTGGATGAAAATATGGTCTTAAACGATTTGGTTCGACTCACTGATCAATAATCCGTGGTCAAAATCGATTATGTCCGGCCGTCCGACCGTTAACACGATAACTCTTGAACGGAATGAGCTAGACAGTTGAACTCTTCAGTGTAGGTTTGGAATGTGAGCATCTCGGTTAAGATTGGTATTGGGCAAAATCCGCCTGATGTTTTCGGAGTAACGAAAAAATCCTTTTTTTACATTACAAATTTCAAATTCAATTTATTTAAGATGCAGTTTCATCATAAGAATCCACTGATATCATTTTCAACTCTAACAAGCTAATACTTTCGGAGATATGATTTTTCAAAATTAAATCTTAACTCTTTGATTTCACAGGATGCTGTAATCGAAGTATGTACGTCCGTACCTATTTGTATCTATGAATTTCATGATCTGTGTCATGAAATGTCATCTTATCTAGCGATAAGAGACATGTCATATTAATTTCTGGTTCTATTCAGAATTTGGTACTCATGATATTATAATATACCTCCTATTCTAGAAAACAAAGTATGATTGAATGCAAAATTACCAATGAAATAACTTCAGCTATCGTAGAATTATGAGGATTATAGGATATTATAATTTTTGGGTGATAATTTAATGCTCTTGGATAATCCATATGATGATGGATACTTTGGTAAGTTAATCAAATTGGTTTCAGAATATCTTCAGTAAAAACAAAACTCGAATATTGGCTAATAGTCTAGTCAACAAGTGCTTTTTGGACCAACTTTTTTCAGCAGTCTCCGAAAATTATGTATGAGGTGTCATTCGATTCGGAATGGCATCTAGATGATTTTTGAAAAAAATGAAGTTCCGCTTGCAAAAATTGTAAAAGTTATTAACAATTAACTAAAAAAAAAAGGAGTTTTAGTTTTTAGTAAATATCTCAAAAACTAATAAAGATTTTTCAAATCTGAAAAAAGATTCAAAAAGAGGAGGAAATTTCCTAAAAAAGTCTTGACTCCCGAAACTGTACGATAAATATTTATAATTTTTCCAGAGGGATGAAAATATGGCCGAAAACGGGTACTCTGGCTTGGAGAAGCCACGTCCACTTCGAGCACTTCAACAATAAACATTTTTTAAACATAGTAAATATGAAAAAAAAAATTGAAAAAATTCAGGCAGCAACTGAATGGATGAATGAATAATAATCCGCTTGAACTAAATTTTTATAATAATTTTTCATTTAGTTATTCAATAGTTAATTAATAACTTTTTTCTGCTTGCACATTAACATTGCAAGTGTGATAATTGCTAAACTATAAGTTTTAGATTTTTTTCCTCTCTTGGAGCAAATCTTCAAAGGCTTAAGAATAGAATCCCGTTGGGAAAATTAAAAAATGTTCATTTTTCAATTTTTTATTAATAATTTTCGTTGTTGCAAAATTTAAAACTTAAAATAATCATCGAACAAATTTTTTTTTTTTAATATTATTAACGATCCGTTTTTATGTTATTAGAAACTGCATAGAAATAATTTTTTCAAATTTTTATCTCTAATTGTTTAAAAAATTGTTATAAACAAATGCGTTGTTTATAGGATAATTGAAAACTTTTTCGTGGAATTTTAATCTTTGATACAAATAATGATTTTTAAAAGAAAAATTGTTCCTTAAAAAAATTTTTTATTGCTTAAAAACGCATTTGCTAATTAACAATTATTTTCTCCCACTTCTAATTAATATTAAGGAACGATATTTTTTTTAAAAATCATTATTTATTTTACTTTTCGATAAACAAAAAAAAAATTTTCATTTTATTTACTTTTTCATTGTTTATGCAATAAACAATTTGTTATAAACAAATAAATTTTTACCTTTTATTTTAAACTGATCGTTAATGATATTAAAAAAAAAAAATTTTGTTCGATGATTAATTTGAGTTTTTAATTTTGCAACAACGAAAATTATTAATAAAAAATTGAAAAATAAACATTTTTTAATTTTCCCAACGGGATTCTATTCTTAAGCCTTTGAAGAATTGCTCCAAGAGAGGAAAAAAATCTAAAACTTATAGTTTAGCAATTATCACACTTGCAATGTTAATGTGCAAGCAGAAAAAAGTTATTAATTAACTATTGAATAACTAAATGAAAAATTATTATAAAAATTTTGTTCGAGCGGATTATTATCAATTCATCTATTCAGTTGCTGCCTGAATTTTTCAAATTTTTTTTTTCATATTTACTATGTTTAAAAAATGTTTATTGTTGAAGTGCCCGAAGTGGACGTGGCTTCTCCAAGCCAGAGTACCCGTTTTCGGCCGTATTTTCATCCCTCTGGAAAAATTATAAATATTTATCGTACAGTTCCGGGAGTCGAGACTGTTTTTAGGAAATTTCCTCCTCTTTTTGAATCTTTTTTCAGATTTGAAAAATCTTTATTAGTTTTTGAGATATCTACAAAAAACTAAAACCCCTTTTTTTTTAGTTAATTGTTAATAACTTTTACAATTTTTGCAAGCGGAACTTCATTTTTTTCAAAAATCATCTAGATGCCATTCCGAATCCAATGACACCTCATACATAATTTTCGGAGACTGCTGAAAAAAGTTGGTCCAAAAAGCACTTGTTGATTAGAGTATAAGTTTCAATTGATATAATATAATTTTCGGAATAGATTGGAGGTATGAATATCTCGCACAAATTTGTTATTGGTAGAATCCATCTGGTGGTTTCGGATTGATAATATTTGGCACTCTTGCTTTTTTGTTAAATGGCATTTTGTTGAATTTATTTTCTTTCATGATGCAGTTCTATCATAAGAACCCATTGATACCCTTTCCAACTCTAAAAAACCAATACTTTCGGAGATATGATTTCTCAGAGTTTGAACAAGAGCGCCAATTACCCTGTCCACAGGGCTTTCCCACTTTTTTAGTCAACAATGGAGCGATGTTCCGATATCAGAAATATCACGAACCCTTTTCAAAATATACCTGGAAAATCGAAAGTTTTCATTTCTTTCCGCTGGCGCCTATATTTTTAGGGATATAGTAGAAATGTGTTCAAGAAATATTCTTCTCTGTTTTCAATTTGCTTCGATGTGCTGTATTTTGATTTTCATTACCACGTTTCATTATTCGGAGGCCACCATCAACCCTATTTTTTCATATTTCCATCATCAAGGTCCATCAACTATGAGAATTCCAACAAGTAATTCTACTGATTAGCTCTCACCTTTGCAGCCAAAGGACCATATTGGACTTTGACATACACATTAAACATTCTTATAGAGCACTGAAGTCAGGAGCTTTTCCACGCATGTTCCTCTGTCTATTCACGCCTCACATACCCTTACGAAATACTGCATTATTCATTATTATGTAGTTCACAAGAACTACTGATTTTTCATGGCAAATCAAGACGAACCAATTCGTTTTGATTTGCAGAACATGCGGTTTCAACAGGACGGTGCCCCTTGTCATACTGCCAATGACACAATTACTTCATTGAAACAAAATTCGGTGATTCGATTATTTCAAGAAATGGACGGTTACATTACCCGCCTCGTTCCTGCGATTTAACTCCATTTGACTTCTTTCTTTGGGGTTACATTAAGTCATTGGTTTACAACAATCCTCCAGCAAATTTAGCCGATTTACAGATCAATATTTAACGGGTAATTGCTAACATACGACCTGATTTGTGTGAGAGAGTCATGGAGAATTGGGTTCAACTACTTCATTCCTGCCAGTGTTTCCGTGCTGGACGTTTAAATTATGTTTTGTTTGATAACTAACGGTATCCATTGTACTTTATAATGAAATAAAAATTTTAATAATTTTCAAATAAATAATGTGTTTTATTCACAAAACAAAATGGGCGCTCTTAATGAAAAATCCGTTATAAATAAAGATCAATTTATCTGTGAAAACAATATAATTTCAGAAGAAATATGAACGCTTGTCCGGCATTATTTCATCTTTTTCCAAATCTTACCAAAAACCAAGACTGTCATCATTCCTGCTAGTCTACTCAACAAGTGCCTTTTAGGTCAAAATTTTGCAAATTTGAAAAAACATTCAAAAAGAGGAGGAAATTTGCTAAAAAAAATGTAGTTGGTTGTTTATGTTTTTTTTATGTAGAGAAATAAAAAAAACATACCGAAAAATTATAATTATTTATAACAAATTGTTTATTTAATAAACAATGAAAATTAAACAAAAAACAAATTTTTTTTTAAGATATTACGGAGAAAAATAAGTTATGATTAAAAAAAAATTACTCCTTAATATTATTTACGAGTGGTAAAAAAAAATTGTTAATTAACAAAACCGTTTTTAAGCAACAAAAACATTTTTTTAAGAAATGGGACTTTTCTTAAAAATCATAATTTGTATTAAAGATTACAAATCCAAAAAAAAAATTCGAATTATTAATAAACAATCCATTTGTTTATAACATTTTCTTAAACAATTGAAGATAAAAATTATAAAAAATCATTTTTAGGTAACTTTTATTGATATAAAAATGGATAAATGCATTCAAAAAAAAAAAATTTTTTACTGGATTTAGTTAACTTTGAAATTTTTCACCGAAGTAAATAGTTAATAACAACGTGAGGATTAATAATTTTTAAATTCTGCTGACGGGAATCTGTTCCGTACCCTTTGAAAAATAGCTCCACGTAGCGAAAAAAATTTGAGATTCGTAGTTTAACAATTATCTCACTTGCAATGTTAATATCCAAGCTTTGATGAATTGTTAATTAACTAATGAATAACTTGATGAAAAATTGTGATAAAAATTTTTTTTTTGCCTGAATTTTTTAATTAAAATTTTAATATTTAATATGTTTAAATAAAATTTTTTGTTAAAGTAATCGAAGGGGGCGTGGCTTACAGATACAGGAATAGCCGTTTTCGGACGAATTTTCAGCCCTCTGTAAAAAATATTAATATTCATCCTACACTTCCTCCTCTGTTGAATCTTTTTTCAAATTTGCAATATCTCGAATAGTTTCTGAGATATAAGCAAAAAACGAAACCCCCTTTTTTTTTGCGCGTATGTTCTGGGGAACATCGCGTTATAGTTTTGCCCAAATGTCTGTAACTTTCGAATTTTTTGACGAAAATGGTCTCAAACGATTTAGTTCGACTCCCCAATGAAGAATTCGAGGTCAAATTTGATTCTGTCCGTCCGGCCGTCCGGCCGGCCGTTGCCACGATAACTTGAGAAAGAAAAGAGCTAGCGACTTGAAATTTTCAGGGTGGATGGCGCATCCCAATACGACGGACAAGTTTGTTAATGGGCATAATCGGCCCAGTGGTTTCCGAGTAATAATTTTGTTTTCAACCAATATAAATCCGATCGAATTGAAACTTGGTGAGTAGTTGTAGAATATGAACCTAAGCACGTTCGTGAAATTTTATGCGAATCGTATGGCTAGAAAATTTAAAAAAAAATATTAAAAAATATTTTTGTGTTCACGATAACTTGAGAACGGAAAGAGATAGCGGCTTGAAGTTTTCAGGTTAAGATGTGCACCAGAACGCGACATTTCAGTTTGTTTATGAGCATAATCGGCCAAACGGTTTTAGAGTTATAGCCATCTGAAATTTTCTGAAATTTGGTGGTTTTTTGTTCCTCATTAACTCGAAAAATACTGAACCGATTGAATTCAAGCATGGTGATTAGTTGTAGAATGCCAACGCGGCAATGTTTGCAAAATTTGGTGAGGATAGCATTTGTAGAAAATTTTTAATAAATCATTGAAAATAAAAAAAAAATTCTATATATCAGTAACTATTCGTTTGAAATTGCTGAAATTTTGCAAGAGCCTTCATAACCTAACTCTACTGCCAAGTTTCTAGTTTTAATACGATCGGTTAAATATTGTTGGAGATTCGAGCATTCTTGTGTGAGTTCAGTAGATGGGTGACCGTTGCCTCGATAACTTTCGAACGAAAGCAGATATGGACTTGCAGTTTTCAGGGTAGGTTGCGTGTCCGAAAGGGACAGTTGAGTTCGTTTTTGGGCATAATCGGTCAAACGGTTTCCGAGTTATACCCACCTGGAATATTATTTCCTTGATAACTCAAAAAAATATTCGATCGAATTGAAGCTTGGTAACTAGTAGTAGAAAATCAACATAAAGACGTATTTCAAATTTTGTAGGAACCATACCCCTAGAAAATTTGAAAAAAAGTACGAAAAAAAAAATTTTAAGAGCCGTACTATTAGAAAATTTAAAAAAATCACGAAAAAAAAATTGGTTCAAGCACTGACGTGAAGTCAGAAGCTTTTGCGCGTATGCTCTATTGTCGATTCTTCTGTATTGGACACCCTTAATCGAATTTACCATGGTAAATTCGTGTCCAATACACAAGAACGACAATAGAACATACGCGCAAAAGCTTCTGACTTCACGTCAGTGCTTGAACCAATTTTTTTTTTCGTGATTTTAGTTAATTGTTTATAACTTTTGTAATTTTTGCGAGCGCATCTTGAATTTTGTCAAAAACTTTCTAAATGGGATTACGAATCGAATGAGCCCTCAACCATATTTTTCCGACTCTTCGAAAAAATTTTGACCTAAAAGGCACTTGTTGACTAGACTATGCTAACAGCGCCAACTAGAGGTAAACAAATGAGAGTCATTGAAAGGCAGAATCATGGCCGCCAGCAATGCTCCATCAGACGCAGAAATATTTCTGCAGGTGGTGGGTTGGTTGTACGTAAAGACGTGTCTGAGAAAACATTATTCAGTTTATGCTTGTGCAGCCCCCAATTGTTAGCCAAGTCGTAAAATGTTATTGCCTTACAGATTCGCATTCATATTACGAGTATGTTAAACGAAGGAGCGACCCGCAATGAAACACAACACATATCTTGCCTGACTTGATTTATGCCTGTGTTTGCTCCTTCTGAATATCTGCAATTGTTCTATCTCAAATCATACGAAATGAACTTTCTTGGTATCCACCTTTATCTCCTCGAAGATAATTCATTGTGACAACAAGCAAGGATAACTCATACAGAATGTTTCATTAGGTTAAATATTGAATCAATGGGAAAAATTATTTCTTCATGTGCAGTGTCCCGTAAACCGACGTCAACCTGGTGCATGGTGATGGTTCATGTCTGACCAGAATATCGAAATTTGACTTTAGTAAAAGTTTCTTAGTTCTCGAGATATTGAAAGTTTTATGAAAGCCATCAAAATCTTCACCTTATTCACTTATACGGATCAGCGTATCAAACGTGGCAAAAGATTGTACTAAGGTAACTAAGGTGTGCTCACGAAAACCAAATTATTCCCACTTTTTAAATTTTCCATATTTCATCATCTAACTTTGACCGTTTACCTATGCTGTAAAAAAAATGTATCAGAGTGACCCAGTATGTAATGCTAAAAGTTAGCCTTTTAGTCAAATTTTCTTTTTTGGTGCTCTTGTTCCTTGGAACAGAGTGCTTATCAATTTGCCCAAATGTCTGTAATTTTCGAATTTTTGGCTGAAAATGGTCTTGAACGATTTGGTTTGACTCACTGATCAAGAATCCGTGGTCAAAATCGATTCTGTCCGGCCGCCCAAGCTTTAACACGATAACTCTCGAACGAAATGAGCTAGACAGTTGAAAGTTTCAGAGTAGGTTTGAGGAATAAATAGCTCGGTTAAGTTCGTTATTGTGCAAAATCGGTTTGATGGTTTCAGAGTAACGAAAAAAAAAAATTTTTTTTTACATTACAACTTTTGAATTCAATTTTTTCAAGATGTATTTTCATCATAAGAATTCCTTGTTGTCATTTTCAACTCTAACAAGCTAATACTCTCGAAGATATGATGTTTCAAAGTTTCAATGATACATCGTAAGTTCTATGTATTCACAAAATGTGAACACAGAATCTATCTGTGTTCACTATTCATAAATGTTATCTATTCTAGCTATTAGAGATTGTCAGTTCGAAGTTTGAAAATATTTTCTCTTGGAAAGCAAGTATTCGATTCTTGAATTTGTGAATATATACAAGACTGTTTTGACGTATTTTAAGGAGGCAATAGGAAAGAAGAATATAATGGAATCATCAAAAGAAATTACTGTTCGTTGACCACTGAGGTTAATATTACCTTTTACTTCCTTAAGTAGTAAGACATGTCCCCATATACAGTATTTTCATAATGTTTCTAGAAAAAAAATACTGAAATATGGATCTACATTTGTGTATCAAAGATTTTCTCTTGAGTTAAGGTTCATAATACAGAAAAGAATGTGTTAGTGTTATGAACTATTAAATTTTAAATTATGAAAAGAGGATAGTATTTTATTAATATATTTTGAACTATTAAAATAAATTTTAATCTTGATAAATAAATTTAATGACAATTCTTGAAGCATTAAAGCATTGTAGATTGCTCTTTTTTTAAAGATAATTTTTGAAGCATTTTTTTGAACGACACTTTTTTTAAATTTAATTTCTTTCATGATTCAGTTCTATCATAGGAATCCATTCATATAATTCCCAACTCTGAGAAACAAATACTTTCGGAGATATAATTTGTCTGTTTGAACTAGAGCGCCAAAAAGCTCCTGTCCACAGGGCTTGAACCAATTTTTTTCGTTCACATGACTTATGATTTAGAACAAAACACATTTATGTGATGTGCAATTAACACAATGGTCAATGGTACATTAAACAATGGTGAATGGATTTACCCTGTAGAGGCCTGTAAAAATGAATATCTGGCGAAATATCCTGATGTTCAGATTCTAGAATATTCTCTGAAAGCCGAAATCAGAGGTGTTTTAAAAAGATTCTTGCAGACTGGAAACGTTAACAAGGGATATCGACAGGAAGACCTCAAGTTTCTCAAGACGTTGGTGAAGAATTGAGAACACGACTTGAACAAAATCCTCAAATGTCCCTGAATAAATTATCTCTTTAGTCTGGTGTCCACTTGAGTACTTGCCAGAAAGTATTGAAAAAGAAACTGATATTGTACCTTTACAAAATAACGATGGCACAATAACTATCAATAGATATTCCATGTCGTACTGCTATTGGTTTATAAATAATCTTAACCTCGACAGATTATTATTTGACTTAACTTTTTTTGTGATGAGGCTTGATTTCACTTGTCGGGTGATGTGAATTCTCAAAACTACAGATTTAGGACATCTGAGGATCCCCACAGTTTCATTGAGACTCCATTACATTAGCAAAAACTTGGTGTGTGGTTGGCAGTTTCTCGTAGTAGAATATATGGTCAGTTTTCTCTCATGATACCATTAATGCTGAAAGATGCAAAAGAATAATGCTAGAGCCATTCATAAACCAACTAGATGACGAAGAAAAACAGTTGGGATATTTTCAACAAGATGGGGCAACTGCCACACACTACCCCTGCAAATCTAAGCTATTTGCAGTTCTAAGACAACTTTATTATAAGTCGAGGACTCCAGGACTCCAGAACTTCCTTTGCAACACGCTCTCCAGACTTGACATATCTGAAAGATGATATTTTCATTTAAATTAGTTCTAAATAGGATTTCATTAATTCTTCATTTCAAACACAAGGGGTCAGATTATTCAAATCTGTTCAATAGCTAATATGATATCTCTTGAGAATGACTTAGAAGAATAAAATCCAAACGAATGAATAATTCACTCTCGATTCCATCAGCTTGATATTTTCTGAAAGAAAACTCTATAAAACGGAGTAAAATCCAGTATCATTTATCATTCATCATTCTTTCAATCAAATTACCCTACTCTGGTCATCACAAGGTATGTTGTAAACCCAGAGAAGGAGTTAGGCTCAACAATTATCATGCTATGTACTTGAACTTGAATCCAAAAATTCATTTATTTGAAATTTTCAATTTCTACAAACTTAATGCGAACTATATATTAGATCAATTTATTTTGTATAAAACAAATTTTTGATCCAAACTGGGACGGGGGTAAAAGTAATCTCCCAGTGATAATCATTTCGGAACTCATCATTTATCATTGCCAATGTAAACAAAGGAGAAACTGAGGTTATGCGTATATTATGAATTATGTGGCTGGAATTGCAAATGTGAACGGCATGCATATAAGCGGCAAAAGGAGAGGGTTTCAGAACCAACTACGATGTTACAATCATTTATAAAGACCTTGTATTAACAGTGTTGTGACTGTTGTGCCTAAGCTGGCGTAAGGTACAGTAACAAAGCCAACGCAGAACACAAGCTCCTAGGAGCTTCCGAAGGGTCTCCTTGGGGAAGACCTATATAAGAGGGTCAGTATAATCATAATAATGTCATTAGCAAGAGCGCCACAGCGCAATATCCTCACGGCAGTGCATTTTTTGCTTTATTACTTCTTCCATAGTGAATTCAATCTACATTGGCACGCTTGCTAATGAGATGATTATAATTATACTGACCTTCCTATAGGTCTTTCCCAATTAAACCCCTCAGAAGCTCCTAGGAGCTTGTGGGACTTGGAAGAGTCTGTTGTGTTCTGTGTATAGGCTTTTTGGCGCTCTTGTTCCTCGGAACAGAGTGTTCATCCAATTAGTCCAAATGTCTGTAATTTTCGAATTTTTGGCTGAAAATGGTCTCAAACGATTTGGTTCGACTCACTGATCAAGAATCCCTGGTCGAAATCGATTCTGTTCGGCCGTCCGACCATTAAAAGGATAACTCTCGAACGAAAGGAGTTAGAGGATTGACATTTGCAGGGTAGGTTTGGAGCGTAAATATCTCGGACGAGTTCGTTAACAGGCAAAATCCATCTAGCGGTTTCGGAGTTATGGCCGTTTTTGGTAAGAACATTTTTTATGAATATTTTCGAAACTGATCACTCGATCTATCTGAAATTTAGCATCAAATTGTAGAATCATGACCTTTAGACACATGTGAAGTTTTGTAATGATCGGGTTACCATAAAGTGTAAAAAAAAAAAATTTTAATTTTTAAATATTGTTTCTACGATAACCCTAGAACGGATTGAGCTAGGCTGGCAGTTGAAATTTTCAGAGTAGGTTAGGGAGATAAATATCTCGGTTAAGTTTGCTATTGGGCAAAATAGGCCAGATGGTTTCGGACTAACGAAAAAAAATTTTTCTTTTTAAATTACAAGTTTCGAAATATGTAATCTCTTTTTAAGATGCAGTTTCACCATAAAAATCCATTGATATCATTTTCAACTCCAACAAGCTAATACTTTGGGAGATATGATTTTTCGAAATTTCAATAATGAATCGTACTTCTATGTTTTCACAGAATGCTATTATTATTCTATCTATGATTTATTATATGATCTGCGTTCATACTCGTAAATGTCATCCTGTTCTATAAGAGAGAGACAAATTCATTTCAGCTATTAATTAATTTAATTTCTTCCATGGTGCAGTTCTCATTCTCAGATTGCCCATTTAATCTTGTGAATAAGCTATTATTTGAATTGAATTTCCTTTATGATGCAGTTCTATCATAAGAATCCATTGATATAATTCCCAACAATACTTTCGGAGAAATAATTTGTCTGTTTGAATAAGAGCGCCAGAAAGCTCCTGTCCATAGGGCTTGAACCAATTTTTACTGTATCCTTACGTCAGCTCAGGCCTTTGATGTTCTACCGCCGTATTTAGCTGGTCCAGCTTATTTGATTCCTGTGCATTTAACTGGTCTAGTTCTTAAGATGTACATTACTTTCGGCTTGAAGATGTCTTCATCACTGGTATAATATCAATTAGTTTGAAAATTGAATTAATCAATATCCCAGTCTTCTATAATTTTCACCTGAATTTCAATCCTTGTAATGTGCAACACCGGATAAGTTTACATAACATGAATCAAGATGAACAGTTGTAAATATGGAAAAATTTGCACAATTCTTCAATAAAATGCGGAATACGAAAGCTGGGTATTATTTGAATTAGGTGAAGAATTAGCTGTATCGTAATCTAATGTATGATTGCAATAATTAATAAAATAATTTTAAGAGCGAAAGTACCTACATTGAGTTCATAATCAAATAAAACGGGGGCAAATTTCACACTGGTTTGTTCCTTCCTATTAACATTGTATCAATAACACAGGCCTACAAAACGATTTAATTCTCTAGTATCGGAAAACAGAGAAATGCATGAAGATATTTTTAATATCAAAGATTATATCAGATCTCGTCCATCAGCTCTGGATTTTGAGATACATGCCAATTATATTTAGTTCTGATTAGAGGCTTAAATAAAGAAGTAACGATTTCTTTTGAGTTTTGAGTTCAAAACAGAAATGTTATACCTACATAAAATTAACCAAATAAATAATTAAAAAAATTGGTTCAAGCCCTGTGTACAGAAGCTTTGGAGCTCTGGTACAAACTTTGACACATCATATCTCCGAAACTATTGGTTTCTCAGAGTTGGGAATGATTTCAATGAATTATTATGATAGAACTGCATCATAAAAGCAATTCAATTCAAATAATAGTTTATTCATCAAGATATTAAATGACCAATCTGAGAATGAGAACTGCACCATGGAAGGAATCAAATTAAAATAGCTGACATTAATTTGACTCTCTCTTATAGAACAGGATGACATGTACGAGTATTAACACAGATCATATAATAATTCATAGATAGAATAATTATAGCATACTTTCGAAAGGTCATATCTCCGAAAGTATTAGCTTGTTAGAGTTGAAAATTATATCAATGGATTTTTATGGTGAAACTACATCTTAAAAAAAATTAATTTGAAATTTGTTAAAAAAGTTTTTTTTTCGTTACTCTGAAACCATCTGGCCTATTTTGCACAATAACAAACTTAACAGAGATATTTATCTCGCAAACCTACCATGAAAATTTCAACTGCCTAGCTCATTCTGTTCGAAAGTTATTGTAGAAACAAAATTTAAAAATAAAATATTTTTTTTGCACTTTACGGCAACCCGATCAAACAAAACTTCGGATATTCATGAAAAATATTTGTACTAAAAAGGGCCATAACTCCGAAACCGCTTGGTGGATTTCGCCCGTTAAGGGCCGGACAGAATCGATTTCGACCACGGATTCTTGATCAGTGAGTCGAACCAGATCGGTTAATACCATTTTCAGCCAAAAATTCGAAAATTACGGACATTTGGGCAAATTGATAAGCACTCGGTTCCGAGGAACAAGAGCGCCAAAAAGGAAAATGTCGTTGCTCCAGGAGGCAAGGAGGGCTTTATTCAAAACCAGATCGCTGTAAATTACCATTAACGTAACTATGTCATAGCCTTCTTTATACGATCCTGGAACATGGTATCGAGGTATGAGCTTTACGGCCCCTATTCACGAAATGTTGATAGATCAAAAAATAAAAGACATATTTTGCTTTTCAGCAATTTTTAATTTCACATTTCTTAAACTATATCTATATACAGGTCTATTTACAAGGGGAAATATACAATAAATAATCGCTTACATTAAGGATTTACAATTAGTGCCTGATCTCTGGGATCTTATCTAAAAATATAACATTACTAGCTGGCCCGGCAGACTTCGTAGTGCCTCCTCAACGCCTGCCCAACGCCAACGCCAACGCCAACTCCAAATCCAAATCCAACTCTAACTCCAACTCCATCTCCAACTACGACTCCGACTCCGACTCCGACTCCATTTCCACCTCCATCTCCATTTCCACCTCCATCTCCATTTCCACCTCCATCTCCATTTCCACCTCCATCTCCATTTCCACCTCCATCTCCATTTCCACCTCCATCTCCACCTCCAACTCCAATCCAACTACAACTACTACAACTCCAACTACAACGCCAACTCCATAACCAATGCCAACCACAATACCTACTCCAACTTCAACTCCAACCCCAACGCCAAAAACATTATCCAGTAGACCAAATTGTAAATCTAAACCATTCTCGAATCTCCACGAACACACACAAAAAATTTCATCAAAATCGGTCCAGTCGTTTAGGAGGAGTTCAGTCACATACACACGCACACAAGAAATATATATATTAAGATATATCTGTCATGAGATGTGTGGAAGAATGAATAAAAGACATACTTCTCAGATGGGATGAAGGATTTCAGGAGTTCTTGTTATCGTTTTAACGATAACAATCTTCCTGCAGGATGAGGTGATGGGATAATTTATGTTTAATTTTGATGTTTGTGTTTTCCGCTGTGTGTGTTTCTTCGTCCTGTGTTTGTAAAATTCTATTGTCTGACTTTTAATTATGTTGTGTATTGTGTCAGCGTTTCCGGATTTATGTAGGTCTTCAATTTTACTGATTCTTAGTTTATTTAAAATTATTCGGAGGAATTTATTTTGTATAATCTGTAACTTTTTGAAATTTGTGTTCGATGTATTGCTCCATATAGGGTTCGCATATAAAAACACTGGTCTGATTCCTTGATTATAAATTCTAAGTTTTGAATTCCGGCTTAGCTTACTATTCTTGTTCAGTAAGGGGAAAATCTTACGTTGTATTATGTACCCCTTTCGCGATAAGTCGTTAATGTGTGAGTTATAGTTCAGTTTTTCGTCTAGGGTTATACCGAGATATTTGACTGTGTTTTGCTGTTTTATGTTCTGGCCGTTGAATGTTACGTTTTGCGTCGATTTTCGTTTTATCCTGTGTGTAAAGTGTACCAGAGTAGATTTATTAGCGTTTATTTTGATTTTCCATCTGTCGTAGTACTTTTCGAGTTTCTGAATGTGCTCTTGTATGTATTTGTCTGCCTGAGTTGGTTGAAGGGATTCTGCTATTACCGCGGTGTCGTCAGCGAAAATTTTCAGTTTTGTTCTGTCTGTTTTTGGAATGTCGTTTATGTAGTAGTTGAAGAGGGTTGGGGAGAGGATACCTCCTTGTGGCAACCTAGCCGGTATGGGGGATTTGTTGGAAAGGGATTTTTCAACTGGTTTGGAATGTTCGGCCAGTACCGTCTTTACCATAAGGGCACACGGGGCCCGTGCCCAGGGCCCCCATCCTTAGGGGGGCCCCGAAAGACAGACTATTTCTCTCACATTTATTCTAAAAACATTTTTGTCAGGCACAGTAACAGTAAGCACCCGAGTCGAAAATAAAATTTACTTTGGTCTTCGAAATTTAAATCAAAATTATGTTTATTTAACCAAATTAAGACAAAATCAAGTCAAACTTTGCCTATTTTCTTTTTAAAATATAAAATGTCCCTAACATTTGACTCGATTTTGACTTAATAATCAGCCTAGTTAGGATCGATTTAAGACAAAAAAAGTCATATAAGACTAAACTTGGGTTGTATTTGGCTCAATATAAGTCAAAAACTTGGTTCAAGCACTGACGTGAAGTCAGGAGCTTTTACGCGTATGTTCTATAGTCCATTATCTTGTATTGGACTTACAGGTAAATTCGATTAAGAGACAATAGAGCAAAAGCTCCTGTCTTCACGTCAGTACTTAAACCAATTTTTTTTTCGTAATTTTGGCATTGGCGTAATATTTGCGTTGACATTCTACAACTAATAACCGTATTTGAATTGGATCGGTTTTGTATTTTTCGAGTTATTAAGCAAATAATAACCAAATTTCAGATGGGTATAACTCCAAAACCGTTAGGCCAATGATGCCTATAAGTAAAGTCAAATGTTGCAATCAGATGTACAACCCAACCTGAAAATTCAAGTCGCTATCTCTTTACGTTCTCAGGTTATCGTGTCATAAATAATATTTTTTAATAATTTTTTTTTAATTTTCTAGTGATACGATTCTCACAAAATTTCCCAAACGTCCTCAGGTTTGTATTCTACAACCACTTACCAAGTTTCAATTCGATCGGATTTGTATTGGTTGAAAACAAAATTATTACTAGGAAACCATTGGGCCGATTATGCCCATTAACGAACTTGTCCGTCATATTGGGATGAGCCACTTACCCTGAAAATTTCAAGTCGCTATCTCTTGCCGTTCTCAAGTTATCGTGACAATGGTGATGCTCTCCAGAACATACGCGCAAAAAGTGGGAAAGCTTTTTGGACAGGGGCTTTGCCGCTCTTGTCAAAGTACTAGCGAGTAATTATTCAAACTTTGACTGCATCATATATATCGAAAAATCATATCTCCGAAAGTATTATTTTGTTAGAGTTGAGAATGATATCAGTGGATTCTTATGACGAGACTGCATTTTCAAAAAATTGAATTAGAAATGTGTAATGTAAAAAAAATTTTTTTTTTCCATAGGTACTCCTAAACCACCGATTTTGCCCAATAACAAACTTAACCGAGATATTTACATCTAAAACCAACTCTGACAATTTCAACTGTCAATAGAAAAATGTATAATTCGCTTTCTTTACTTTCCGAAAGGGCCCCAAATTATTGTGTGCCCAAGGGCCCCAGAATAGTTTAAGACGGCCTTGTGTTCGGCCCGAGATGTAGGATTGTATGATTTTGATTAAGTGTACTGGGAGTTTGGTTTGGAGGAGTTTGAATATGAGGCCCTCATGCCACACGGTGTCAAAGGCTTCCTCGATATCTAAATTGAGCATTGCTGTGACTCTTCGGAAATTGAATTTTTTTTTTTATTTGATCGGTGATTGTGGCCAGTTGGAGGGTTGTGTTGTGGGACGATCTGAATCCGAATTGTTCATCAATGATTTCATTGTGAATGTTTTCGTGATCTTTAATTCTGTTTGAGACTGTCTTTTCGAGTAGCTTTGTCATTGTTGGTAAAAGGCTTATGGGGCGGTAATTTGTGGCCTATTTATGATCTTTTTTGGGCTTTGGAAAGGATAGGACGATAGCATTTTTCCATTTTTCCATGCGGATGAAAAGTATGATAATTTGAGGCAACTGTTGAAGATGTAAGTGAGTTGGGCAATAGCTTTCTGCGGGAGTGATTTTAAGGTGCGGTTTCTGATTTTATCTATTCCTGGGGCTTTCTTGTTTTTGAGGGATTTGATGACATGTTTAATTTCCCTAGGAGTTGTGAGGTACTCGGGAGGTATTTCGTGGATTTGGATTTTTAAGGTTTAGATAGCTCTTTCAACTAATGATTTGGTCTCGTTGTCGGACATGTCATGTTTTGAGTTGTGTATGATTGCGTATGTATCAGCTAGATGTTGAGCCTTGTCTTCGTTTTCGAGAATGTAACCTTGAGGTTCGTGTAGTGTGTGTATGCCGAAAGTTTTGTTTCCTTTAAGTGAGCGCGCTATTTGCCACATTTTGTTTGTGTTTGTCAAGTCTTTTGTGAAGTTTTCCCATTTGGCCGTTTTAAGAGATTTTATTGCACTTCTGACTAGATTGATCGAGTCTTTGTATTGTTGGTAGAGTCCAATGTTGTAGTTGATAGAGATCTCTCCTACGAGATTTATCACGTGTCAGTGACTCTGCGCAAACTCCGTATGTAAATTGTCGGTTGAAATGTGTTTCTCTACTACTAAATAGTGAGGGAGAAGTGAGATAAGATTTCTTGTAGGAGTTCTCGCATGAGAATACTCATCTCTACGAATGTCGAGTATACGGGGCCTGGGCCTACATAACCCAATAGTAGTTTGTCGTTGAGGCACAAGTGTGGTTTATTTATATTTAGCGAAATTCTTTTGTTACTGCATGGACCTTCAAGCCGTCTCTTTTCAACCGAGTATACTAGATTTCTATTCGATCGGATCTGTATTTTTGTATTCCAAATCAGATGCGTAAGGCGTGGGCGGTGTGGGCCACCGCCCCACCGCCCACGGCCTCGCGGTGCAAAGAGCCTCATGCCTGACAACTCCCTTCTTCTTCTACCATCATAGGGCCTCGCGAAATGTACCTTGCCCACATTAAGTTTAGGTCTTGCGCCGCCACTGTTGCGAATATAAAATACGGCTTGAAGGTCTGTGCAGAATTTCAGCAGTTTCTGAAATACATATTAAATTTTTAGAGAAAAATTTTAATTTATTTTTTAAGAATTTTTTTTTAGATTTTCACGAAACTTCGCAGAAATTTTCGCGTCAGCATACTATAACCTAGGTAATATAAGAACAGATAAACCGAATAATCCACCGATCTTCCAAGCTTTAACATTATACAGTGTGGAAGAGCCAAATGGAATAAATTCATTATCTTGCTTACTGTACATATTTATGGAAAATCCCGAAATACTTCAAATTCAAATTTTAACTTGTATTCTCATTATAGAACTGCATCATAAAGGAAATTCAATTCAAATAATAGTTTATTTATCAAGATTAAATGAGCAATCTGAGAATGAGAACCATAAGAACCATGGAAGAAATCAAATTAAAATAGCTGAAATGAATTTTACTCTCTCTTATAGAACAGGATGACATGTAAGAGTATGAATACAGACCATATAATAATTCATAGATAGAATAATTATAGCATTGTGAGAAAACATAGAAGTACGATTCATTATTGAAATTTCGAAAAATCATATCTACCAAAGTATTATCTTGTTAGAGTTGAAATTATATCACTGGATTTTTATGGTAAAATTGCATCTTAAAAAAAAATTGAATTTGAAATTTGTAAGTTAAAAAAAAATTTCTTTTCGTTACTCCGAAACCATCAGGCCTATTTTATCCAATAACGAATTTAACCGAGACATTTATCTCCCAAATCTACTCTGAAAATTTCAACTGCCTAGCTCATTATGTTCAAGAGTTATTGTAGAAACAAAAATTAAAAATTAAAAAAATTTTTTTGACACTTTACGGCACCCTGATCAATACAAAACTTCACATGCGTATAAAGGTATTCTACAATTTGATGCTAAATTTCAGATAGATCGAGTGATCGGTTTCGGAAATATTCATAAAAAAATGTTTTTACTGAAAATGGACTCCGAAACCGCTTGGTGGGTTTCGCCCATTAACGAACTTGTCCTAGATATTTACGCTCCAAACCTACCCTGCAAATTTTAATCCGCTAACTCCTTTCGTTCGAGAGTTATTGTGTTAACGGTAGGCCGGACGTCCGGACAGAATCGATTTTGACCACGGATTCTTGATCAGTGAGTTGATCCAAATCGTTTGAGACCATTTTCATCCAAAAATTCGAAAATTACAGACATTTGGGCAAATTGATAAGCACTCATCGAGGAACAAGAGCGCCAAAAAGAATTAATCATTAACGAAGTAAATCAGTTCGGTTATGAATATTCCGAAGTTCATTTCACCATTCATCACGATTTTATTGCGCGTATGTTCTCGGGAACAGCGTGCTATCATTTTGCCCAAATGTCTGCAATTTTCGAATTTTTTGCCGGCAAATCAAACCATTAGGTTCAACTCACTGGAAAAATTCGAGGTCAAATTTGATTCTGTCTGGTTGGCCGTTATCAAGTTAACTTTCGAACGGAAAGAGATAGCGATGGGTAGGTGGCCCATACAAATGCGACGGACAAGTTCATTCATGGGCATAATCGGCCCAACGGTTTCCGAGTACCTAATCTGATTTTGTTTAAAAAAAATTGGTTCAAGCCCTGTGGACTGGAGCTTTTTGGCACTCTTGTTCAAACAGATAAATTATATCTCCGAAAGCATTGGTTTCTCAGAGTTGGGAATTACATCAATGGATTCCTATGATAGAACTGCATCATGAAAGAAATTAAATTTCGAAAAAGTGTCGTTTAAAAAAAATGCTTCAAAAGTTATCTTATAAAAAAAAGAGCAATCTACAATGCTTCAATGCCTTAATGCTTCAAAAATTGTCATTAAATTTATTTATCAAGATTTAATGACCAATCTGCAATGGTTCAACCTCGTGGAATGGGTTGTTGCAACTTACACTCGATGCATAGTTTTCACAACTCGAAATATCTAAGGAAAGTATCATCGAAATGTCTAGAGCAAGGCTGGAGACAATCATAGCAGATTGTCCATTTATTCCTGATATTTAAGTAGGTAGAGGATTACGAACAAATTATGTTAATTGTTCAAAATATATTAATAAAATACTATCCTCTTCTTATAATTTGGAATTTAATAGTTCATACCACTTACACATTATTTTCTGTATTATGAACCTTAACTCCAGAAAATATGTTAGATACACAAATGTAGATCCTTATTTCAGTATTTTCTTGCTAGCAACATTATGAAAATACTAGATACAGGAACATGTCTCACTACTTAAGGAAGTAAAAGGTAATATTAACCTCAGTGGTCAACGAACAGTAATTTCTTTTGATGATTCCATTATCTTCTTCTTTCCTATTGCCTCCATAAACTACATCAAAACAGTCTTGTATATGTTCACAAATTCAAGAATCGAATACTTCCTTTCCAAAAGAAAATATTTTCAAACTACGAATTGACAATCTCTAATAGCTAGAAAAGATGACATTTATGAATAGTGAACACAGACAGAATCTGTGTTCACATTTTGTGAACACAAAGAACTTAGAAATACGTATATTAATGAAACTTTGAAACATCATATCTTCTAAAGTATTAACTTGTTATAGTTGAAAATGATAACAATGGATTCTTATGATGAAACTGCATCTTAAAAAAAATCGAATTCAAAAGTTGTAATGTAAAAAAAAAATTTTTTTTTCGTTACTCTGAAACTATTTGACCGATTTTGCCCAATAACGAACTTAACCTAGATATTTATCCCTGAAACTACAATGGATTCTTATGATGAAACTGCATCTTACAAAAAAAAGAAATTCAAAAGTTGTAATGTAAAAAATGGGTTCAAGCCCTGTGGACAGGAGCTTTCTGGCGCTCTTGTTCAAACAGACAAATTATATCTCCGAAAGTATTGGTTTTCTGAATTGGGAATTATATCAATGTATACATATGATAGAGCTGCATCATAAAGGAAATTCAATTCAAATAATAGTTTATTTATCAAGATTAAATGAGCAATCATGAGAATGAGAACTGCACCATGGAAGAAATCGAATTAAATCTGGCCAATTTTGCCCAATAACGAACTCAACCGAGATATTCATCTCCCTAACCTACTCTGAAAATTTCAACTACCTAGCTCATTCCGTTCGAGAGTTATTGTGGAAAAACTTTTTTTAATTTTTCAAAATTTTTTTTTTACAATTTGCGGTAATCTGGTCAATACAAAACTTCACATGCGTATAAAGGTCATGATTCTACAATTTGATGCTAAATTTCAGATAGATCGAACGAACTTGTCCGAGATATTTACGCTCCAAAACCACCTTGCAATTTTCAATCCGCTAACTCCTTTCGTTCGAGAGTTATCGTGCCTACGGCCGGTCGGCCGGCCGGACAGAATCGATTTCGCACTCGGATTCTTGATCAGTGAGTCGAACCAAATCGTTTGAGACCATTTTCAGCCAAAAATTCCAAAATTACAGACACTTGGGCAAATTGATAAGCACTCTGTTCCGAGGAACTAGAGCGCCAAAAAAACAAGTTTCGTATGACAATTGCCCAAAACAGGTTTAAAGTACCTACAAATAGTAGGTATTCCATAAAACATGTATGAAAGAAGATGAGTAATAATATGAAAGAAGATGAGTAATAAATAAAAAATTACCTTGTAATCGATCAAAAATTTCCTGATCTACGTTCACCAAATTTTCTCCTCTCTCGAACTACAGAATTATGCTTTCAATATTTACGTAATATTTTCAAACATTTTCGGGTGAGGTCCCCGTTGCATCGCTAAAATACGAGTATTTCAACCCCAATATTTTTGAAGTTACAATATTCCCTTCTGTCAAGTTGACATTATGACAATTCATACATAGAATAATTATATCAATGTGTGAAATACGATTTACATTGAAATTTTGAAGAATCATATCTCCGAAAGTATTAGCTTGTTAGAGTTAAAAATGATATGAATGGATTCTTATGATAAAACTTCTTATTAAAAATAATTTAATTTGGAATTTGTTTCGTAAAAAAAAAAATTTTTTTTTTGTTACTCCGTAACCATCTGTCCGATTTTGCCCAATAACGAACCGAGGTATTTATCCCCCACACCTACTCTGAAAACTTCAACTCTCTAGCTCATTCCGTTCGAGAGTTAACGTGCCTACGGCCGGCCGGACAGAATGAATTTCGACCACGGATTCTTGACCAGTGAGTCGAACCAAATCGTTTAAGACCATTTTCATCGATATATTCGAAAATTACAGACATTTGGGCAAATTGATAAGCACTCAGTTCCGAGGAACTAGAGCGCCAAAAAAAATATTTTTTTTTCGTTACTCCGAAACTATTAGACCGATTTTGCCCAATAACGAACTTAACCGAGATATTTATCCCTCAAACCCACTCTGAAAATTTCAACTGTCTAGCTCATTCCGTTCGTGAGTTATCGTGTGAACGGCCGGACGGACCATGGATTCTTGATCAGTGAGTCAAACCAAATCGTTCAAGACATTTGGGCAAATTGATAAGCACTCCTTTCCGAGGAACAAGAGCGCCAAAAATACCGATCCGATCGAATTGAAACTTGGTAATTAGTTGAATAATGGCGGCACAAAGATGTATGTGGAATTTTCTGAGAATCGTATCACTAGAAAATTTTAAAAAAATTATTAAAAATTATATATCTCACGATATCTTGAGAACTGAAAGAGAAAGCGACTTGTAATTCTCAGGGCCGGTTTCTCAATTGCGAGTTAACCCGAAGTTGCGGGTAACCCGAGTGTTGCGCATTCATGAATATCGCTAAATACATGCGTCAACTCGCAACCTCGAGTTAACTCGCAATTGAGAAACCGGCCCTCAGGGTAGGTCATTGCGCAACCGAATGCGACCTTTAAGTTCGTTGATAGGGATAAACGGCCAAAAGGTTTTGGAGTAATACCCATCAGAAATTATGTTGTTATTTCCTCAATGATATATGTATACGAATCCAATCCAATTCAAACATGGTGACTAGTTTTAGAATGCCAACGCGCAAATATTTGCGCAATTTCGTGGTTATCGTATCACTAGAAAAGTTTAAAAAATCATTGAAAAAATTTCCATATCTAAAGTAACTATATCCGTCCGATATCGCTGAAATTTTGCGAGAGCTTTTAAAACCTGACTTTTCAGCCAAGAAGTTCCAAATTTGCAATTGCAATTTTCGAGGTAGGTTACGCATCCGAATGGCACAGTTTAGTTTGTTGTTGGGCATAATAGGTCAAACGGTTTCGGAGATATACCCACCTAGAATATTGTTTTCTCGGTAGCACAAGTACAATACGAATCCGATCGAATTGATACTATGTATGTAGTTGTAGAATACCGACGCAAAGACGTACCTATGTGGAATTTTGTAAGGATCGTATTACTAGAACTTTTAAAAAAAAATATGAATAAATATTATGTATCTCACGATAACTTAAGAAAATAAAGAGATAGCGACTTGCAATTTACAGGGAAGGTTATTGCGCATCCGAATGCGACATTTAAGTTCGTTTATAGGCATAATCGGCCAAACGGTTTTAGAGTTTTATCCATCTAAAATTATGTTTTTATTTCCTCTATAACTCAAAATATACAAATCCGATCCAATTAAAACTCGGTAATTACTTGTAGAATGGCGACGCTCTAATTTTCCCAAAATTTCGTGAAAATCGTATTACTCGAAAAAAAATGTATAATTTTTTCTTTATATTTCAGAAACTATGCGTCAGAATCGCCACTTATCCGTCATATTATAATATGACGGATAAGTTCGTAAACGGGCAAAATCGAGCAAACGGTTTCGGAGTTATGAAATAAATTTTCCTCCATAACTTGAAAATATATATGGGTCAAAATCAGAGAGGTGAGCATTACGCTTCTGACAAAGGTTTTCTTAATAAAATAACATGATATTACTGAAATATTCATTTTAAATTAAAGGTTCTGGGCTTAATGGCAAGGCAGTTAGCATATTTATTCTTCAATAATAATATTTTAATTGATTTTAAACAAAAATAGGTCTAAATAGTCATTTCGGGAACGCGTCCTTATTCCATGTTTCATAGTTTAGACAAGTCAAAAATGTGTACAATGATGACTAAAAAATGTCATATTCCAATATAAGCTTTGAAAATCATTTAATTAAGAATATACGTATAAATTGAATGAATACCAGTTTAATTTCTTCATATTTTGGCTATTCAAATGCTGTCTGACGGTTATCAAATCATTCTGTGAACGTGGTGGATATCGGTCTATGTAATTAAAACAATACACGCTAGGTGACATTAGCGAGCAACAGTGTGAACTTCACTAGTCAAAGCAAAATCCGTGTGTCGTGTTTACGGAAAAAAATTATTGATTTTGTTGGTAAGTACCTTTTAATTTGATCTGTGTGAAGCGTACTTCAATTCCCTGTCACTACGGGAACGCTGTTTGGTGGTTAGGGTTTACGAAAATTTGCATACTTTTGGGAAATTCTTATAAATATTACAGCTCACTTGTTCTTAACCTTTAAAACCAATATCTAATATGGCGGCGTCAAGCGTGACATGAAAATATTTACCGAATAGTCATTTCGGGAACGGTCATTTCGGGAACGTTCTCGTATATGAAGGACGTTCCCGAAATGACCCGGTGTTTCTGAAATGAAATGTTTTATAGGCAACATGATGCTCTGATGCTTTTAAAAGCATAACCATGCAAAATTTTGTTTTAGGTATCCATTTAGTACGAGTAACATGGAAAATGATAAAAATGAGGAGAACAGGAAGTCGAAAAAACGATTAAAACAGGACAGTATTTCTTATAAAAAATATCGTGAAAAGGCTAATGCGAGGAAGCGCAAGTTTTCAAATAAAATGACACCTGAACAAAAAGATATGAAGAGAATGAAAGATAGGGAATATTACCGAAAGAAGAAAGCTGAAAATAAAGTTAAGACTGTTAGTGATATGACTGAAAGACAGAAGAGGAAACAGAGAAAGTTGTGGAGAATAAATTCCCAAAAGTATAGACAGAAAAAAAAGATGATGGCAAATATTTTAGCTACCAGCCCTCCAGTTTCTGAAAATGACATAGAAAACGATAATCGCGTGTCGAGGAAGGTATCAGGAAGAAAACAGGTTAAAAAAGACACAGCGCAGGCTTACCGAACTGTTAAAAAACAGAAAATGCAAAGAATTATCGATCAGTTAAGAAAAAAAATTCAGAGAAGCAGAAGACGCGAAGAAAGAGCATCGCAAAAGAGTGCTGATACGCCTACTCGCAAAGTTAATGAATTATTAAGAGGATGTTCTGTTACTCCTGAAGTTCATACACGTCTATTATTTGGCGAGGTTTTGGCAACACAACTAAAAGATACCGTTGATAAACTACCGAAATTCTAAAGAGCGGGAGGCTTTTCAAAAATGCGTAAGTGGCAACCATATCAAAAAACACCGTTTAAGTAATATGGCCAAACAATTTCTCCACAAAAATAAAAATAATGACAATATTTTAATATCTAATCGGAAGCATCCAACATTTTTAATCACTAATCAGATTCGTGAAGAAATTCATAAGTTTTTTGAGCGGGATGACGTCAGCAGAATGTGTCCTGGTAAGAAAGATTGCCTCAAGGGAAACAAACAAATGCGGTTACTTCTAGAAAATGTGAAATATTTGCATCCTCAATTTTGTGCTGACACTGGAATTCGAGTGTCTTATTCGACACTTTTGAGAGAGAAGCCTTATTGGGTAGTGAATCCTACAAAATGGGATCGAGATACTTGTCTTTGTGTAAGGCACGAAAATTTTGAAAACAAATTGAACAAATTGAACCGACTAGGAGAGCTGCCCCATAATTCCATATCCCAATGTATAAAGGCGTACAGCTGTGACATTACTTCTTATGAATGTATGCTGGGTTTGTGCGGTGAATGCAAGGAGATTAAAATGGAAGCGGGGAGTAATGAAGATACCGTTCAATATTTTCAGTGGCAAGCAACAAAAGAAGACCGAATCATAAAAGGAGAGAAGAAAATCGTCAAACTTACTAATGGCGTATTCCATTGGTAGAACTCGTGCGCACTGAGATGGCACTGAGTGCATGAATCGTATTCCATTGGGGAATTTCGTCAAGCATTTTGACACATTTTGACGTCCAGTGCAACATTTTTTGCACTCAGTGCGTGCTCAGTGCAGCACTGGTGCTGCCAATGGAATACGCCATAAAAAAGTTACTGTTACAAGCACAGTCAAAGATTTGAAAATGTCTTTAGCTGCGAATATTGCTCCAATGAAAAAACATGTTTATGGAATTAGCGAAAACTTGAAGGCCAAAAGAGAACTGAAAGATCATTTAAAAGAAACAGAGCTAATGATTCAAATTGATTTCGCTGAAAATTATATGACAAAATATGGGAAAGAGACGGGGCCGTAGCTAGGGGGGGGCAAGATGGGGCAATGCCCTACCTTTATTTTTCAATGCCCTACCTTAAAAAATAGTAACAATTCAAATAATATGCTATGGAAAATGTTTTTCATAATTTGACGTGAGGAAAAAAAAATATTACTCGTAAAGCAATTCTGAATTACCCACGGGTTTTTAGAGATTGCGAACTACATCAATAGAGTACACCGTGGTCATTGTATACATATAGACAACACGCTGCATTTTCAGAAGCACCTCATGTACTAATTCTCTGCACACAGATGGCAAATCCTCAGAATTATTTTTTCTTGATAACTATTCTGAAATTTTCGAATTTCAGAATAGTTAGAATATCTTGTGTATCATAAAATAATACATTTTTGCGCGTATGTTCTGGGGAACATCGCGTTATCATTTTGCTCAATTGTCTGTAATTTTTTGCCGAAAATATTCTCAACCGATTGGGTTCGTCTCCCCGATCAAATTTGACCTTGAATTGTCAAATTTGATTCTGTCTGGTCGTTGCCACGATAATTTGAGAACGGAAAGAGCTAGCAACTTGAAATTTTCAGTTTTTTCCAATGGTTTCCGAGTAATAATTTTGTTTTCAACCAATATAAATCCGATCGAATTGAAACTCGGTGAATAGTTGTAGAATATAAACCTAAGCACGTTTGTGAAATTTTGTGAGAATTGTATCGCTAGAAAATTAAAAAAAATTTATTTAAAATATTTTATGTCACGATAACCTGAGAACGGAAAGAGATAGCGATTTGAAATTTTCAGGTTAGGTTGTGCATCTGATTGCGACATTTGAGTTCATTCATATTTTTTTTTTTTTTTGGCATAATCAGTCAAACGGTTTCGGAGTTATATCCATCTGAAATATGGTTGTTATTTCCTCAATAACTCGAAAAATACAAAACTGATCCATTTAAAACATGGTTATTAGTTGTAGCATGCCGCCAACGCGCAAATTCTTTAAAAATTTCGTGAGGATGGTATTTTTAAAAAATCATTAAAAATCATTGAAAAAAATTCTATATATAAGAAACTATCCATCCGACATTGGCTGCGAGAGCCTTCAAAACGTAACTCTACAACCAAGTTCCAAGTTTGAACACGATCAGATCTATATTGTTGGAGAGCCGAGCAGCCTTGTTCAGTAGCTGGATGGGTGACCGTTGCCTCTATAACTCTCGAACGAAAGGAGATAGGGACTTGCAATTTTCAGGGTAGGTTGAGCATCTGAATGGGAGAGTTAAGTTCGCTGTTAGACATAATCGGCCCAACGGTTTCGGAGTTATACCCATCTGGAATATTATTTCCTCGATAACTCAAAAAATATAGACTCGATAAAATTGAAGCTTGCTAACTAATTGCAAAATATCGACATAGAGACGTGTGTAAAATTTTGTGAGAACCCTGCCGCTAGAAAATATAAAAAAAGTACGAAAAAAAAATTAGTTCAAGCACTGACGTGAAGCTTTTGCGCGTATGTTCTATTGTACATTCTCCTGTATTGGACACACTCAATCGAATTAACCATGGTGAATTCTATTGTCCGTTGTCCTGTATTGGACACTCTTAGGGCCGGTTTCTCAATTGCGAGTTGACTCGAGGTTGCGAGTTGACGCATGTATTTAGCGATATTCGTGAATGCGCAACACTCGGGTTACCCGCAACCTCGGGGTAACTCGCAATTGAGAAACCGGCCCTCAGGGCCGGTTTCTCAATTGCGAGTTAACTCGAGGTTGCGAGTTGACGCATGTATTTAGCGATATTCATGAATGCGCAACACTCGGGTTACCCGCAACCTCGGGTTAACTCGCAATTAAGAAACCGGCCCTTAATAAGATAACCGCAAAAGCTCCTGACTTAACGTCAATGCTTGAACCATTTTTTTTTTATTTTATAGATAGGTACTTTGAGTTTGGGAGAGAAAACCCAGAAGGAACCCATTTAACAATGAATATACCTCCCACAGTTTAATTTAATGATTATGGTATTTCTGGCCTTTGAAAAAAGAACTAAATGGGTTGATCTCAAGGAAGTCCTTCGGATATTTAATAATAATATGGCAAATCTAAGGATTCAGGAGTTTTGAGGAAGATTTTAGTCATCATTATAAATATGTTGAAAGAAATGAAATAAACCTGAAGAAATAAATATTTTGATATTAACTACCTATTTCACTCAAAAGTAGGTACGATGAAAATCATCAGATCACATCGAGTAAAATTTTTTACTTCTGCCCTACCCGTAACCTCCATTGCCCTACCTTAAAATCATCTCTAGCTACAGCCCTGGAAAGAGATTCAATCGGTTGGATTCGGAGCTTCAAAAGGTCAATTATCGATCCACACAGGAGTGTTTTATGCCAAAAACGATACGTCTCTAGAAACTGTTTCATTTGCCACTGTGAGTGATAATTTGGACCATCAGGCTCATGCTGTATGGGGTCACCTGAAATCAGCGCTACAGAAAATATTGAGTATCAGGCCTCACGTAAGTACCCTTCACGTGTTTTCAGACGGACCCACATCCCAGTATCGAAACCGCACTAATATTTACTTATGGATTAAAACCTTAATAGACCAATTTCCGCAAATAACTACTTCAACGTGGACATTCATTGAACCAGGTCATGGTAAGGGACCAATGGATGGTGTAGGAGGGGTGCTAAAGAAAACTGCTGATGACCAAGTATTACGAGGAAACGATGTGAACACAGCTGCAGATTTTGTCCGTTTACTAAAAAATTCATCTGTTTCACTCCATGAGGTCACTGACAATGAAATAGTTGCGATCAAAAACGTAATACCTGCAAAGATAGATGCAATCCCCGGAATCATGAATGTAACTAAGATAATCTGGCAGAATGCTTCTGATGTATCCGTACTACTGTATCAATTTTCAAAATTGTTCCGAGAAATTAAACTACAGGCATTTTCAGTCGAAGATAAAGATAAAGTAAGTCGAGGGCCATTTGAAATGATAGATTTAAACATAGTAAAGAATGAAGACATTCTGAATTCTCTTCGCGTCAATAGAAAAAGTATTTATGACGCCGTATACGGATCAGAAAGTTCAGATGATGAGAATCTTCGAAAGATTTCAGATCGAATTCGTGGAAAGAATGACGATATTTGTGCTGGTACATCGTACGGAAATGATAAGGAAAACTTCCACCCAAACATGATAGGCCCAAAAACATTTCTGCTAGTAAATGTACCAACTGAAAATGAGAAAATTAAGTATAGATACGTTGCAGTCGCTGACACCTCAGTTGATGAAGATGGTGAAATGAAAGTCACCTTTCTTCGTTGTCAGCGGAACTCAGCAAACATATTTAAAATTGAACAAAATGATGTTGCTTATGTCCCCTGTGAACAAGTTGTTAAAATTTTACCCACACCAAAATTGCAGAAAAAAGGTAGTCGTAGCTATTATTGTTTTGATGAAAAAATGGACGTCTTCGAAAAATAGGTTATTGCTAGACTTTAAGTTCAAAATTTGTGATGTGTTACTTTATGATATTATGTGATTATGTATTTAGGTTATTCCTAATGTCTATTTATTCTTAAACTACAAAGAATATAATTTGATTTTAAGCATTGATGTTCAAGAAATTCTAATGATACTATGCAATTAGCTTTTGTTCCTGATATTTAATGTTCGTTGATTGAAACTAAAAAGTTTATTATTATAAGATTTTTAGTTTAAATTTTAATATTCATGTTCATCATTCGTTAAATACAAATAAAGGTATAATACTTTAAATGTGTTATATTTTCATATAGAAAATATGGCAAAACCGGGCGTTCCGTTCATTTAGGAATCGTCAACGTCATTTAGGGAACACTCCCATCATTTTCGGGAACATCACAAAAACGGCAAATAAATTACTAATAAGTAATGCTATAGTTATATCTTACATATACAACATGAAATGACCTCTGAACTTTTGTATTTATATTATTACTATATAACGTAGTGCAAAAATGAATACAATAAATTGAAATTTTGGAGCGAAATTTACACCCACTGAAAATGTATGCAAAATAATTTGTATAAGTAAGTTTGTATTATAAAAATATACAAAATAAAAACATTTTCCGAGTTAGGAACGGGTTAATTACAATTTCTTGAAGGTGATTCTTGAATGCATTCTTATATTATTATTAAAAAAAATATTTAAAAGTGTTCCCGAAATGACTTTTGGCCTTGGTATAATGCTTCTTGACAGGTAGAATTTCTAAACTATATATTTTTGTGCGTGCCTCTTCACAGGAAAGGTTCATGATAAATGACACAACCGACTCCACTTGTTAGTTTTCTCCAAAAACAAACTTAATTTCTCAGATATTTGGGAACCTAAAATGCTCACCTCTCTGATTCTGACCCATATATCCGAATTTGAAACTTGGTAATTATAGTTGTAGAATATATACGCGCAAATTTTGGCAGAATTTCACGAGGATTTAAAGTTATTTCGGAAACTATTATCTATCAGACGCCGGAAATTTGCGATTACCAATATATTGGTAGTCGCAAATTTCCGGCAAATAATTCAAACATTACAGACATTTGGCACGCTGTTCTCTGGAACATGCGCGTAAAAATATGGTAGATTCGGATAAATGTAAATTTTAGTGTCAAAATATATAATATATATAGGTATATAATATCTGGGTTGTGTATGCAACCCAAAATACTTTTAGATACCCCGAGTAAGAGAGATTGTTGGGAAGGTCAGGAAGGAATGAAATAAAATATCATAATATAAGCTTGAAGAGTTTAATGTACGTTCGGCGCAAATTACCTGAGAGAGGGGAAAAGAACGTAATAGAAAAACCCCTCTCTTTACACACTTTAGATCATCTCAAATATATATATTCACTGGTACATGTAAAATGGTGAAATCAACAGTATATAGATATATGCTGGATCAAAATAGATAATAATGCATAGCCACAGGGACATGGTCAATTGCAATAAATACATAGTAAACAGTTATAGGTACATGGTCACTGTCCATAGATATATTGTGTATCATGTACAATGGTTAATTCAACCGTGTATAGATGTATGCTGGATCCAATTAAGTCATAATGCATAGATACAGGTACATGCATGGTCAATTGCAATAGGTACATAGTAAATGGCTATAGGTACTTGGTGAGTAGCCATAGGTATGTCGTGAAGATCAATATGTGCATGGTCAATAGCAATAGGTACATAGTAGCACGAAATAATGATATGGTACATCAAAACAGGTACATAGTGGAAGCAATAACATTCTGGTGTATGGATATCATCCAAATTACACATACAAGTAGCTTGCAAAGGTGTTCATAGGATTCCAGTAGCTTAGGTGTAACGTCCCACATCTCCCTTTTATTTCGACACTCATTCTCAGGTAGCTAACAGTGTAGGTACGAGGGCCAAATTATACAACTCCAGATACCCAAGGTCGTGTTTCAGACAATGTTCTTCGGTGTACATCAAAGGCCATGCTAATATCAAGTGTGTGGTGGTATTCAATAATAATTATAATAGAAACATGCAACTCATAACGGAACGCCCGAATAGCAATACGACAATGCCCGATACCGGACCTTCGACTTCCACCGGGGAAAATGTTGCCCTAGGACTCATATACTGACATTCATACATACTAGATGTGGACTGAATCCTTTAAGCCACATAAAGAACCCAATGAACAAGCTTAGCATTCAATATTTATAGCAAACACCGGAATTGCATTGGTCCCACTAGGTAAATGCATAATATGTATATCAGTGATATCAAACAAATCGGATAATTATTCAGTTCTTGTAATGCGTAAACTCTGGTTTACGAACAAGTGCACACTGAAAGAAAAGTAATATAAGCTCCATGAAATTGTTAAGGAGTACCATATTTTAGTCAAGGCAGTATAAAGATCTGGTAAACAAAAACAAAAGCAGTGTTAATAATCATTATCAATGCAGAACACTTACTTGTGGACTTACAATACCATATAACTACACTTCAGAGAAATCATTCAAAACTGTGGAACGATCTCGTTATTGCAGCACACACAAAGGAACGGAGAGATTTGATAATCCATCGTCTTCCTTTTATAAGTTCTAATAAGACGCCAAGCGTCCCACTTGAGATCTCTTCAAAGGCCATTGGTCGGTGGTCCTGTTAGAAAACACCACATCATTTGTTTACATCCGGACCATCGAAATTCATTCAAGCATAGAACCTATGAACAGAGCGAACATAAGAATCACAGTACTTTAATTATGGTTATTTTTATGAAAATAGAAATTATTGCTATTTATTTAAATCACGGGATATTACAAGCTATATTTTGATTTGTGTTAGTAGTGACCGATTTATGTATGCCAAATGATAAGATCAAAGATATTCAAAAGCAATTGAAGAACATTGATTATGTTCTTAGGAAAAAAAATAACATCCCATTTCCTTCTTTATGAAAATTCCGACGCAGTGAATTCAAATTTCGAAATGAAAGTTTATTAATTTCCCGAAGTTCAGTCACACAGTGGCAGAGATGAGGGTTTTGTTCTCGAAATAAAGATAGAAACTAATAATAAATATTTGTGGTTACAGTCTTCAAAGTTCTATACTTTTGACGTAAATAAAAGTCATCAAATCATACCATAAATAATAACATCAACATTTAAGACAAGTTATTGTTATTATTTTTCCATATGATTCAAAAATAGTATTGAACAGTATTTCCAGAACTTCTACTGCCAATTTGTTAATTAATTCCACATGAAATGGATTCTGATCTACAAAGTGATTCACTTACATTCGAAAAAGCACTAAGAATTCTGTCCCCTACAATAAATTCCCCGGATTTATATAAATTATTAACATTTATAAGGAAATCTGTGGAATGGCCAAAACATAAGAGGAATATTGTCAAGATTCATAAGACAGGATGTATCAAAAAAATTTTGGCTTGTTTGAATTCGAGTAAGAGTAATATTATTGCAGTTTCCCTAAGCATCTTGGGGAATTGTTGTTTAGAATTTAGCTGCTCCAATGAAGTGGTATGTAATACCTGATATCAGTACATTAATAATTGCCATCGATAGGAATGAGCACTCATTTGATTTGTTTCGCAGAAGCAGCCTCATAAGGTTCCGTATTTGTTCTCCAGTCAAATATCCATGAGATTAGTCAAATCTTTCTATCATGACCAATTGTTTATGATTGAAAGGGATTGGTATTAACCACTCTGTTTTGGTTAATCGCTTGAATTTGGCTATTAAGTAGGATTGAAACGGATGAAATCTATTTTCCAATAATAGATATCTTTCATTATTTCTGAGGAGTTGTATTTGTCCAACTTCATTCATCTGAAAACATTTACAGCTCATGAGAAAAAATTATGAATAGCTATTTTTTCATTTATAGGCTTCCAAAGGATTGAACGAACTATATCACCTACTACAAAAATTTTCTAAAGAAGATGGTATAAACGGCAGAGTATTTAGGATAATAGGTAATATTTGTCAACATTACAATGCTGACTTCATTTTGAAGAGTAAGGGACAAATAGTAGGCTACATTATAAAATTTATTCAGAAATATGCTGACGAAGATGAATCTAAAATTTGCCAAGCCACCATTTTGATGGCTGTGAGAGCTATAGGGTAAGTTGAAATATTTGACTTATACCAGGTGTACCAGTATACATGTTCCAATGGATTATCTCAGCCGTTTCAAATGATAAAAATTTGAAAATTTTATGATTTTCAATTCGTTCAAGGAACCTTCAACCGAGAAAAACAAAAATTGAAAGTCACTTTCGGTTTGACCGGAAGTGACTCTGACTTTTTTATCTCAAATGGCACCCTATATATTTTTAGCAATTGTTTATTTCTACTCAAAATTACCTTTCCAACGATGTATCACACTTTGTATTTTACATTTGATTTGATGGAGAAAATGTCAATTGAAATTTAAAATTGAAAGAATTGCAGTAGGTAACGATATTTTGAATAATCTTGATTTTGCGGTGTTAAATCTGGAGATCTTGCAGGCCATCTTATCGATCCATTTGAAGATAGATGGATCGGCATACACGGACCGCTAAGATAGCCTGCAAGAACTCCAGGTTTAACACCGCTGGATTTCTTCCTTTGGGGATAATTGTAAGACCGTGTGTACCAGACTCCTCCTATTCATTTGGAAGATCTAAAAAACAAAATAAGGAATGTATCTAGATCCCTTAATGCTGAGGTGTTGAGAAGTGTTACTTCGCTTGTACTTGTCCACCGAGCTGAAAGATGTGTAGAAGCAGATGGTCAACATTTCGAACATATGCTTTAGTTGTTATAGGTATTATTTTGTCCCCTTTTTTTGTAATTTTTTGCTTCTTTTACTATTCAAAATCAAGATTACACAAATTATCATACCCTACTGCAATTCTTTCAATTTGAAATTTCAATTGACGTTTTGTCCATCAAATCAAATGTAAAATACAATGTGATACATCGTTGGAATAGTAATTTACGTAACAAGTCCGGAAAATAGGGTTTTATTGGACGAATAGACAAAACTCTAGGACGAGCGTAAGCCAGTCCTAGAAGTCTATGAGTCCAAAAAAACCTTTTTCGGGCGTGTTGCGTACAATATTTTTTCGGCAACCGTGTAGAATAACAAATCAATGAGATGACACATTTCTTTTTTATATATTTTGATTCTTATTCAAATTAAACAGAACAGAAAATATCACATGTTAACAGAAACATTCTAATTCTTATTTATATTAATATTTACATTAAAATTCGAGCAATTACTAATATTGAAGGGATTCAATTTGTTTGAAAGGCCTGGTATATTTAAATTCCTTTTGTTGAAGCCACAACAAGACGGCAAAGTTTCCGTTGCGCATCGATTATTTTCTTCTGGTGATTTTTGAATTGGTCTAGTTCGGGAAGTACGTACTTCCCGGACTAGGCCGGGAAATGCTTCTTTCTCAAAGAAAAAGCGTCCGGGAAGTGGGCGCTTAATACTTACCACCTTTAGAGAAAATACTGGAATTAGCTGCTTATAACCAGTTATCTAGGTATATTGAGACTAATGGAATACTAATGGATTGTCAATCAGGATTCAGATCCAAGCATTCATCCGAAACTGCTTTGCAGTTGACATTGTCTAGTTGAAAATTAGGAGTTGATAGTGGTAGATATATTGTTGCAGTCTTCCTTGACTTTAAAAGAGCGTTCGAGACTATTGACCTCTCTCTTCTACTGGTTAAACTTAAATACTACGGCATAACAGGCACTGCACTAGCGTGGTTCAACAGTTTTCTATTGAATAGAGAACAGTGTACTAAAGTCAATGATGTTTTTTCGGATAATAAAAGTGTCCCCTCTGGAGTACCCCAGGGAAGTGTACTGGGCCCTCTTTTGTTTATCTTATACCTAAATGATGTGAACTATGTTCAAGATTGTGAATTTCTTAATCTATTTGCCGATGATATGGTGCTGGCTGCAAGTAGTGTAAGCCTGGATAGAGCAGTTGAAAAAATTAATTGTACTTTAAATCATATATCACACTTTCTGAACATCAATAAACTTAAACTGAATGTTAGTAAAACCAAAGCCATGATCATAACAACACATTATAGGTATAATCTGGTTGACAAAAATGTGGTAAATATAAATATTAACGGTGAAACTCTTGAAATTGTCAAAGAAGTGAAATATTTAGGATTCATTTTTGATAATACATTGAGCCTTAAAAAGCATTTTCAGTATGTGTACAGTAAAATATTAAAAAAACTATTTTTCTTCTCAAGAATTAGTAGAGATCTTACCCTTTGGACAACACTAACTGTCTATAAAACTATAATACAGCCACATTTTGATTACTGTGCTAGTGTGCTTGCGTTGCTTGATGGAGGTAGTATCGCTGCCCTGCAAAAACTGCAGAACCGAGGAATGCGTATTATTCTGAGATGCAATAGGTGTACCCCTATTATGTTGAAGCTTCAGACCTTGGATTGGCTTTCTGTTAGGGATAGGTTATTTTATTATTCGATGATTTTGATCTATAAGATCGTATCTGGTGAAGCTCCTCCTTATTTTGATAGATTTATTGTATTCCACAACCAAGTACACAACTATCCCACCAGAAGAAACAATGATTTTTATGTTCAGAGAACAACTTATGCTCGAACTGCCAATTCGTTGTTTCATTGAGGGATGTTGGAGTACAATGTTCTTCCTGTCAGAATCAAGCAGTCCCGATCGCTTAATGAGTTCAAACACCAACTACTCCTGAACATCAAAACACGGCATGTATGAGATATTGAAGGCCTAAATGTGAATTAAATATGAAAGAGAATTAGTTGGGTTGGTTTGATTAGTTTCATATGTTTAATATTCTAGGAAAAAAAAGGTTCAATTAGTTTAGTTAGTTTGATATGTTTGATCTTCTAGAAGGAAAGAAAAATAAAATAATAAATAAAGTGTACTGTAATAGATATTGAATGTTAATGTTGCGCATGGAAGTTTATTCTCTGTTGTAGCATACAGAATGTTTGTATATAAGGTTGCCTATTTCAAATAAAGGATTATTATTAAAAAGTCACTTCCGGTCAAACCGAAAGTGACTTTCAATTTTGGTCTTTCTCAGTTGAAGGGGCCTTGAACGAATTGAAATTCATGAAATTTTAAAATTTGTATCTTTTGAAATGGCTGAGTTAATCCATTGGAACATGTATACTGGGACACCCGGTATATACATATACAATAACCTCATAGATATCTTGCTAATTAAAGTGATTAACAATGCTTTGTAAAATCTAATTTCACCTGGATGAGCAAAATATCTGTGTAGTCGACCAATGGTTGTCGGATGGTTTGTTCTGGAATTTTTCCGTACATTCAAATTTTTTTCCAGCAAATTCATGAATCGTCAAACGTATTCATCTTTAGTGGATAGATATGAAATGTTGAAACCTATAGGTGCACTTTTTATCAAATGCTGCATGAAATGGACTTCTGAGGAAAAAGATCAAGCTATATTAGAGCATATAATAAAATTTTTATATGTTTTTTCGAAATATAAATACTCTCCAGGAATAAGTCAGGTAAGATTTTTTATTCTCAACCCAAAAATAGATAATTCAATCTATGCTAACTCCACAAACAAGAAATTGAATGTTTGTATGGGAGCAACTGCCGCAAGAGCAAAGCCCTTTGAAATATTGAGGGGAAAGTAGCACCTCCGTTTACACCAGAAACACATCTTCCAACCAGTTTATATACGTGATATATTTCTGTAGTATCAAGAGAGGAGTTCTTTGGAATTATTGAATTCACATATCTAATATCTTCCCAAATTCATTATTTTTTCCAAGAAAATTCACATTGTGAAAAATATGTAATTACTACGACTTCTATGTAGAGAGGACAACGTTACGTAGTTATCTGACAGGAAAATGAGCATAACCTAACATTTTCAAAAGATACATGGTGAAATGTGTCAAAATTTCATGGCCAACCGGGAGACTTTATGAAAATGTGAATGGAGTATACATTACTTCTTTCAAATGGAACACTCTGTTTCCTTTTTCATTTCTGTATTCTCCAATTAATTTCAAGTCGACTTTAACACCCAATCTATACCTAATAGTTCAATAGATTTAGAGTTATTATGGGATTTCCTGCAGAATTGAGGGGTGCAGGGTGTCACAAAATGGCAAATACAGTAGAAACCGGTTATAGCGACATTGAAGGGACTGCATATTTGGGACGCTATAACCAATAGTCGATATAAGCAATTTAGTCGTTATAACTAGTCTCTACTGTATCTACAAACTGCCATTGCAATTGTTAATTGTTGAATTAGCTATTTTGAGTTAATTGAAAAACCTTCAATCTAGCTGAAGTAATCCGACTTTGCGAATGAAAATGTGCAGGCCAAAAATCCAGATTGTAAAAAGGAATCATGTACTATTTTTGGGGTGCTTGTTCACCTGAATAGAGTGCTTATCAATTTGCCCAAATATATGTAATTTTCGAATTTTTGACCAAGAATGGTCTCAAACGATTAGTTTCGACTCACGGATGAAGAATCCGAGGTTGAACTTGATTCTGCCCGTCCGGCAGTCCATCAGCACTCTCGAACCCAATGAGCTAGAGAGTTGACATTTTCAGGGTAGATTTGGAGTTCAAATGCGCCAGCTAAGTTCGTTAATGGGAAAAATCCGACGAGTTGTTTTGGAATTATAGCCATCCGAAATTTTGTTTTCCCAATAACTCGAAAAATACTGATCTGATCCAATTAAAGCACGGTAGCCAGTTGAAAAATACCGATACGAAGACTTATGCAAAATTTTGTGAGGATCGCATGACTAGAAAATTTAAAAAAAATTGGTTCAAGCCCTGTGGACAGGAGCTTTTTGCGGCTCTTGTTCAAACAGACAAATTATATCTCCGAAAGTATTGGTTTCTCAGAGTTGGGAATTATATCAATGTATTCTTATGACAGAACTGCATCATAAAGGAAATTCAATTCAAATAATAGTTCACTTATCAAGATTAAATGAGCAATCTGAGAATGAGAACTGCACCATGGAAGAAATCAAATTAAAATAGCTGAAATAAATTTGACTCTCTCTTATAGAACAGGATGACATGAATGAGTATAAACACAGAGCATATAATAAAGCTTTGATAGAATAATTATAACATTCTGTGAAAACATAGAAGTACGATTCATTATTGAAATTTCGAAAATTCATATCTCCGAAAGTATTAGCTTGTTGGAGTTAAAAATGATATCAATGGATTTTTATGGTGAAACTGCATCTTAAATAGCAATTGAATTTGAAATTTGTTCCTCAAAAAAATATTTTTTTTTCGTTACTCCGAAACCATCTGGCCTAGTCTGCCCAATAACGAACTTAACCGAGATATTCATCTCCCTAACCTACTCAGAAAATTTCAACTACATAGCTCATTCCGTTCGAGAGTTATTGTAGAAAAATTTTTAAAAAATTTTTAAAATTAAAATTTTTTTCGACACTTTGCGGTAACCTGGTCAATGCAAAACTTCACATGCGTATAAAGGTCATGATTCTACAATTTGATGCTAAATTTCAGATAGATCGAGTGATCGGTTTCGGAAATATTCATAAAAAATGTTTTTACTAAAATCGGCCATAACTCCGAAACCGCTTGATGGATTTCGCCCATTAACGAACTCGTCCGAGATATTTACGCTCCAAACCCACCTTGCAAATTTCAATCCTCTAACCCCTTTCGTTCGAGAGTTATCGTGCCTACGGCCGGCCGGACCGGCCGGACAGAATCGATTTCGACCTCGGATTCTTGATCAGTGAGTCGAACCGAATCGTTTGAGACCATTTTCAGCCAAAAGTTCGAAAATTATAGACCTTTGGGCCAATTGATAAGCACTCTGTTCCGAGGAACTAGAGCGCCAAAAAATATTCAAAAAATTCTGTCTCAAACTATCGTTCAACTTTTCTGAGCGCCTTCAAATCCTTATTTTGCAGCAAAGTTTAAGACTTAAACTCGATGGGATCTATATTGTTGAAGATATTACGGAAATACAGAAAAATCAGAAAAAAGGGGACCAGTTTTTTTGGACGTTTATTTTTACAGTCACCACAAGGCAAAACATTTTTTTTACATTACAAATTTCAAATAAAATTTTTTTAAGATGAAGTTTCATTATAAGAATCCATTGATATCATTTTCATTGATTGATTTTTCAACATTTCAATATTAAATCGTAATTATATGTTTTCACAGAATGCTGTAATTATTCTATCTGTTAATTACATGATCTGTATTAATACATAACATCTTGTCTACCTATAAGAGACATGTCAAATTTATTTCTGTTTCGTTACTCATGATAATCCATATGATGATGGAAAAAAAGATATAATCTTTGGATGGAAATATATACCTTGGTAAGTTAATCAAATTGTTAGAAAACAAAGTATGATTCAATGGAAAATGACCAATAAATTCCCCAACTTTTTACAGCTATCGTAGAATAATTCCCCAACTTTTTCAGCTATCGTAGAACTAATGAGGATTATAGGATATTATAATTTTTGAGTGTTGATATAATGCACTCGGATAATCCATGTGATGATTGAAATATACAGGGTGTCCCATATTCGAGTGCCTATTAGACGTTTCTGGAGAACTGGACATATTTGAAATCTGAAAATTGGGATTATGATATTGCTTGAAATTCTCTACAGAGCTAAAATATTTTCGAAGCTCAAGCACTTACGGTTATACAGGGAGTGAAAATAAATTTGATGAAAAAATTTTGTTTTCAAGTTTTGCATTCCTGGTATGATCAAGTATTCAATGCTGAATACATTTATGTTAAAACCATTGTATTCATTCGAATAGTTTTCAAAATATCGAAAAAAAAAAACCGGAAAAAAGTCAAATATGTTTAGTCAGTATTATATTCATTATTCTTAGGGCTGGTTTATGCTGGCTGGTAACTTTAACTTATTCCCTAACTTAAAAATTGAAACATAGATTTCTAACGCTATGGTTGATTCTGGGACTGAATAATCCGTTTACTTATTATTAATAATAATAATTAATAAGTTAACGGATTATTTAGTCTGATTATAAAGCGTAACACTGAAAATACATGTCTATATATATTATATATATATGATTAAGTTAAAGTTACCAGCCAGCATAAACCAGCCTTTATTTTAAACATCCTGAACGTAAACCGTTTTTACAACATCGAAGAGGAAGAATGTGGAAAGTTCATGCATCTTTTGAATTCCAGAAATATCATTACAGGGTGTTTCAAATTTTGTGTCGAAAATTGAGATCAAAAATTGGCCATAACTTCTGTTTTTTCAAATTAGAACCCTATTTTTTTATGATTGCGTTGGATTCTGCGGTGAAAAATAATGATAATTTTCTGACATGATTATGCTCCTAAATTAAAAAAAAAATTAAATTATTGAATTTAGGAGCATAATCATGTTAGAAACATTATTTTTCACCGTAGAATCCAACGCAATCATAAAAAAATAGAGCTCTAATTTGAAAAACAGAAGTTATGGCCCATTTTTTATCACAATTTTCGACACAAAATTTGAAACACCCTGTAATGATATTTCTGGAATTCAAAAGATGCATCACCTTTCCACATTCTTCCTCTTCGATGTTGTAAAAACGGTTTACGTTCAGGATGTTTAAAATAAGAATAATGAACATAATACTGACTAAACATATTTGACTTTTTTCCGGTTTTTTTTGTCGATATTTTGAAAACTATTCGAATGAATACAATGGTTTTAACATAAATGTATTCAGCATTGAATACTTGATCATACCAGGAATGCAAAACTTGAAAACAAAGTTTTTTCATCAAATTTATTTTCACTCCCTGTATAACCGGAAGTGCTTGGGCTTCGAAAATATTTTAGCTCTATAGAGAATTTCAAGCAATATCATAATCCCAATTTTCAGATTTCAAATATGTCCAGTTCTCCAGAAACGTCTAATAGGCACTCGAACTTGGGACACCCTGTATACTTTAGTAAATTAATCAAATTGGGTTCTGAATATCGAAACGAAACTGGAATATTGGCTAAGTTTCAGTTGATATAAAATAATTATCAGAGTAGATTTGAGTAATGAATATCCCGTTCGTTACTGAGTAGAAACGGTCTGGTGGTTTCGGATTGATAATTTTCGTTTTTTTTAAATGAAACTTTTTGAATTCAATTTCCTTTATGATGCAGTTCTATCATAAGAATCCATTGATATCATTCCCAACTCTGAGACACCAATACTTTCTGAGATATGATAAGTCAAAATTCAATGACCATCAATGAATGGTCATTGATGTGTCCAGCCCCTCTTGGAGGGCGTTTGAGATCGCTTCCTCCACCTTGCATCCCGCAGTTGTTACTAGATCTTCTGCAAAGTTGAGTTCAACATCAGGGGAGATAATATGCCCCCCTGTAGGCACTCCCTCGCCGCCCTAAATCTGAAGAGGTCGGTATAATATTTTTGTTAAGCATTGCTTGTATCCATCTACCATCCAGTGGTTCAATTCCCCAAGCGAGATAGACCTCTCGGGGGAAGCTGGCAGCATGGCCTTTTAAATGTCGATAAACGTCATCAGCGATATCTCTTGATTATCAAGGTTGTGTTCGAATATTAACTCCGTAAAGTAATATTTACTCCATTGCGTTCGAAAACTGAAAGGTTGAGTAAATTTTACTCTGTGACTGTCGTTCGAAAAGTCGGAGTATTCGACTCGGAGTTCATTTTACTCCTGTCAAAATTAACATAACTCATGGGACGGAAAATCTAGTATCTTTGTCTCACTGTTTTGTGAGGTAATTTAATAGTTTTAATACTGCTCACAATATATATTCATGATTAGAGTTACATATATGTGAAGAAAACAATAATAATAGGATCTTTCTTAAAGCAACATAGTAAATCTGTCAAACCTTCAAAAACTCTACTCTACTCCGTGGAGTTAATTTTCGAACACAACCCAGGAGATTGCTTCAAATTTGAGATGGGACCTCGTGTGAAAATAATGAAACCTTTCGATTATCGAAACCTCTCGAGATATCTCCTGATTATCTGAAAAACGCTAGCAAATTCATTCGAATGATTTTCTGTCGTCTATCATATGGTACCGACCACCGAGATGAGATAACGTCTTCGTTTTGAATGTTTTGATATTTCGAATTACGATTTCATACTCGAGATTCGTTTAACGATATGAGAGGTTCGTTCACTGATCGATAGAATTTATGGGTGACATCTGGTGCGTATTGCTGTAATTCCCGAATTTATTCTTGGGATTTTTATGCTGGTGTCGATGTTATATTATATTGACAATATTATAGTAGATGATAAATGATATACGTTGTTTGGGTATATTGTAATTTGGTGTATTCTCATGCGGTGTTAATTTGTGTTCATATGTTTGTATAAATAACTTAATTTTATTTCATTGCAGTATTATGTTAATGTTATAATTTCGTAATTGTCGATGTAATATTTATGTTTGTATATTAGGGTTTCCTATTTCCAATAAAGATTATTATTATTTTAGGTTCATACTTTTATACTTCATTACGAACAGCTGGAAATAAAAATGTTGTCGAACCTGGTATAATCTTTCAGCGGCAAAACGCAATTAAGTTATACTGAATACTGTTGAAGTGAGCCAAAGCAAACATGTTGGAGATAAGGGATAACGGAAGCAGCTGACGCTGGACTGAGAGAAGCGCCGAGCGAATAATATCTCCAATGATCATTCGATTATTGAAATCTCTTGAGCACCTATATATCGATTATTATTGAAATCATTCGATTATGCCCAACTCTAGTTCAAATTACCAATGTCAACTCATACTGCTTTGAATGTTTTGATATTTCGAATTACGATTTCATACTCGAGATTCGTTTAACGATATGAGAGGTTCGTTCACTGATCGATAGAATTTATGGGTGACATCTGGTGCGTATTGCTGTAATTCCCGAATTTATTCTTGGGATTTTTATGCTGGTGTCGATGTTATATTATATTGACAATATTATAGTAGATGATAAATGATATACGTTGTTTGGGTATATTGTAATTTGGTGTATTCTCATGCGGTGTTAATTTGTGTTCATATGTTTGTATAAATAACTTAATTTTATTTCATTGCAGTATTATGTTAATGTTATAATTTCGTAATTGTCGATGTAATATTTATGTTTGTATATTAGGGTTTCCTATTTCCAATAAAGATTATTATTATTTTAGGTTCATACTTTTATACTTCATTACGAACAGCTGGAAATAAAAATGTTGTCGAACCTGGTATAATCTTTCAGCGGCAAAACGCAATTAAGTTATACTGAATACTGTTGAAGTGAGCCAAAGCAAACATGTTGGAGATAAGGGATAACGGAAGCAGCTGACGCTGGACTGAGAGAAGCGCCGAGCGAATAATATCTCCAATGATCATTCGATTATTGAAATCTCTTGAGCACCTATATATCGATTATTATTGAAATCATTCGATTATGCCCAACTCTAGTTCAAATTACCAATGTCAACTCATACTGCTTTGAATGTTTTGATATTTCGAATTACGATTTCATACTCGAGATTCGTTTAACGATATGAGAGGTTCGTTCACTGATCGATAGAATTTATGGGTGACATCTGGTGCGTATTGCTGTAATTCCCGAATTTATTCTTGGGATTTTTATGCTGGTGTCGATGTTATATTATATTGACAATATTATAGTAGATGATAAATGATATACGTTGTTTGGGTATATTGTAATTTGGTGTATTCTCATGCGGTGTTAATTTGTGTTCATATGTTTGTATAAATAACTTAATTTTATTTCATTGCAGTATTATGTTAATGTTATAATTTCGTAATTGTCGATGTAATATTTATGTTTGTATATTAGGGTTTCCTATTTCCAATAAAGATTATTATTATTTTAGGTTCATACTTTTATACTTCATTACGAACAGCTGGAAATAAAAATGTTGTCGAACCTGGTATAATCTTTCAGCGGCAAAACGCAATTAAGTTATACTGAATACTGTTGAAGTGAGCCAAAGCAAACATGTTGGAGATAAGGGATAACGGAAGCAGCTGACGCTGGACTGAGAGAAGCGCCGAGCGAATAATATCTCCAATGATCATTCGATTATTGAAATCTCTTGAGCACCTATATATCGATTATTATTGAAATCATTCGATTATGCCCAACTCTAGTTCAAATTACCAATGTCAACTCATACTGCTTTCGGGATTGTGGTCATATTAATCTTGTGTTACAATAGAAAGTTTTTTTGCAACAAGTATGACAAACTGTTGTCATTATGTTTTGAAATTGTTGAAAATCACCTAACATAGAAACTTGTTGTTAATCAATTTAATGTTATTTAATATAATTTATTTTATTTCAGCTCAAATGTACATCTAAAGGAGATTCTCTGATGTACCTAAGCCAAGTTTTACCACTTGCCCCTCAAATTATAGTGAATATTATTATGAATTTTATGTCTGTTAGTCAACTGAAATCTGAGTTACCAGTGCGAGATATAACTGCAGGCTTTGTCAAATTATTGAAGGAGGCGTCATCAAAAAAGGATGGTAATTATTAATTTTTTGGTTCCTGATAAGGTATAAAATGATTTTCAAATTGTGTTTGAATTGTTAAACTTGAGGTTCAAGGAATAAAATACGGCTTTATATTCTTTACAAAAACTGCATATTAATTTTAAAGATAATGAAAAAAATCTTTAGAAGCACTCGCGTGAAGTCAGCAGCTTTTGCGCGCATGTTCCATGGTCTATTCACGCCTCATACTAAGTTGATCGAACTGAAATTCTTTACTCGATTGTAAAATGGTGGCTGGAAGGTATTTGCGGAATTTCACATACGTGTTTGCGTCGTAATTCTGCAACTAGTTGCCAAGTTTCAATTCGATCGTACCTGTATTTTTTGAGTTATCGAGAAAACAACATTCCAGGTGGGTATAAATCCGAAACCATTTGGCCGATTATGTCCAGCAACGAACTTAACTGTCCCATTTGGATACGCAACCTACCCTCAAAATTGCAAGTCCCTATCTCTTTTCATTGGAATTATTCTTCGGAGAGTTGTTAGCGTTCCTACCATTTATAATATTTTTATTGTAGTGCTGGTATGCACATATAAATACTCACTATTACATGTTTGTTCTTCTCTTGATTCATAATGTATCTGGTATAATTGCACATATAAGTGGTAATTCATGTAGGTGCATACTTGTAAAAATGTACTGACAAATTTCTCAGTATATAAATGTATATGAACATGTTCATATTTTGAATAAAAGAAGTGTAGTTGATATATACTAATATGTCTAGGCAAGAACAATAGGGTCTCCTTGGTCTGGTTTTCTGGTCACTCGGGACTTAGAGGAAATGAGGAGGCCAACACCCTTGCCAATAAAGGAGCATGAACCCCTTTTATTGGCCCCGAACCCTACTGTGGGGTAGGTAGATTCACTTCCAAAATTATGTATGGAATGAATCACTCCAAAAAGTTCCTCCTGAACTTGGACACTGTCAGATCCAAGAACAATATGGATCTCAATAAAAACACGCTGCAGCTCCTAGGGCTCCTTAGCGCTAGCAGAAACTGACGATTACAGATTCTGTGGGGAGGAGGATGAAACTCCTAATCACCTGATTACAGAATGCTTCGCCATCTCTAAGCAACGCATGGAATGCTTTGGGCAAGAAATCGGCAGGAGTGAAGACGTAGCCTCCTTGAAGCCATCCCAGATACTGGAGTTCATCAGAATTCTGGAAGTGGAAGGCGAGCTGTAGATGGTGGTGACATTGACAGCTCTGATGGGGCGGCACAATGGACCTTAAGCTCGCAGTGCAACATTACCCCCTACAACAATATACAATATATACTAATAAGTCCATGACTATTTATAATTGACTTTATAACTATTTCTAGAAATTAGGAAAGAACATAAAGATTATATCAAATGCCTCTGCTTCCTCTTGGATAATCCCATCAACAGAGATCCAGATAGATGCGACGATACCATTCCCCAGTTGATCAGAACTTTAGATGACGTGCAGGACCCTAGCAATGATATGGTGAGTTCATAGAATATTATTGAATACGGAAAAGTTTAACGGGTAATTCCGCAAGAGGAGCAGAGAAAATCATTCTGCTGTTTTCAGTTATCTTTCCACGGATTTAGAGTATATTGCGGTAGTTGACGAACTTCAGTAATTGCGTAAGTAAATTCTGTCAGAGTTGTAAATATTTCTTTGAGTTGAATTGTAAATAAACTGTGTAAATAGCAGAACAAGTGTTTTGTTGAAAACTAGAGACGTTAAAGACGAGTGTTAGGTTAGTAACTCAATCAACCCCTAGGCGATTGATATGAAATTTTCGAATTTTTGGCTGAAAATGGTCTCAAACGGTTTGGTTCGACTCACTGATCAAGAATCCGTGGTCGAAATCGATTCTGTCCGGCCGGCCGGCCGTCCGTTAATACGATAACTCTCGAACGAAAGGAGTTAGAGGATGAAATTTGCAGGATAGGTTTGGAGAGTAAATATCTCGGACGAGTTCGTTAACGGGCGAAATCCATCAAGCGGTTTCAGAGTTATGGCCGTTTTTATTAAAAACATTTTTTATGAATATTTCCGAAACCGATCACTCTATCTATCTTAAATTTAGCATCAAATTGTAGAATCATGACCTTTAGACGCATGTGAAGTTTTGTATTGATCGGGTTACCGTAAAGTGTCAAAAAATTTTAAATTTTGTTTCTACAATAACTCTCGAACGGAATGAGCTAGGCAGTTGAAATTTTCAGAGTAGGTTAGGGAGATTAATATCTCCGTTAAGTTCGCTATTGGGCAAAATTGGCCAGATGGTTTCGAAGTATCGAAAAAAAAAAAAAAATTTTTAACAACAAATTTCAAAATGAAAGTTTTTTAAAGATGCAGTTTTACCATAAAAATCTATTGATATCATTTTCAGCTGCAACAAGCTAATACTTTCGGAGATATGATTTTTCGAAATTTCAATAATGTATCGTACTTCTATGTTTTCGCAGAATGCTATAATAATTCTATCTATGATTTATTATATGATCTGTGTTCATACTCGTACATGTCATCCTGTTCTATAAGAGAGAGTCAAATTCATTGCAGCTATTTTAATTTGATTTCTTCCATGGTGCAGTTCTCATTCTCAGATTGCTCATTTAATCTTCATAAATAAACTATTATTTGAATTGAATATCCTTTTCGATGCAGTTCTATCATAAGAATACATTGATATAATTCTCAACTCTGAGAAACCAATACTTTCGGATATATAATTTGTCTGTTTGAATAAGAGCGCCAGAAAGCTCCTGTCCACAGGGCTTGAACCAATTTTTTTTTCAGATTGAAGTACTATGCTTAATATTGGAAACATTTGAGAGATGTAATTACCATCAAAATATAATGAAACAGCAATTAGATAACAATATGATAGAAGTTCTGGCAAATAAAATAGAAGCACTTTTAGGCAGCAGAAAATATTTGAAAATTAAACACAAATTAGTGAAAATAAAACAAGAGGATGACTCCATCGCCACACACAAGAAGGTAAGCATCTTGTTAATTTGTAACCAGGATAATGAAGAGTTCCTCATTCATAGTCATTTCATTAAATTCCTTCTAGCTATTTCCTTCTATCCCTTCCATTTTCATTATTTTTAGCTTTAGGGTATACCTCCTCATTTCAGAGGCGACTGAAGGTGATCTCAGTATAGCAGGCGAGGTGATAATATTTATTGTAATATTACTACCTGTTGTGCCCCCTTTCTGGAGCTTACTAAATGTATCCTGAGCTATAGCCATACATTGTGGGTTTCAATATATCTTGATAAAATAAATTATAGAGGATGTTGACAGTGGTGACCCTTGCGGTGTGGCCTGTTTTGGTGCAAATATGTCAGATAATGAATTTTCATTTTGGCTAATAATCTTCTATTCTCCAGAAAATCTTTTATGATGAGCAATACACTAGCAAAGACCGGCTTCATGGTTTTTACCAATTGTCATGCATAACGTAGCCACTGAATGACAAGCTAAGGAGCTCTAGGAAACTAAAGCTCTTTTAAAAATAATTGTCAAGACTTTGTATTCTATGCAAAATATACATATTTGTTGATTAAAATCAGCGCATATTTCATCGTGTGTCACTGGAATATCACAGCTTATTTGTCAATTTCACACTTTCAGCACTTTTGGGATTCGTTGCCAGATTCAAGTGATGAGGAAATAGAGTTACCCAATACTGTTCTACCTCCCTTTCGTCCATCTAGTCCTGGTTCTGGTAGTGAATCGGAAATAGCAACATCACCATGGGCTTCGCCAAGAGCTTCAACTCCACCAGGTAGATCATTTTGGTTCAATATTTCTAATGAGAATTGATGGTGTAGTGGCTAGGATAGCCTGCTCGTAATGGTATAGTTGCAGGTTCGCCTCCTGGTGAGGAGACAATCAGACCTATTCTGTTCGCGCATAGCAATATTGCTAAGAAAAAGATATTGCTTCCGCAGCAAGATCCGAAATATTGCCATTCTGATTATCGATATTGAGCAATATGATCTGTCATTTTAATAAGAATATTGTTATCCACATTGCTATCTCAGCAACCTCAAAATAACACTTGCTAAGAGCATAACAAGATTTGAAATATGGGTGAAAACCACTTTTTTCTTCCAAGAAATCGAAAATATTGAAAATAGGTAAATACTTTGATAAATATAGGTATACATAATCGTATATATTTATTAAAGGTACTTTAAAATACTTAATTTCAATGTAATTGCTAAGACTTAGGTCTGACACTAACAATCCCTTCTATTTGTGAACAGTAAAGTTCATAAACTATTCAACTTCAATAATAAGAGGCTGAAAGAATTTTATTCATATATTTATTAGTTCATCAGCAAACTAGGATAGATACTGTTTCTTTTGAGTTAGATATATGCATTCGAAGACTGATGAAAAAAATTAAATAAACTATTAATTCAGCCTTAGTATAAAGATGACTGCCATTGATTTCATTGAAGAGCCGAGGGTAATAATAATAATAACAGGTATTTATTGCTTCCGCAATAGGCCATCGACCTTGGTCCTTCAGCCTGTTTGTGTTCAGAGTCAATATACACAAAAAAAAATACAATAGTATATAAATTAAAAACAAAATTATTAGGATTGCTTCATCAGTTTCTCTCTTGCTCTTCCAGTGTTAGAATCAATGATTTTGGTGGGTACTTTCTGGCAGCATGTGTGATCTGTTCACGATGAAATAGTTCTAGGATGTCCTCTGGGTCTTTTAAGCGTGTATAAAACTTCTGGTTGAGCATTTTAAGCCGTTCTTGTATTGGTTGTACTTTAGTTCTCTGGTACAATAATTCATTGGATGGATTGTGAAGTCTGTTCCCAGGGTGTCTCATTTTTGTGATGGTACGTAGTGATGAAGTTTCTGCAGTTTTTAGGTTGTTTAGGGCTGGTTGTCTGCAATTAGTAAAGATTGGATGTGCATACTCCAAGACCGGTCTGCATATTGTCTTATATATTTTGACTGCATTCTTTATGCTTATTCCTCTATTCCTGATGGTGAGTTTGGTAAAAGTTTCTGCTCTTGCCATAGTTCTCTTCTTGATTGCTTTAGAATATTTGTTAAAATTCATTTTGTTGTCAACTTCAACTCCAAGATATTTCATTTCGAGCCGAGGGTATTTTATCCATTTATTTATTTGTTCATGAGCAAACTATGAGATATGCTGCTTCTTTTAAGTTAGATACACATTCGAAGACTGACTGACTGGATGAAAAAAATTAAATAAACTATTAATTCAGCCTTAATACGAAGATGACTTATTTTGATTCAATTGAAGAACTGAGGGAATTTGCTCAGGAGAAATCTAGGAGACATACTGTTCCGTTTAACTTGTGCATTCGAAGGCTGACTGAAGACAGGAAATAATTAAAATTTTTGTTTAGGTGTTTGCAAGTCTCCAATTTTTCGGTCATGGTAGCGGTTACCAATTTTCTATGTGTTTCCTGAAAATTGATCAAACTATCTTGTTAGTTTCATAAATAAAATAGTTCGTTTTTTGCTTTCATGACATTTTATATATTTGGTTAGGAATTACGAATAACCAACGAAAAACGGACGAAATGTTTATCAATTAAGGTTAAATTCTTCTTCTATTTCACATAAAAGTCATGAAATACAATGTTGTCAGCTCTAAAATCAATGAATTTTGACCTACTTGATAGCAATATTGCTGGGAGAAAATTGAGAACCAACATTGCTATAACATTCCGAACAGAATAGGTAATACCATAGTCATATTGTTAAAAATTAGGAGGATAACAATATGACTTGAATAGCAATGTTTATAGCAATACGCAAACAGAATAGGTCTGACTTTTATGCTAGAATGACCAGACGCCATTACACCAGTCAAACTGGAACTCAGTGGCTATCCTATATTGCAAAAGTTCCTCAATGAGCATTTGGCGTGGCTTATACTTGGCATAAATCCATATCAAATGATATGGAAGATGTTGATTTTCACATATACAGGATATCCCAGGACCTCTTCTCCTCTCTGGAATGTACCTACAGATAAAGTCAAAATATGACCACTACATCATATCGTTTTTTCCTGCAATCCTTTGTTACTAAGTTACAGATCCTGTACGTTTCAAAATCAAAAATGTTGCGAAATTGGGTGGCAACAAAATGAGTGCTTGGGCTTGGGAGACATTTTATATTTCTGAAAGTATACCGGGTGGCCCACCACAGACGCGGAGCTCGTTTTGATGGAGTAAATGAAGATATTTTGAGAAGAAAAAAATTGTGATATGTGTAGGGTGTTCAAAAGCACAATTTAAAATTATTTTCATATATACAGGATGTTCGAAAACAAAGATATAGACCAAAGTTAATTTTTTTTTTAATTTAACACCCTATATTTGACCTCAAAAATAGAATGATCAGCTCAAATTATGATGAGTTTCTTCAGATCACTTTATACCTTAGAAGCACCATTTACGAGAAAATGGCAAAACATTTAAAATATGGAGTTTTTTTAAATAGCAATCAATAAAGGAACCGGATACGCCAGCGATACAGATAGTTTTTTTTCGAGTAGACATATTGACTACCCCTATACAGAAAAAAAAATGAACTCTGGAATATACAGAGTGATGATAATTAATTTTCAAACATCAACTACAAATAATGGTCAAAAACTTTCTTATTTCAAATGGCACACCCGGTATTTCTATATCTCGTTGAACGTAAACATTAATTTCAGAACTATCTCCATAAGGTTTTCCCACACCTAAACCTGATAATTTTTCAGGAATTTTCGACCATTATTGAAAGTTTTTTTTTTCTGGGTTTTCTCTCCCAAACTCTGAAAAATATCTATAAAATAAAAATTAATTATTTTGTGATTTGCTTCTGCGTAAGAAACACAGGATATTTGTCAAAAGCAATCAATTGAACAATGTTGCCTAACAAACAACAACTTACGCTTCTGCGCAAGAAACACAGGATATTTGTCAGAAGCAATCAATTGAACAATGTTGCCTAACAAACAACAACGTTGTTGTTTCGTTGTTGTTTCTTACGCAGAAGCAAATCACAAAATAATTAATTTTTATTTTATAGATATTTTTCAGAGTTTGGGAGAGAAAACCCAGAAAAAACCTTTCAATAATGAGTATACCTCCCACAGTATCCTTTAATGATTACTTATTTTCGACCATTATTTGTAGTTGATGTTTGAAAATTAATTATGATTACTCCGTATATTCCAGAGTTTTTTCTGTAAAGGAGTAGCCAATATGTCTACCTGACAAAATACTGTCTGTATTGCTGGCGTAACTGGTTTCTTCATTAATTGCTATTTGAAAAAACTGCATATTTTAAATTTTTAGCCATTTTCTCGTAAATGGTGCTTCTAAGGTATGAAGTGATCTGAAGAAACTCATTATAATTTGAGCTGATCCTTCCAGTTTTGAGGTCAAATACAGGGTGTTACATTTAAAAAAATGTAACTTTGGTATATATGAAAATAACTTTAAATTGTGCTTTTGAACACCTTACACATGTCACAAAAAAATTTACTCAAAATATCTTGATTGACTCCCCCAAAACAAGCTCGGCGTCTGTGATGGGCCACCCGGTATATTCGGCACAAATCTTCAAGCCGAATTTTATTTTACCTATATATTTAAAAATAGATACAAATCCGATCGAATTGAAATCTAGTTCTTGGTTGAAAAATGGGTTCAAGCCCTGTGGACAGGAGCTTTCTGGCGCTCTAGTTCAAACAGACAAATTATATCTCCGAAAGTATCGGTTTCTCAGAGTTGGGAATTATATCAATGTATTCATATGATAGAACTGCATCCTAAAGGAAATTCAATTCAAATAATAGTTTATTTATCAAGATTAAATGAGCAATCATGAGAATGAGAAAAGCACCATGGAAGAAATCAAATTAAATCTGGCCAATTTTGCCCAATAACGAACTTAACCGAGATATTCATCTCCCTAAACTACTCTGAAAATTTCAACTACCTACCTCATTCCGTTCGAGAGTTATATCTATGTCTATGGATGAAAAGCAGTCTCACTACTCTCAGATCTCTTACTTCATGTTCAGTTCCGAAATGTAAGAATTTTCTGAGAAAAACTAATTTCGGAGCAAACAACTGAGATTTTTCTCACTTCGCTCACAATTCTTCGATTGATTAGATAATCTGTCAGGAACATCATTTGACATTATGACAATTCATATTCATACATAGAATAATATCATTCTGTGACAACGTTGAAATACGATTTATTATTGAAATTTTGAAAAATCATATCTCCGAAAGTATTAGCTTGTTAGAGTTAAAAATGATATGAATGGATTCTTATGATAAATCCTCTCATTAAAAAAAATTTAATTTGGAATTTGTTTCGTAAAAAAAAAAATTTTTTTTTGTTACTCCGAAACCATCTGTCCGATTTTGCCCAATAACGAACTTAGCCGAGATATTTATCCCCCAAACCTACTCTGAAAATTTCAACTCTCTAGCTCATTCCGTTCGAGAGTTATCGTGCCTACGGCCGGCCGGACAGAATGAATTTCGACCACGAATTCTTGATCAGTGAGTCGAACCAAATCGTTTAAGACCATTTTCATCGAAATATTCGAAAATTACAGACATTTGGGCAAATTGATAAGCACTCAGTTCCGAGGAACTAGAGCGCCAAAAAGATGGCTTGTAGGTTCATGCAGTATTTAGTTAGAGATTTAATAAGTTTTGAAGTTATTCTTAGATTTGAAGGAAAGAAGAATCGTTTTACATTCAGCGCGGACTAAGTTTTCATCTTGTGATGGAATTCTAAAAATTGCATTCTCTATTTCGTTTTCCAAATTTTCATTATTATGGGTAGAGGCTATATTTCTGTCCCTAACCCAAACACTGAAGTGTAGTGAACAAGAGTGTAGTTATTAAATGGTTCCTTTCTGGGTATTCTCTCCCAAACTCTGAAAAATATCTATAAAATAAAAAAAATATTATTTAGTGAATTGCTGTTAGAAACACAAGATATTTGTCAGACGAAATCTATCGAAGAATGTTGCCTAACAAACAGTAACGAAACAACATCAAAGAAAAACGACACTAAACGAAAAACTTCAGAATTATTTTTTGTTGGTAGCTCTATGTATTCTGAAATTCGAAAATTGTTACGAAATATTTGTTTTATCGTTGATGTGTTTCGTTATTGTTTGTTAGGCAATATTGTTTGATAGATTGCTTCTGACAAATATCTTATCTTTCTAACACAGAAGCAATTCACAAAATAATCCATTTTTTGGCGCGCTGTTCTATGAACAGAGTGCCTATCAATTCGTCCAAATGTTTGTAATTTTCGAATTTTTGGCTGAAAATGGTCTCAAACGGTTTGGTTCGACTCACTGATCAAGAATCCGTGGTCGAAATCGATTCTGTCCGGCCGGCTGATCAAGAATCCGAGGTCAGAATTGATTATGTCCGTCCGTCAGCGCGATTACGCTCGAACGAAAGGAGTTAGAGGGTTGAAATTTGCAGGGTAGGTTTGGAGCGTAAATATCTCGGACGAGTTCGTTAACGGGCGAAATCCACCAAGCGGTTTCGGAGTTATGGCTGTTTTTAGTAAAAACATTTTTTATGAATATTTCCGAAACAGATCACTCGATCTATCTGAAATTTAGCATCAAATTGTAGAATAATGACCTTTATACGCATGCGAAGTTTTGTATTGATCGGATTGCCGTAAACTGTAAACAAAAAAATTTATATTCTGAAATTTTTTTTCTACAATAGTTCTCGAACAGAATGAGCTAGGCAGTTGAAATTTTCAGAGTAGGTTTGAGAGATAAATATATCGGTTAAGTTTGTTATTGGGCAAAATAACAACAAAAAAAAGTTTTTTCAACTTACAAAATTTCAAATTAAATTTTTTTAAGATGCAGTTTCTCAATGAAATCCATTGATATAATTTTCAACTGTAACAAGCTAATACTTTCGGAGATATGATTTTTCTAAATTTCAATAATGAATCGTACTTCTATGTTTTCCAGAATGCTATAATTATTCTATCTGTGAATTATTATATGATCTGTGTTCATACTCGTACATGTCATCATGTTCTATAAGAGAGAGTCAAATTCATTTCAGCTATTTTAATTTGATTTCTTCCATGGTCCTCAATCTCAGATTGCTCATTTAATCTTAATAAATAAAAACAAATCTTGTCAAAGTTTGAACAAGAGCGCCAAAGCTCCTGTCCACAGGGCTTGAAACAATTTTGAACCAATAGGGGATGAATGTATTCGAATGAGACCTGATGCCACAAGCAAACACAGCACTGTTCATTTTCGAACAGCTAATGTATTGAGTTGAAACTAATCGTTTGATACTATTCTTGGCCAAAAAGTGTACCTTTTTTTTGGACGCTTGTTTTTAATTTCGGATTTAAATTCTCGTTTTCAAAAACTCCATCATTGTAATCCGGATGTCTGGGTTCCTGGTCACTCGGGAATGAAAGGAAATGGGTAGCCAACATATTGGAGTACATCAGAACTTTAGAACTGGAAGGCAAGCTGTAGATGGTGATGACATCCACATCTCTGGGGGGGTTGGGGGTCACAATAGACCTTAAGGTCATAGTACAAGTGCAAGTACAGAGATCTGTACAGGAAAAAATGTCAGCAATAGTTACATTAAAGGAAACAAGTTTTTTCAGCTTTACAAAATTCAAAATATTCTTGTACGTTATAAGGCTTACATTTTAATACGAAAGAATTAATTCTCCTATGTAGTAATCAATGCAATGCATTCATTAGGTTCATGCACATATTATACATAACATAATTCTGTGTCAAAGTCAACGTCAATATTGACTGTGTCATGTAATGCATGTACCCGAATGGGTCCTTATGCACCACAAACGCAGCACAGTTTGTTTTTGACCCAACATAGTTAAATTATGTATTTGAATAGACACCATACGCCACACAGCACTGTTCATTTTCGAACCAATACTGGATGAATGTATTTCAATGGGACCTTATGCCACCACAAACACAGCACCGTTCATTTTCAAACCAACAGTGACTGTATGTATGTGTGTTGAAACTAATTGTTTGATACTATTCTGGGCCAAGAAGTGTACCAGTTTTTTTTTTACGCTTGTTTTTACTGTCGGATTTAAATTCTTGGAAATATTATTTTTTTCCTGGAGCTAAGCAGCTTTGGGCGAGTTCAGTACCTGGATGGATGACAGCTCTGCCTATAGATTTGGCAGCGCGCCGAAGCTCCTGTCCACAGGGCTTTCCCCCTTTTATTTTATAGATATTTTCAGAGTTTGGGAGAGAAATCCCAGAAAGAAGGAGCCTCCCAAAGTATCCTTTAATGATTATCTAGTGTGTAGTTACTCGTATAGTGTTTATAGTCCACAGGTACTCCAACCAGAATATTTTAGTTCGAGAATTTGATTATTGTTTATTTATAAGTGAACTGGATCTAGTCAAACGTTGCAGCATCCTTGAGCGTCTCATTTCTATATCCTTTGGCATCTTGATTGCCATTCAGGGAAGTATGTATGTAGTCAATGCAGCTTCTCTTTTCAAAAATAGGCGAACAGGAAGTAGTTCAAGAAGGAGAAGTGTGGGGCTCACTCGTTATTACTAGTCAAGCTTGTCTCTGTAGGCGTATGAGTTTTTGTTGGTAAGCTCAATGCTGACACTTCCTCCACCACGCTGCAGAGCCATACGATATCTGTGATGACCATAGAGTATAGCCAGTGCATTTGTCTAGGGTTGATGCCCCAGGTCCTCCCACAGATGCGTCTGCAGGTCAAGAAAGATAGTATGTAAAGTAAGTTGCTTTGATAGATTTTTTTCTTAAACCTGAATAAAAACCGAAGACTAAGTAAATACTCCACATCGTCTTAGTATTGAACATATGGTGATCGTCTCGACAAGCTTCCTATGATTGATTGCGCCTAGCTCAGTGGTAGATGGTTGGACTAAGGTCCTGAGTTGCTCTACATATGGCCGACAGGCACCGGCGTCGTTGTGGGGGGGAACTTTAAGAGTTACTGCGACTATGGGCACGGCTCAGGGGGGAATAATCTCCCCGCTGCTATGGAACCTTGCAGCGGGGAAGTAGGGTAGTCTCGGAGTTAACTCTCCAGGCTATGAAAGTGGTAGAAAGCTGTTGCGAAAAGGTAGCGTTATTAGATATTATACAGTTCAAACTCAAAAGGAATTTGGAGGGAAATTGAAGCCCCCAATCTCATGGGTGTGCAACTAAACCTGACTGATGAGGTACGCTACCTGGGCGTTATGCTTGATACCAAGCTAACCGGGAACTCTCAGCAACAGTTGCCAAGGGAAAGAAAACCCTCATAATTGATCGCAGGGCAATTGGAAAAATATGTGTCTTGAGTCCGGGAATCACTAGGTGGTTTACACTGCTATAGTGAGGCCCTCCATCACATATGCTAGTGCTGTGTGGTGGATAAAAATGAACCAGAGTAGGGCCGTCAAAGAGCTGGAGAAAGTTCTGAGCCTTGCTTTGTGTTACTGGAGCAATGCAAAGTACTCGAACTGCGGCTATGGAGGTTCTCACGGGACTCTCTCCCCTTCACCTTCTGGTGAGGGCCGACGCAAGGCTGGGGGCCTACAGGCTAAGGTAAACGGTGTCTGGAGACAGCGGTCATACGGACACGCTGGGATTGGAGGACTTATTAGTCACCCGATCCTGAACATGGTTAGGGACTAGAGTCCAGTAACTCACAAATTTGATCCTTCCTTCAAGCTGAGGCTAAAGCCCTCCGCGGAGGGGGAGAATAGAACGCACTGTGAATTAACATGGTTCACGGACGGTTCAGTGATGGGCGGACGCTCTGGAGCTGGAGTTTATGGGGCTGCACCCAATGTGAGCATTTCGATGTCGCTTAGGCAATGCACCACTATATTCCAGGCGGAAGTGTTAGCCATCACGACATTTGTCGTGGAGAATATTCGTATCGGCTATTCCAAAAGGAACATACGAATTCTCTCAGACAGTAAGGCAGCACTTAAGGCAATAGCCAGCTTGGGAATATCTTCAGGCTTGCGCTGGAATGCCGACAGCACCTGGAAACCTTGGCTGTCAGATACCGAGTTGAGTTCGGTGGATGCCAGGGCACACAGGGGTTGAAGGGAATGAAAGAGCTGACGCACTCGTTATTGAGGGATCGGCTATCCCCCTCTTCGGACCAGAGCCGGGAGTAGGGGTGACCAAATCGTCTGAAAGGTGTCATTGAAAAATGGATCCTTGCACAGCACACTGCACAGAATATACCTTAGAAGAATTGAAAGCTTCAAACAAATTGTATGGCAACTAAAAATAGCGCACCCTGGTGTCCGGTTGCTGTATTATTTGTTTGGCGCGAAATTTGAACACCAAAATAGGCGGTAAATTTGAACCACTCTTCAATTTTGCTAGATTATTCTTTATGAATTTGAACAATAGGTATCAATTTAAATTTTACCATTCAAAGCTCATTATTTTGAATGGTAGAATTCAATTGATACATTTCATTAAGACCGTTGATTAAAAAAAAATTAGTACGAACACAAATTGTAATAATGCTTTATTGCAAAATTGAACATAAACAAAATAATTCACATATTCTTTTATAAATTAATAATGTGTTATTTAAAAATTTAAGTAACAATGCTCTAACAAATAATTAATTTAAATAGATTATCCCTAATGTATAATACTTTATAAACATAAAACAGATATCAAGAAATACACAAACTATAAATGTTCATCGCTATGAAGTTTCGAAATGAATAATACATATAACCAATTCAAAAATGAATACAGACAACAAACTGTATGTTTTATTACGAAATAAAAGATAAATAAACAACCAAGAATTCATTGGTTATTGAATGTGGTAAGAAATATTTGTGTTCTTTAAAAATTGCATTTTAATATGTATCAATTGAGAGGTCTTCACAAAGTTCTTGAACATTCAAAGAGCTACATCGTGGTTCCGAGAATGATTTATTGCAAACTGAAGTAAAAAATGTATGAGGCGATGCATGCTTAACGAGTTTACTTGTTCTGCTATTAACAAAAACAGTATCATTGAAATTATCCTCCCATAAATACTGAAATTTGAACAAATGATGGAATCTTTAATCTTACAAATTTTCCTCCATTTAGAAAGCAAAATTTCTTCGTGCAGAAATTTGAGAAACTGCTTTCCGGATTCTACAAAATATCCATTCTAGCAATCTGGATACTTACAAGAATAAACCTGTCTCGGAGTAGACATATTAATTTTAATAATTAAAGATGATTATAAAAAAAGGTTAGCTGTTCAACTAGAATACTGCTACCCCAACGTCTATGTTATATGTAGCTTCGATTCCTCTCTTCCCTGGCAACAATTTCTGTAAAGATGTATGATGTTTAAAATGAATATGCGGACCATTTCAGTGCAAATTTATACTTACATGTACGAGCACTTGAAGTGTCACGATTTCTTGGCTTCCTTGGCCACGATTTCTAAACAGCTTTGAAGATGTATGATGGTTTGTAGCTCTTAATGAATGTATGTATCGACATTTTTAGTGCAAATTCATTCTTAATTCAATAAATAATTCAAAACTCTGTAAATGTAGCTGGCGGTCGAATTGACAAAATTGTCATTTAACATTTATGTCAATTTATTTATTTATTTATTATAATAAATAAATAAATGTATGTCAATTATCCTGCCAAACGAAACGACAAGAGCATATCTTTCACGCTATTTATCACCTTATGTCCCTTGAATAAGGATTATATTTGCATCTAGTTGCTGTCACAGTCGCGCCTCTGGAGTTCGGGTGCAGAACTACTAGATTATTTGACATTTGCTTCCAGATTTTGGTCATAGTTATCGCTTCTTCTAGGGTATATTCTGTGGCACACTCGGTACTGAAACAAAACTTCGGGTCAGCGGCATATTAAGTTAATGATGTGGCAGCCCTGCCCCTCATTACAACTAAAGAAGTCTTACTACTGAGTAGGAGTAAGCTCAGGGCAGTAACTGGCCTACTAACCGGACACTGTACCCTGAGAAAGCACCTGAACAACATGGGGATTCTCCGAGAAAATCCTCTGTGTAGGAAATGTGGGGAGGCAGTCGAAACTGTCTTACATGTCATAGTTGACTGTCCAGCCCACACACAATGGAGACTTCACTATGGGGGCGACGTCACGACCCTGAGTGCCAGAAACCGTGCGAGGAACCTAGTCAAGGGCCTAATCCTACTTGCTAGGAAAATGGACCTTATGTAGGTAATACACCGACAAGGCAGTGGGGATGTTACATGAGACCCATGTTATGTCGGCGGTGCAGGACTAGTTCGGTTAAGTAAGTCTGAGCTGCAGGGGATCGACTAAGGGACCGTATGTGGGCTAGGAACCCGAGCTTAGGGGGATCAACCATGAGACCCTGTCAGCTAATAGGAGACCGACCGAGGTGCAATAAGCCTCTCTAGGCTGCAGCACAGGCTACTTGCTCAATCGGTATCGGTTTAACACAAACCAAATAAGGTCCTGTGTTTAATCCCGGCCACCATTCACTGGTGGGTCAAACATTATCAGAGGGATATCCTCTGAAGTCCTAGGAGTTTCAGTATAATCATATCAATCAATTAGTTGCCAACCTCAGTTGAGACTGTGTTACTGAAGATGTACGAACATTTTAAGTTAAAAGCTATCAAACCATTTAAAAGTTTTACCAATGCATACTGAATGCAACTGCCACAATTTAATTGACAAATTTATGCCACCAGCATAAAGAAATATATTATTAATGCGTCCTATACTCTTAGTTTTTAACTAAAAGACACACGGTGTCAATTTTGACCATCAACAAATATTCCCTGGTGATCCGGACTGGTCACCTCATCGCTCAGTGTTCCCCAAAGAGAAAAGCGACATTCGGGACAGATACGTACCGGTTTCATGGTTGTTACCAATCATCAGCACACTGAATGACAAACGAAGCAGCTCTAGGAAACTTAAGCCCTATTGTTGTGAACTACCGTAGAGAAAAATCTCACCAGTGCCACCTAGGGACATCCTTAGGAACTCCAACTCTTTGTAATGCGGAAACTTTGAGCGATGTTCAGTGACGTTCATTCTTTTGTCGCAAGAGGGAGTCAGGGACTAAAATGCAGACTACCTATATGACCCCATTGCGACGTGAAAACGCTCTGTTAAGTGTGGTTAGAGAAGACCACAAACCAGTGAATATGGAATAAGGTGAACTGTAGCTAATTGCTACAACTAAAAGTTGGTGAAATATTCATCGATTTTAACCATCAAAAAATATACTAACGGACAATGCAACTGCATCACCCAGAAGGAGCTGTTTAAATTTTAATTTATTTTGGTAAAACTTGGTTTTTTCATGTAAACATTTTTTGTTACTTACATATTGTAGTCGTTTTTTGCAAATGTTTTAAATTTTACAACAAACCAGCTGTTCGAGGAGATCCAAAGTCGATGTTTAGTTCTTGTTAAAATGCCTAGAGCACGTGTACGCGGAAGTTATCGCCAGCTAAGTGAATTTGAAAGAGGTCGAATTATTGGTCTACGGTAGGCGGGGTGGACATTTCGAGAAATCGCTAACTGTACGAACAGAAATCCAACTACTGTTATGAGATGTTGTCAAGCGTGGTTTGGGAATGCCCAAAATCGAAGAAGAGTAGGCACCGGACGTCAAAGGGGCACAAATGAAGTTCAAGATCGACGTCTAAGACTTATGGCTATTAGAGACCTCTTTGTGACAACTCGATATTTGGCTGATGAGTGGTTAGGAGAACAAGGCCATCCTGTAACTGTCCGAACGGTTTATCGCCGGATAAGGTATTTTGGACTGCAGCATTATCGACCGCATCTTGTGTTACCTCTGACGGTTGAGCCTCGCCGGCAACGATTACAGTGGGACAGAGAACGTCAACATTGGAATGTGGAATGGCATCAGGTCTTTTTCTGATAAATCTCGATTCTCCTTGGGTGCACATGATGGCCGAAGAAGGGTTAGACGACGTCGGGGAGAAAGACGTGAACCTCAGTTTGATATTGAGCATCATGTACACCGGACAGTAGGCGCTATGGTATGGGGTCCTATTGCACATGCAAGTAGGTCACCTTTAGTCTTTATTCGAGGTAACATGATAGCGCTGTGTTACCTTCAAGAAATAGTGGAGCCATATGTTCTCCCTTTCAATAACCGGATCGAGAATCCAATATTTCAGCAAGATCATTCTCGACCTCATGTTGCCAGAGTTACTTTAAACTTTTTTGAAGCGACCCATGTGAATATTTTGCCATGGCCGCCCAGATCCCTCGATCTTTCGCCCATAGAGCATGTTTCGGGCATCATGGGTAGATGGCTTGGAAATTTACCCCAGCCCCTATGGACTTTGGCGGCTCTGATACATGAACTACAGGTAGCTTGGGATACTATCCCTCAAGAAGAAATAGACCATCTTATTGCATCAATGCCTAGACGGTTTGGGGAGCGTAATCGCGGTGGACAAACACATTATTTACGAATTTATTAAAAAAAATTGTAAACCCTTCGTTGTTTTTCTACAAATTTCAATAATTTACTCTTTGCTATACTATCTATGTTTTACCAAAAAAAAAAAATTGAAATTTAAACAGCTTCTTCTGTTGCAGTGTTGCAGTTTCTTTGTCAGTCAGTATATTAATCTTCTTATTCTATACTCTTTGATTTTATTTTTTTCCAGCTGAATCCACTACGTTTTATCTTCAGGAGAGCGATTCCGAGGACTATTCGCCAGTTTGTAGCGAGAATGAGGAAGATGAACAATCGGAACGCCAAAGCATCCAAGGTGACAGTGAAGATTTTGTCGAAATCGAAAAAATTACCGACGCGGGTGACGTAAGAGAAAACGTTGAAAAGATTTCTGAAGAAGACTTGAAATACCGTCTGATTCATCATTCTCTATCGCTCATTAAGGTCTATTCCAATATGCAGCCTTTACCTTCGCACCTTTGTTCCGATTCTTTGATGATGATATTGGTGAAATGCGCTTGTTACTTCGATCCCACAAGTAAGGCAACAAATGTGGCTAAATCTGTGATAATGAAAATATTGTCGTGAGTATTTATCCTGATTATCTGTCTTGTTAGTGGAGTGTATAGTAGGGTTCGGAATCATGAATGAATGATTTGAATATTCGAATGTACAGGGTGACCCATCCATGATTTGTCATGCGACGAGTAAGACTATTTTAGGGGAGGTGCTCATTAAATAAATTAGCCGCCTGTTACCACAACGATTCTTTCCATAGTACAATAATATCATCTCAACTTTTTCCGCTGTTCGCACCATTTTCACTAACTTTAACTAACTAACTTTAACTAATCGTTTGAGATAATTCTCGGCCAAAAAGTAGACCTTTTTTTTTGGACTCTCGTTTTTACAGTCGGACTTATATTCTTGGAAATATAGGAAATATTTTTTTCTGGAGCTAAGAAATCTTGGGCGAGTTCAGTACCTGGATGGGTGACCGATGTGGCTATAATAATTAAATCCCGGATTTAAATACGGCATTAACGACTACTTCTTGGAAAAAGTCCGTTTGGACGAGGAATATCAATCCGTGTTTTCTTGCTGAAAAAGAACATGTGTACGGTCATGATAACAACAGGTTTATCTTCTCCCCGCCCCCTGTCTTAGTTTAGATGTTAAGGCGCTCAAAATTTTGACAAATGTCCCATCTTCTACTCACTTTTTCCACCATTCAAACGATCACTCAAAACTTGTTTTCAAAATTATCTATGATTGAGAGCTTATAAGTGTTAGCAAAGGTTGGTGTAACGGGGTACCATACAATTCGACGCGTTAGGGAAAAACCTCAGCAAAAAAACCCTGTCTCCCCGTGACTGTTGTGATTTGTGAATATTGAATTTGTTTATAAAAAAATTGGTTGAAGCCCTGTGGACAGGAGCTTTCTGGCGCTCTTGTTCAAACAGACAAATTATATCTCCGAAAGTATTGGTTTCTCAGAGTTGGGTATTATATCAATGGAATCTTATGATAGAACTGCATCATACAGGAAATTCAATTCAAATAATTGTTTATTTATCAAGATTAAATGAGCAATCTGAGAATGAGAACTGAAATCAAATTAAAATAGCTGAAATGAAGTTGACTCTTTCTTATAGAACAGGAGGACATGTATAAGTATGAACACAGAGCATATAATAAAACGTAGATAGAATAATTATAACATTCTGTAAAAACAAGTACGATTCATTATTGAAATTTCGAAAAATCATATCTCCGAAAGTATTGGCTTGTTGGAGATAAAAACGATATCAATGGATTTTATGGTGAAACTGCATCTTAAATAAAAATTGAATTTGAAATTTGTTACTTAAAAAAAAAAAATATTTTCGTTACTCCGAAACCATCTGACCTATTTTGCCCAATAACGAACTCATATTCATCTCCCTAACCTACTATTTCAACTGCCTAGCTCATTCCGTTCAAGAGTTATTGTAGAAACATTTTTTTTTAATTTTCAAAATATTTTTTGACACTTTGCGGTAACCTGGTCAATACAAAACTCCACATGCGTATGAAGATCATGATTCTACAATTTGATGCTAAATTTCAGATAGATCGAGTGATCGGTTTCGGAAATATTCATAAAAAATGTTTTTACTAAAATCGGCCATAACTCCGAAACCGGTGGATCTGATGGATTTCTCCCAATAACGAACTCGTCCGAGATATTTACGCTCCAAACCCACCTTGCAAATTTCAATCCTCTAACTCCTTTTGTTCGAGAGTTATCGTGCCTACGGCCGGACAGAATTGATTTCAACCTCAGATTCTTGATCAGTGAGTCGAATCAAATCGTTTGAGACCTATTTTCAGCCAAAAATTCGAAAATTACAGACATATGGGCAAATTGATAAGAACTCTGTTCCGAGGAACTAGAGCGCCAATTAGCGGAAATTTAAAATATCGACGTGCATTTCTTTCTTGAACATGGATTCCTTCGTCAAAAATCGGAGAGGTTTCCCAAAGTACCCGGAACTCACCTGAAAAGTGAAAAGACAAGAGGAGAAAAACGAACAAATTGAAAATCACACATAACCTATCGAAAGTCCCCTCTCACGAATATACTCCCCTGTGTCCTGTAGTTGCATGTAACTCTTCAAGAATAATCACCTGCGCTAATTTCCAAAGGTATTCACTCTCAGAAATCCCTTCAATATTTCAATTCAACAAGCCCTATGGATAGGAGCTTTTTGGTGCTCTTATTCAAACAGAGAAATTATATCTCCGAAAGTATTGGTTTCTTAGAGTTGGGAATTATATCAATGGATTCCTATGATAGAACTGCATCATGAAAGAAATTAAATTTAAAAAAAGTGTCATCGAAATGTCTAGAGCAAGGCTGGAGACAATCATAGCAGATTGTCCATTTATTCCTGATTTATTCCGCTCAAAATATATTAATAAAATACTATCCTCTGTTCATAATTTCAAAATTTAATAGTTTATACCACTAACATATTATTTTCTGTATTATGAACCTTAACTCAAGAAAAGATGTTTGATATACAAATGTAGATCCATATTTCAGAATTTTTTTGCTAGCAATATTATGAAAATACTGTATATAGGAACATGTCTTACTACTTAAGGAAGTAAAAGGTAATATTAACCTCAGTGGTCAACGAACAGTAATTTCTTTCGATGATTCCATTATCTTCTTCTTTCCTATTGCCTCCATCAACTACATCAAAACAGTCTTTTATATATTCACAAATTCAAGAATCGAATACTTGCTTTCCAAGAGAAAATATTTTACTACGAATTGACAATCTCTAATAGCTAGAAAAGATGATATTTATGAATAGTGAACACAGACAGATTCTGTGTTCACATTATGTGAATACGTAGAACGTAGGACAATTGATTCCCATGATGAAACTGCATCTGAAAAAAATTTGGATTCAAAAGTTGTAATGTAAAAAAAAAAATTTTTTTTTCGTTACTCCGAAACTATTAGACCGATTTTGCCCAATAACGAACTTAACCGAGATATATATCCCTCAAACCTACTCTGAAAATTACAACTGTCTAGCTCATTCCGTTCGAGAGTTATCGTGTTAACGGCCGGCCGGACGGCCGACAGAATCGATTTCGACCACGGATTCTTGATCAGTGAGTCAAACCAAATCGTTCAAGATCATTTTCAGTCAAAAATTCGAAAATTACAGACATCTGTGCAAATTGATAAGCACTTGGTTCCAAGGAACAAGAGCGCCAAAAAGGCAAATGTTGCTCCAGGAGGCAAGGAGGGCTTTATTCAAAACCAGGTTTGACCATTAAAAGTGATCATTATTTAGAACTTCAGATGTTCGAAGGCTGCTACAGGACACTAATGTAGGCCTATCATCTCCCATAGATATATGCTTCACTTTATATTGTATAAAAGGTTGAAAAAATGAGCTGAAAAATTTACGTTTTAATTTAATGTCATTATAACATTGTAACATAATAATGAAACTAATGGATGCACTGACCTATATACATGATTTATACACACAAGTACAGGTCCGTGTTTTTGTACAAGCCATTCTTTGTAAGATGGTTTATACTGATGAGATCAGATGTACCAATCTTATTTTTCAGAGTACATGAATACCTCATACCGCTGATGCAAACTGGTGTGATCTACTCGATATTTTCCCTACTCAAAACGGACCATGGTTTCAATTGTGAAAAATGCAGCCATTTTCAAAGTATCGGCGTGCAGGTCTTGGAAAAGTTCACTGAGCTGATAGAATCTGGTGGTGGGAGGGGCGATATAGCACATAGACTTATTTGTGGTACAGAGGAACAGAAGAAACAGCTGGCCATGGCTATTCCATACATTGTGAGGTTCGTTACTTTTTCATTTTGAAAATATTCGGTTTGTTCATTGAAATATTCTGTCATGTCATAAACCAATTTTGAACATTATAACCAACACTAAGACGTTTCACTTTGCCTTTTGACCTTGAGTTTTACTACTAAATTGAAATAATACAAAAAAAAATTGATCGAATGTTTTCTTGTTAGCAAATGGGGGGGTATATGGGCTAACGTTATTATTAGTACTCAATTAAACGTTGTATTGTATTAAATTAATTTTAATTTATTTGAGTAGGAAACTTTTCACTGTTGATTTTCTTGCAGGTGCAGAACGACCTTACATACATTGATGATCAACTGCAAGGGTATGAAGATATTGGCGGAATCCTTGAACGATGAGAACCTACGTAAAAAATGCCTCGAAGTAATTTGTGTTCTGGTCATGAGACATTTAACGGTACTAAACCCATGCCAATGGATGGGTTTCACTAAGGAGAAAATGTACATTGAGAACTATGAAGTTCCAGAGGACTGTAAAAATATAGTGACCTTTGTCTTAGACGACAATTCTTGTCTGAGCGCAGATCGTGACGCCCTCTGTGAGAAATCATGTTTTTTCAACACCTTACTCAATGGGGCGTTTAAGGAATCGAACGAGGAGTATGTTAAACTGCAGCAAACAAACTATTGGTCTCTCAAATGTTTAATATACCTGTTGAACTGTGATCTTGATATGTCCCAACCTAGAGACATTCAAATGGAAACTCTTACCCTTCTGGATGTCATTACACTATGCCATCGTTATTTATTGGAAGAACTGTGCCTTTATCTCACTATATGTGTCAGGCAGTTTTGTCTATCTGCTGAAAACCTTCCTATTATTTACAAATGGTCTTTAGAATCTAGGACTAATATTTTGAGGTTAGAGACTGTTACTTACGCATTAAAAGGATCGAAAGATATTTGTGATAAGATCAGTATGTTTATGAAACTTTTCGATTTAGGTTATACTGAAATACTCATTGAAGATATAGAAAAATTGGTATCAAGTCATATCACTTTGTTTTACCAAAAAAAATAAGTTAAAATATATTATTATTAGTGAATTTTTATAATTAAATATATATACAAATATACATTATGACTATAAAATGTATTTTCTTTATTCCCAATTCCTGTTCATTTTCAGAATTATGAATTAAAAGACTTCAAGCTCTCATTTAATTATCAATGTACAAGGTATGTAATCATATCAAGAAATTAGCCTCTTATGGTTTTGAAAGAATTTCGTCATACATAACCTGTGACATATTGTTTGTACCCAAAGAAAATATCTACTTCTCTGTTACCAGTTTTGGGCTCTACCACCGCTCAACAAATAGTTTAGATCGGTTTGCAATACTTGTCCACAGTGCAGAGCGTTAATGAAAATGTTCGCATCATCGGCAAATAAGGAAAGTCTGGACTTCAAATTACTAGGCAGGTCAGATGTGTATCTAAGTAAATGAAATGCGCAGATATATTCCTGTCCAACATACGAGTCCATACATCAAGACAGCTTGAGGATTTTGAAAAAAAAAATTAAATATAAACGGTATAAACAAGTTTATTAATGGATTATGACTAGCATTAGTAACAAAATTCATGTAATCACAAAAATGTATTCGAGATAAATATTAATACGTGAATACTCGCCCAAAATACAATTAGAATAAAAAAATATATCAAAATTTGCCAACAAAAATCATTGTTTCAATAATACCATAACTAATATATTGGTAACAAAAAAAATATCAATATGCTACCCACATGCTACACATACAAAAAGTTGAAACATATTTAGTCAGAAAATAGAATTATTCAATAAGTCGATATCTTCAAAAAAATAACCTTATTCAAGAAAATCAGTCCACCAATACAAGAGAATGGAAAAACAGAATACCTACATAAAGATCGTAAATTCAAATGAACAATTGACTTTATTCTCATTGTTTTTTTATCAGAAGCTACTATAGGAATGTTACTTAAAATGATATTGGGCACTTTTATGTCAGCAGCTTTCACGTGTGATTGTATCATGGAGCAACAATTGTGCATGCTTAACTTTTAAAGCTAATCATTCCAATCGCTCGTGAAACCGATAATGTAATGGTGCACATTAAGGAAAGGAAAACAGTAATTCATAGATTAATTTCAAAAATCTAGATCAAGCTGCAACGATATTTTAAAATATAAAATAGAATTATGTTATTTTCAATATAACATATGATGCTATAGAAATATATCTGTTTATTTGATAACAAATTCGCAAAAAACAATGTACATAATATAATACATTAGAAAAATAGATAAATAAATAGAAAAGTCCGAAGAAATCATGTCTTCAATTTCCAGTGATATAATTATAATCGAAAAATTAAAAAATTGATAGCAACTGGAAATTATGTTCCAATTTTTAATCTGCACTTTGTTTCCACTTGAACTTCATGAACTTTCAAGTACTTTGTTGTGTTGTTGTAATGTTTTCAAATGCAATGATGCACAATACAAGCATTATTTGTAACACTTCCTCCTCTATAGCTGGAATTCAAAGACAAAACTCATTTAAGGCACCACTTGTGAAATATCTGGTTTTTCCTCTGGAATATCTGGGGATGTGTATTGAATATTGGCAGAGATAATTATTGGATATTCTATGTCTCCGTCTAATTTCAATAACTCATATTCTTCTCCTTTAGTGAGAGATATGTTCAATATTTCAGTTTCTTTACTATATACTATCTGACCTTGTTCATTCAGCTTAGCAACTGTTACCCTGAAATCATAAAAAATAAAAGGTGAATTTGAAGTTTGCTAGAAAACGAGGAAAGCACTGACGTCAGGAGCTTTTGCGTGTAGGTTCCTTTGTCTATTTACACCCTTACGAAATACTGCATGAACCTTCAAGCTGTCTTTTTTCGACTGAGTACTAGATTTCAATTTGATCAGACATGTATTTTTGGAAACATTGGGAAAATTTTCATTCTCTCTTTTCGTTTGATTCCCCACCTGAGATGTATACCTGTCTATTAAAGATATTTTTAAAGTGAATGGCACCTCATAAGTGGCCTCAGATCTATATCTAGACAAGGATAGCCAGTAAAATATTAATTTTTGGACCGGAATAGACTTGTGATAAGTTGTAGCATATTCTTCCCTCGTTTTACCCCTGAGACAGTTTTTTTTGCTGACATTCTCCCATAAGCTCTAGTATCATAACTAATTGGCGATATTTCACATTTAATGATTCCTGTATGAGTAGTTCGATTTTCGTCTGTCTAGACAAAAATTAAAAAAATGTTTAGCCAAACCTGCAATATACGGGATTGGTAGGATTGGCAGTTTTGGTATCACCGGATCGTACAATCTTATAAATCAACTCTATAGTGTTCACGTCCATGTTCAACTAAACTAGTAAATTTCATAGGGAGTTGGACAGAATAAAACCAATCAATTATGATTTTGCCGACGTTTCGGAACCATTCGTTCCTTTTTCAAGGCTGAAACAAAATTTATTATTACGATCAAAAATACTGGACACAAAAACATTCGTACCTCATCAAATAAAATTACAGTTATCTAACATTAAAATAAAGCATTAAAACGAAGTCAGAAACAAATTATTGGATACAATCTGTGACGGTCATAATGAAAACAATCAGTTACAACAAAAAGCATCCATCAAAACACATACGCCGCATCGAAAACGTCGGCAAAATCATAATTTATTTATTTATTTATTTCAGCACAAACAATTTACAATCAACAATTTACAATTGATTGGTTTTATTCTGTCCAACTCCCTATGAAATTTACTAGCTTATAAATCAAGTTAGTCATGTAAAACCCCCTACACAAACACTTGTTATATTGAAGATGGGTTAGGTTTCGTTAGAAAATTGTTGAGATAAAATTTACCTCTTGCATTAGAAAGAGGTGAATCTTTTTCATTAGAAAAAGATCTAAATTAACAGACATCTAGTTAATTAGGAAGTAATTATCCTCACCTTATAACAACATATCGTCTGATTTGTTGACACAATAACTGGCCATATTCAGAACTATTATTACGTTTAATAGATAAGGTTACTCCATCTGTGAACATTATTAAATCCATGCCAAAATGGAAGCCTGTCCATCTCCATACATGTCTCTCCTTAACTTTCAACACTCTGCCACATCGTAAACTATTTTGTAAGAAGGCCTCTTTCTGCATTTTATTTGGCCTGTAAAAATTAACATGTAAATCATATAGATTTGATACATTGGATGTGCGCTGCTTTGCATAATTTGTCTATCAATGCATCGAAATGTAAATGTATTGTTTCAGCTAGGAGAGAGGATAGAGAAAAAATCAAAGTCAACTCAGACCAGAAGATCAATGATAATAGGTTAGAGATATGGGTTAGTTCCAGGAACCTTGGTGAACTGTTTGATCATTCGATGAGGAGAACAACTGTGCTTATTGTGAATAACTAAAAAAAGACACACAGTGAAATATTTATTGATTTTAACCATCAACAAGTATTCCGCGTGGTCAGGTTAGATCACCTCATCGCTCAGTATTCCCTAAAGAGGAAATCGTCATTCAAGGGCAGACACAAACCCGGGTTTCATGGTTATTACCAATCATCAGTTTGCCTTAGCCAACACTGAATGACAACCGGAGTAATTAAAACTTAATTCCATCAGTTGTGAACTGGTAGGGAAAGAATACCACCAGCTGCACCTTGGGAAATCCTTAGAAACTCCGACCCTTTGCGATGTTTAGCGACGTTCATACTTTTGCAGTAAGCACACTAAACCGTAAAGATCTTACGTAGGTAGATGGCTTTGCCATCCCTGACCCTCTCACGGCAAAAGAATGAACATCGCTCAAGGTTTCTTCATCGCAGAGGGCGGAGTTCGTAAGGATTTCCATAGGTGCCGCTGGTGGGATTCTTTCCCTACCAGTTCACAACTGATGGAATTAAGTTTCCTATAACTCCTTCGGTTGTCAATCAGTGTTGGCTAAGTCACACTGTTGATTGGTAATAACCATGAAACCCGGGTTTGTCTCTGCCGTTGCATGACGCTTTCCTGTTTGGGGAATACTGAGAGATGAGGTGATCTAGCTCGGCCACACGGAATACTTGTTGATGGTTAAAATCAATAAATATTTCACCGTGTGTCTTTTTTTGTACTCTTTGATGAAACATAGTGAACACATCCTGAAACAGGTCTGGTCTGCATTTTACAGGTTGAGGAAGTAAATATTTGACCTTTGAAATGAAATGATTTGTATATGATCTTGATAAGTTTGATCATGAGTCACAAACAATCAAGGATCTAGGTTGGCTCAGAATGAAAAGAAGAGTCAAGTTAGATTTGGGTTGTTTGGATTTCAAGCTTATCAGGAATCGAATAGGTTATAGTCTAATGGATGAATTGGCACCCAGATTGAATATTTATTCTGTCAAAATCAGGTACCTGCAAATAGACTGTCCATTCCACCTTATCTAACAACTGGGTTTTGTAGGTGGCTTTTGACAGCATTTTTTTACTCATGATTCAATTTATAACTCTATTCCCAATATAAGACTGAATCCTTTCCTCCCGTTTATTATGTTTAATAATTGCATTGACACCTAACTAAAAATAATTCACATTTTTTTTTAATAATAAAATATCACAGCAAAGCGAAAAGTAAATCATACAAAAAATAATTTCGGATTATGGCACATTTGATTGAATTTATTGGAATTTACTACACATAGTCATTCTTTCGAAGGGAAATTATATGGGATATTAAAAATGATACGCTCATAAAAATTCACACACAGAGGTTCTGGACCATAAACCTCTTTTTTAAAATATTGACAGTTGTCTACCACTTCCGGTGTTGCTTCCCTGACTTCACATTTTGGGAAGCACTGGGTTGTTTTTCTAAACAAAGCAGCTCGCTTGCAAAACTTAAATGTTTTGGGTTCACTGGTTCGGTTTACCCTGGGTGGCATCACCCTTGAAATTAATATTTTCCACGAAAAGATAATTGCAAGTGGAATATCTTGTAAGTTTCTACCCTTGTAGATATTTATTACCTATTTCCTGTGAAAGAATGATGTTAAAATTCATTTAACAACTGAAGTGCTAAGAAACGTATCAGTTTCTAGACACATTGCCCAGTGCGTTATTCTTTTTGTCTAGACTATTCGAAAAACCCTAGTCTGTGAAAGTCATTTATCAGCTTTCGCTGATAGATTATATCCAGGCAACTAGTGAAAATTAGTCCAAATGGGGGGAGAACTTCGAGATTTTGAATTCCTAAGATTAAACACGCTAAAAGTTCACTGATTGGTGCATTTAGTATGTATTCCTACTACTTCTTCGCAATCGACAAATGAGAGTATTGTTGTAACATATCTGGGGCGGTTTTAAGATCGAACCCCCAATCATTGTTAATATTTCCCCTTTTTTACCCAGATGAAGGAACCTCCTATATTTCCTTCTATCTGGGCTTTTATATACAATTACACTATTCAATTTCATTACTATTCTTGATCTGTCGCGAAACAATAACATTGTCTTGTCTTCGTTAGCAACTAAGTAGTCACTTCTTCATTTTTCATATAGAAGGAAGATTTTAAATTGTATCAATATTTGTATTGTACAATAATTCGTGCTTGTTATCGAAGTAACGGTAACAACAAAATACAGTTAATTGTTTATTCAAAGTGCGTTCGAATCATTCACCACTTCCTATCCTCGTAATTGTTATTTTATTACAAGTAACAACTTACGCAGTAATCAACGAGATTACTACTGGGTGCTTAAAGTTAAGTATACCCCCTTCACGCATCCCCCTGATAAAACAATCAGGGTGTATAATTCTGGTCCTTCGAAATACATTATATCCTGATAAAAGCATCAGGACTCAAGATATGATCCTTCGAAACCATAACATCCTGATAAACTAATCAGGATTCAACATCCGGTTATATCGGAAGTAGCTACCAACTTCCTTATTTTAAATGGCAACCCTCATTTTTTATTTCAGATTTAAATTCCTCATAAAAAATTAAGGTCTGTTTATTCAACAATATCTATGGCTATCTATAATCGTTTTGGAGATAATTGTATTTTAAGCAAAATTTTGACAGCTAAGAGGGCTACTTTGATGCCTTGTATCTCAGTAACTGATAGATGTAAAACAATAAAACTTTGGGAATACCTAAAAAATCCTGTTCATTCATGTTACCATTCAAAATAAGGAAGTTGATAGCTACTTCCAGTATAACCGGAAGTGGTAGAAAACTGCCAATTTTTTAAAAAAGTAGTTCCATGTCCAAAACCTTTGTGTGTGAATATTTATTAGCTTATCATTTTCTTACTTTCAAATTAAGGCTAATTGTCCCTTCAAAGTTTAAAAGAATGACCCTGTATGTGTAGAAATTTGATTGTATGCAGATAAGTTACTACTACTTTTTCTCGTTCTTTGTTATGGTAGTTGTCATTTTGTACTAACGCAGAGCTAGATTTTAATAATTTATTTTTCATCTTATAGATTGATTTGTTCGATATACAATCATTTCAATTGAGAAGACGTTTCTCGGAATTCCCCTATTGATCTTGCATGAGCAAGAAAAAAATTACATAATAATTTAACCGCTTTGAGGTCCCGATCTTTTTCAATATCTCCAAATATCTCTAAATCACTTGGTCACACAAGCTGTTAAGAATAATTTTAGTTTCAACATAATCTGGTTTTTTTGCATCTCTTCGCGTTGCCAAAACCTCGGTTTGCCAGGCGTGGATTGACCTACGTGCTATAAATCCAACAAACAGAAACAATATCATTACCAACCCTTTATCCTCATTCTGATCGACTCGTAAGACGTCCTTCCATTGTTGCATCACCACAGGATTGATCCAGCCTTGCGAAATTATGTTATCCTGAACAATCAATTCTATATCCTGCTTCTGTGATAATAAATTATGTAACCTCAGACCTCTGAAAGACGGAGCGAATTTTTTTCCTTCGTTGGAGAGAAGGAATGGAAGCTCACCTGAAAAATGTATTTTTACTAGTGACGGTGGCGGTTGGTGAATAAAACCTGCAGAACTTATTGTGAGAAAACCAATAAAAATATTTCAACTTAATGTGGATAAATCTTTTCATAATATTTAAAAGATATTTTTGAGAAGAAACACAAAATCATTGAAATCATCAAAGTTGTCTTTCATAGTGGAAATAATGATTGGAAGATTACATTTGTTTCGACGCCCTTAACCTCTAAACAATCTATATCTAAGTTATACAGAGCCCGGAGTTTCAACTCTGTTATATCCTGCCGGTTTTTATGGCAATGTTTATCAATTTTGTTTTAACATTTATTACAGCTATAATATTTTCGCATATTATATGAAGTGTCACACAATTATTCGATACAATAGACTCACCTTTTCTTGATGAAAAGTAAGTATTTATAGTTTTACTTGATATTTCTCTAACTGGACAGTCGTCATTCATGCGCATGTACATCCAATACTTCAACATTACATATATCGAATATTCAGTTTGCATCACAAAAAGGTCTGGATGTGATATCAACTTTTCCATCAAATCAATCGGTATGGTCTTCAGGTTCGTGAGAGGATGTGTGAAATAATAAGTCATTAAATTCACCAGAAACCATTTGAAGCATACTTCTTGTAGTTTCATTACACCATATTGACAAGCTGCATTATAATAATCCAACGATGTCTGAAATGTGAAAAGAATTTCACATAGAAAAATCATCAATAAACATGGGTCTTCTCTTATTTGTTTCTTACCACATAAACTATTCTTTATTATATTTCATTGTATATTTCACACTTGTTTGGTAATACAATATGATTCAACAAGTTTATCGAAAAATCATTTATGCATTTATCTCTGTTTGATCAACGTCAGGGACCATCTTATTGAAAATTCATTTTGTAAATGTTCAGATTAAATAATAAGTTGTCCGGTATGTAAAATAAAAAAATTGGTTCAAGCACTGACGTGAAGTCAGAAGCTTTTGCGTGTATGTTCTATTGTCCATTCTTCTGTATTGGACACCCTTAATCGAATTTACCATGGTAAATTATGTTGTCCATTCTCTTGTATTGGCCACTCTTAATTCGAATTTACCATGGACTTCACGTCAGTGCTTGAACCAATTTTTTTTTCGTGATTTTTTTTTAATTTTCTAGGTGTGCGGTTCTTAACATTTTTCTTTTCGTCATTTTTTTCATATTTTCTAGGGGTACGGTTCTTACAAAATTTTAAACACGTCTTTATGTTGATTTTCTACTACTAGTTACCAAGCTTCAATTCAATCGAATATTTATTTTTTGAGTTATCAAAGAAATAATATTCCAGGTGGATATAACTCGGAAACCGTTAAACCGATTATGCCCAAAAACGAACTCAACTCTCCCTTTCGGATACGCAACCTACCCTGAAAATTGCAAGTCCCTATCTCCTTTCGTTCGAAAGTATTCGAGGCAACGGTCACCCATCTACTGAACTCACACAAGAATGCTCGAATCTCCAACAATATTCAACCGATCGTGTTAAAACTTGAAACTTGGCAGTAGAGTTAGGTTATGAACGGTCTTGCAAAATTTCAGCAATTTCAAACGAATAGTTACTGATATATGGAATATATTTTTTTTATTTTCAATGATTCATTAAAAATTTTCTACAAATGCTATCGTCACCAAATTTTGCAAACGTTTTCGCGTTGGCATTCTACAACTAATAACCATGTTTGAATTCAATCGGTTCAGTATTTTTCGAAATAATGAGGAACAAAAAACCACCAAATTTCAGAAAATTTCAGATGGCTATAACTCTAAAACCGTTTGGCCGATTATGCTCATAAACAAACTCAAATGTCGCATTCAGATGCACAACCTAACCTGAAATTTTCAAGCCGCTATCTCTTTCCGTTCTCAGGTTATCGTGACAACAAATATATTTTTTAATAATTTTTTTTTAATTTTCTAGCCATACGATTCGGCCAAAATTTCATAAACGTGCTAAGGTTCATATTCTACAACTACTCACCAAGTTTCAATTCGATCGGATTTATATTAGTTGAAAACAAAATTATTACTCGGAAACCACTGGGCCGATTATGCCCATTAACGAACTTGTCCGTCGTATTGCGATGCGCCACCCACCCTGAAAATTTCACGTCGCTAGCTCTTTTCGTTCTCAAATTATCGTGGCAACGGACGGCCGGACGGACAGAATCAAATTTGACCTCGAATTCTTCATTGGGGAGTCGAACTAAATCGTTTGAGACCAATTTCGTCAAAAAATTCGAAAGTTACAGACATTTGGGCAAAACTATAACGCGATGTTCCCCAGAACATACGCGCAAAAATGAAGAGTGCTGTTAGGACAGTCAATTTTAAGGCAAAAAGTCCATACACTTGGGCACAGTGTGCAACGAAATAGTGATATCTTGAATTTTGGAAAAACATTGACATTTTCTACTGAAACTTACAAACCTTGTACACAGTGGCGGCTGGTGATAATTTTGTTAAGAGGGGCGTTGATTCAAGAATACAAAAAAACTATATGTATTTTGAAAGGTAATTATCAAATGCCTACATCTTAAAATGAAACTCAACCCTTCTGTTTTTGTTGCATATGGTCTTCTTGAACACCTTTTCGTAGAAGTCAGGAATGTCTTTAACTAAATTTGGTTCGATGGACAACATCGCGAGCGCTGCCAGTCTTTCTTCCGACATTGTATTCCTTAGAAACGTCTTGATCAATTTTAAAGTAGAAAAATATCTTTCAGTTTCTGCGGTTGTCAGTGGCATCGATATTAAAATAACCAAAACCTTACATATCTCACAAAACGTTGAATCCAAACCATACGACACTATATTAAATTTAAAGTACGTAACCAACCGGTCACGTTCTCATTTTCTTGTTGTATTAATCGAGTCCTCCGACTCATTATATATATATATACAGGGTGGTCCGCGAGTAACTGTACAACGTTTAATGGTGAATAGCTGGTACCTTGGGGAGCCAGAAAACAACAATCAAATATGGGCTAAGTCTTTTCGTTTCTGAGATACAGGGTGATTTATTGATTTTGGCAAAACATTCAGATAGCTATAACTCCTGAACCGTTCTACGTATTCGCTTCAAATTTGGCACGTGTTGTCATCTCAGGCCATCAAATTGTTCATATACACCGCACCGAAATTGTACAGACCAGGACTAGGAAATTTTGATTTTTACTTCCAGGTCAAATAAAACACCCTGTACATGGAATGCCAAATTTTCGGATTCACCATCGGATTCTGCATAGATTTTCCTGCCAAATTCCGTTTTCCGCGTGAACGGCACACCTCCCGTTCATTTTTTTTTCTCGAAAATAAGATCACACCTCCGAATATTAAGTGGTGTTACGGACCTGCATTTTGCAATAGGAAGCTCATGACATTAAATTCGGTTATAAAAACATTTTTTATATTGAGAATCGAACTGAACATAAATAATAAAACAAAAATTGAAGAAAAAAAAAGAAATTCAAAACACATTTGAATAACTTTCGAAGCAAAACTTTGATTAAAGTTGATTTTCAAAGATTCCCCCGTTTTCATCAATACATTTTCTTGCTCTAAGTCTAAGTTGATTGACAGCTTTTCTAATAGTATTAGGCTGGTTCCGTATCTCGCTACAACTTAATTCTATTCTTTCAATAAGATGTTCCCTGCTTCGTATTTCCTCAGCATATACTTTCTGCTTCAAGCAACCCCAAACGAAATAGTCTAAGCAAGTCAGATCTGGCGATCGAGGAGGCCAATTATAGGGTCCTCTCCTGCCAAACCAATGCAGCGGGTATGCATTATTAAGATGCTGAATAACGCTATTAGTTGAGTGTGCTGGAGCGCCATCTTGCTGAATGTACATTCCTCTAATATTTATGCTGGCATCGTTCAGTAACTGTGAGCTTCCTATTGCAATAGAATTAAGTTGTAGCGAGATACGGAACCAGCCTAATACTATTAGAAAAGCTGTCAATCAACTTAGACTTAGAGCAAGAAAATGTATTGATGAAAACGGGGGAATCTTTGAAAATCAACTTTAATCAAAGTTTTGCTTCGAAAGTTATTCAAATGTGTTTTGAATTTCTTTTTTTTTCTTTAATTTTTGTTTTATTATTTATGTTCAGTTCGATTCTCAATATAAAAAATGTTTTTATAACCGAATTTAATGTCATGAGCTTCCTATTGCAAAATGCAGGTCCGTAACACCACTTAATATTCGGAGGTGTGATCTTATTTTCGAGAAAAAAAAATGAACGGGAGGTGTGCCGTTCACGCGGAAAACGGAATTTGGCAGGAAAATCTATGCAGAATCCGATGGTGAATCCGAAAATTTGGCATTCCATGTACAGGGTGTTTTATTTGACCTGGAAGTAAAAATCAAAATTTCCTAGTCCTGGTCTGTACAATTTCGGTGCGGTGTATATGAACAATTTGATGGCCTGAGATGACAACACGTGCCAAATTTGAAGCGAATACGTAGAACGGTTCAGGAGTTATAGCTATCTGAATGTTTTGCCAAAATCACCCTGTATCTCAGAAACGAAAAGACTTAGCCCATATTTGATTGTTGTTTTCTGGCTCCCCAAGGTACCAGCTATTCACCATTAAACGTTGTACAGTTACTCGCGGACCACCCTGTATATATATATTCATATGTTTTGCCGATATTTCGTGTTTTTTTATCTTTTCACCCAGATGTTTCAAATCACCTACACCTTCTTTTGACCAGTTATTGTCTCCACCAAACAGTAAGCAAGCAAAACAAAAACACATATTTTTCTTCACATCCGCACAACCATAAAGTCTTTTCGTAAACATTTGCGTCAAACTAAAGTTTAATTTTGTTAGATCACACACCCTCAGTGTCAGTCCTTAAATCCTCAACTCAACTTTATAACACCAAACAATTGACACCTACAATACCTATATATTTAGCGTAACCATAAACAAGGTATACTACTACTGAGCTTAGCTATTTTATTCTTCCCTGGGCTTCTACTAATACGCCCGAAACATCGAGGGCGATTAGCTGGTGAGTGAGGACGTTTGCCATTTCCATGGTAACCGGCGATTTCGCTTGGGCGATCGAGATTCAGCCTGGCATAGTGCAGACGCTCCTCATAGTATACCTTGTCTATGCGTATGTTTAACGCAAATGTAATTATTGCGAGATGTAGATGGTCGCTAGGTAAAAATGTTTTGAATTTAATTGAATCCACTTTGAAGAGCACGAATGAAATATACAAATTAATTGTTTATGTATGTAAGTCATACCGCCCCTGCAGTTATACACTTATACAGTATTTACAAAGCATACAACAAATAAAGTTGTCTTTATTTTAGCAGCAGAATAAGATCCCAGAGTAATGTATTGTAATTAGGAAACACCCTGGATTTGAATTCAACGATATTTAAATAATTATGAGATTGTACAAATAATATATGGACCAAGTTAAACTCTGAAATTACTTTGATCTCACCTTTGGATTGATGGTCTCCAGCATAACTTCTGTACATCTTTCAATAAGAGCATCAAGTTGAAACATTGTTGCTGTTGCTAGTATTGGCACAACATCAAGCGGATTTAAAATGATTTCACAATCATATAGTGATCCAAAGACAATCCTCAGAGCTGAAATAGCAAATATGAAATTGAATGGAGGAGGCTTTTAACTGATATAAATTCATAACAATGCAAAAAATTAAGACTATGATTATAATTTGCAATTCAACTTAATGTTTAGCTCTTTTTGATGTCCTATTGAATGCTTGTGTCATTGTATATTTCCTCCAAATGTAGACACAATAACTTTTGGAATACATAACTTAGGGACTTGAAATTAGCAAGATAGTCGGTTTTATCGATAAGCTGGATCTGCTCAAGAAACTAATACCACTGTGCGTGACAATACTCTGGAAGGACATAGTGGAAGGTTGGGATATCACCCATTCTCGACAAATCATCAATCAACACAAACTAACCCCTAACAGTGTCTATCTGATGAATAATTTATGGGTACAACTGAACTATATAAAGTTAGATCACATCTACGTCACACAAAAAACCAGCACCAGATAAAAGTTTACTCACATTCAACTGTTATGAGAGGATTTACAACTTCAATATTGATGTAGTTTTTTGTACATTCGTTCCATGACCCTCCGAACATACTTGCAAAATAAGGACTTTGCGATAAATAAATTTTATGCAGATGAAATTCCTCATCTAAGGCACATACTGTTAAATCAGAATTCTTCCCTTCTTCGAACAACGCTTGATATATGTATTTAGTAGTACTCTCTAACTTCTTTCTGAAATAACACATAATTCATCAGCCAACTCAAAATTCATCATTAACATTTCATAAATTTGGGAATTTGCTTAGATTCTTCAACTGTTCTCACCTTTTAGGTGTATGTAGTGCTATGTCAATAACTTTTTGAATTTCTTCATCCTCAGTAAGTTCACGTTTTCTTTTTACGCCAGATACATACTCTGTAACACTAGACACTATTTTGGTCGCTGAAAAACCAACACCCATCGTTCAATATGAAGTTAAATTAACTTATATTTAGGTCAATAAATTTATTCACATAAGTAAACAAACATCATATTAGGAATAAGTAATAACCTAATTTACAACATAAGGGAAATCTGTGACTCCCACACATACATATGTATTTGACAGCTAGTACAGTGGCAGATCCATGATCAAGGCTTGGGGATTGAACTCCCTTAAAGAATTCTTCTCCATGTTCTATTTATTCAAATTTCGAGAGCTTCCATCTTTGGATTCTTTGGTGGTTGTATTACCCATCCTGTAAAGGATCAAGGATCACTAATTAAAATTTTTATTTCTTCTAAATATTCGTTAATGAAGTTTTAATTACATATTATCTGTGGTTTATTCTCCTAAGCTTGTGGTAGAAATTATGTGCAGCTACTGCAGCTTCAAGAATTCTTAGATTTCTTAGCGTATTTATGGACCCCATGGAGAAATTAACAACTACTGTCTATTGGTATGAATCGCCATATTGAACTGGAAATATATATTTCAGTAATAAGTGTTTTTTTTCAAACTGCCCAGTCAGATTCAGATACTATCTATTGATGCGCCACTGGTTTGTAATTGCTAATGGCAGTAATGGCACAAAATGTTCGAATGTCTTGTTTTTCGGATGTTGGGTTACCTTAAATCATTTTAAATCAATTTGCAATTGCAATAAAAATTCAAAATTGCACTGCATTTTATAGAATAGTAAATTTAAATTATAATATTGGTACTAGGTACTATATATTAAGACGGGCGTCAATGTCGTATTTCGTATTCAAATTGGTTGTTTAACTATCAACATGCAAGATTTGAATTTTATTAAGTATACAATTCCACGATTGAAATTGATGTTTTTGCAATTTTAATCGGGTACCTACTTCAGAAACTAGTTTGAGAGGAAAGTGCAAACCTAAAAATATAAGTGATTTCACAAGTTCAAAAGTAAACAAATCCTTATTGTCTCTCAATAGTCTTAATCATGCACAAGAGATTTCTGCATAATGGAAAGTAATCTTTGAATCACGGATTCCTTGATTTACAGGTAGTCTTATGGAGGTTAAAAATTTTGCAGTCCAAGAGGACTGCTTGAGAAATGGGAAATTGTTTTGGAAAATGTTTACCCACACATGAAGACATATGTTCTAGTTTTAATATCCTTCCCAACAGCAGTAGCGATCTAACATTTATTGATAAAGTAAGCTTTTGCGAGACTACAAATCATGAAAGTTTGAATAATACATCTGTGAATGAATCCAGAAGAAGGTTTGTATTGTTTTTCCTATACAACATAATACGTAGTATGTTTAGTAAAAATAATCAACATATTAATAGGCCTCCGAGAAGTTTTAGGTAGTAAACTACCAAATGGCAAAAATGTTGAATATTTATTTTAAACATATCATATACTCTTCTGTAGCTTCTATATTTTGTAGTTCAGGTTATAACTTTATATTATAAGCCTATCTCCCGAAACTCCATGAGATGGAAGATTTGATTCCTTTAAATGCCTGTGCGAAATTTACAATTCTTCGTAAGTTGGGTAAATATTCAGTTGCAAGATAACTGATGACACTAAATTCTATAACAACCCTGTTACCCACTACAATACCTTATATGAGGATATTAGAATAATAGAATACTGGGTATGAAATTGGCAACTACCACTGAATGTGACTAAATGTGCAGTACAGATATTCAATGAATGCAGTCACAATGCTGTCAGTGGAAGAGCAGAGAGATCTTGGCATTGTAGTTTTTGGGGACATGAAGTGGTAAACTCATATCTCGTCAGTAGTAAGCAAAATAACTTACCTTGTTTGGAGGGCCTTCAACAATCTCTGAATGGACAAGGCTTCTAAAATTTTGAAGACATGTGAGAGTATGCTCAGAGTACGTGCAGCCCTTATTATATTAAGGACATTGAGTTGTCTGAGAGATTGGCAGAGGAGATTTACAAGAATTCCAGCAGAGACCCGTCAAAGGGGAGATCTTTTTGAAATATAAAAGATCCTGAGCGAGGACTACTCAGTCTAGATGGACTTGAGCGGCCGCAAAAATAAACTACGAGCACGGATCTAGCGCGTATGAATACAATACATTTTCACAGCCTGTATATTAAAAATAGAACCAAATGCAAATTTCCACCCCTAGAGCTCTATGGAAAAACTTGAAAGCATATAAAGCTTTCATTAACAAATGAATGGTGCTTGAATACTATAAATTAAGTTCCATATATTGCGATCAGTTTTCATTTATTCATTAAACCAATGATGGCTTTTATTTCTGTTGCATATCCGGATAATGGCAGTTTTTTATCACGTTTCTTCAGCAAAAGAAAAATTAAGACAAAGGTAAATATGTGTTGTGGCTTTGTAGCTGAAAGATGCACATTGAGGCTAGTCGTTCATTGGAATCGTTACTGGTCGACAAATTGGCTTGTCCAACAACATTGATCGCAACAATTTAACTGAAAGTTGCTCTTATTTATTAGTAATATGACAACATTGAGATGCCTAAACAATAGTGTATTTCTCTAACCTGGAAACAGAGGAACAATACTAGAAGTTCACACTGTTTTCAATAGCTTAACTTCCGTTCAACTAACTGGTTGTTAGCGTTAGTTGTCGTTTGGTTAAGTTTGACAGATAAACCTTGTGTTTGGTGTCAAAAAGACGCAAACAGCTAGTGTTTGCAATCGAAAAAAAAAAGATATCATGTTCAATGGGGAAGATCCATCGAGAAACTTCGAAATAAAATTATTAAAACTTCACCCAATATTTTTGATCGTAGAATACAGTGGTGAAATATTGACCATTAATTCTGAGACAACCTGTGTATCGGCAGGTATTATTACATCCAAACTACCTCCCACAAAAAGGAAACTAGTATGTACAAGTTGTTGATCAAACGGCGAATTATTCCATTTGCGTGGAATTTGTTCTGCTGTTGACGCTGGATTGTGTAATGGACATTTGAACTATCTTCAAATCGATCAGTTATATAGAGTCAGAAAATTAGTCAGACACATATAGTTCTAATGGACGACTAGTTAAATAGTATAAGCACATTAGAAGGCACAGTATTACTTGGTATGCTTTGTTCATCTTAGCAAGGGGCTGTTTATTTTTTCTAAGATGGAACCATGATAATTTATATTATATGGATTGGAATTAGAATGAATGAATGAATTTGATGAAACACGGGAATATCATGTATAGGTACCCAGAGAAGCTAGTAAATTTTTCCAACAAAATTTCCTCAAGCAAACTTGGCACTAGGAAAAAACCTTAAAATTTCGGTACTATTTTTAGTTTTTTTCTCGTATCTCTTAAATTTCATCTTGGAAGTTGCATTGAATTTCCGTCACATTCAACTGGTCAAACTCATTGTTTGACCCAATACTTAACGAATCCAAGTGTTTAAACAAGTGATAATATTCGAAAAACTGCTAAAAATCCAAGATTTTATCAATTTTTTTTTCGACAAACGCAGTTTTGGATAGTCATCCAATTCCAGAAATTTGTCACGTCTGCATGTCAAAGCAGTCTGAGGAAGACTTTAAGGAATTGTTGAAGTATGAGTCGGCCTCTTTCCCCAAGTCTCTATTCGAGGAAGGAATGCGCAAGGCCATCAGCATTATACGACGCTGCTTCCACTCCCATTTCCCAGTTCTTGGTTAATGACATCACCAAAAACAATCTTATTTCAATTTTGATGGCAGAAAGAAGAAAGTTTGCGGGTTCTACGAGAAGAACATCGCTATATGTTTAAAAAAAAATTAAATGATACACAGACGGTTCAAAACCCAATATAGGAGCTGGCGCAGGACTATATGGGCCAGGCTCCTATCCGAGCATCTTTCAGGCAGAAATACTTGAAATTGAAAGATGCGTGGAAATGAAGAGGTGTGATATAGCAATCTATTAAAGTTCTGAGCCCCTATGTTATCGAGTCTAAGCTAATATGGGAGTGCCGAAGAAAACTTATTGAAGTAGACAAGAACAACAGGGTCTTCTTGGTCTGGGTTCCTGGTCACCCGGGAATTAAAGAAAATGGGGAGGCCAACACACTTGGTAAATGATAATTATTTCAATGTTTAATTAATTTATTGTTAATAAATTTCATAAAAAAGAGAAGTGTTATAGTTCTTCATTAACCTATAAACCACGTATTAAATGTCATTGAGGATGAGACCTACAGGCCCTGAGATGTTGAATAATATGAAAGAATTTTTTTTGAGGTTAGGATGTTGCCAATGTGTTCGTGGTGAATGTGGTTCATCTAACCACACTACACCGGGCGTTTTCAGTTCGTAATAGTCTTATATAGTCACTGAATATCGCTCAAGGTTTCGTCATCGCAGAGGGTTTGTAAGGGTTTCCATAGCTGCCGCTGGTGGGATTTTCTCTCTAACACGTCGTAACGAATGGATTAAAGTTACCTAGAACTCCTTCGTTTCTCATTCGATGTAGCTAAGTTACGCTGACAATTGGTAATAACCATGAAACTGGTTCATATCTGGGGGAACAATGAGCGATGAGGTGACCCAGTCCAGCTCACGGGGAATATTTGTTGATGGTTAAAACCAATGAATATTTCACCGTGCGTCTTTTTTAGTTATTGCCAATTGGCTAAAGTTCACCCCATTCTATGTTTACTATCACAGTATTGGAAAACTCACCCATCACCAACATTTATTCAGAGAATTGTGACTTGCTATTTAATATATTCATATTTATATAAACTCTTACTGGTATGCCGCCAAGTGTACTTAATTAGCGGTAAAGAACATTTATTTAACATTATATGTTTTGATAATAATCAATAATGACTTTGATACGAATATAAACGGTCATTCTACAAATACAGGATAATTATGAGGAATTATTATCGATATGAAAAAGGTTATTCTACAATTATAGGATATTTATAGTAGGATTTTTATCATTGTATAGGAGATAATGATTTTACATTCACACTTTGGAATAAATTGAACACTGTATTCTAATATCTACAGGTTTATTTACACAACTTCTACAAACTTCAACATCGCCGTCACATCAAATACCGTCTAATAAGATTTTACAACACTCGAACCTCTAATAAGTTTTTCGTCTAAGTAGGAATCAACTTCCTTAACAACTCTGCGGATTACCTCGAACATTCACAATCGGCCTCGGCAGCCTAATTTCCAACTTCCTCAACCCTCGATTCACCCTTAGTACCTTCCTAACTCCCTCCATGAGGTAAGGGCTGTACTACTACGGTAGTGGTCAACGCTAATTGGTAGATCCTCTACCTTGCGATACTTCGCTACAAGCAATGGGCCTGCATGGGAACGATATCGGGAGGGTTATTGACTTCTAAGAAATGGTCGACCACGACGGTAATTACTAGAATTAAGCGACAGCTAAACATGGAAATGGTATTAGGCACTTTATCTTCAGAGAAAAGTACTAGGTTACCCAGACTGATTAATTGAGATCGAGGCGTCTCCAGCTCTCACGTCTAATATCAGGGGGATGTTTTAGGTTTCCTTTGGACAGGGATATAATCCAGAAATGCGTCTAAAATATCTGTTCGAACGTCGTTCAACTTCATCTGCACCAGTAAAACTAATCTTAAGTCTATTATTCACAAGGGTGAAAATATTATAATTCCTACATTGTTGATGTGAAAAAATGTTATTGCACTCTAATTAGATCATACTTAAGCGGACACAATGTCAAATTGAGGGTTCAAAATTTAGGTACTACTATAAAAAGATTTAATTTCTAATTGAGTGTCAGTAATAATACCAATACAACGGTAGCTTATTAATCAACTACCAATTTTATTCATTGTTCTTGTCATACCATCCTCAGGATTTTGTATAAGTATCATCAGTATTTCTCGAGATATTTGGAAAACAATTTCAGATGGTTATATCTTCGATACCACTCGGCGGATTTTGTCAATTAACGAACATAACCAGCAGATTTGGACTCCAAACCTACCCTGCAAGTTTCAACTCTCTAACTCATTTCCATTGAGGCTAATCGTGCTTACGGCCGGCCTGATAGACGAAATTTAGTTTCACCTCGGATTCTTCATCAGTGAGTCGAAACTAATCGTTTGAGCCCCATTTCAGTCCAAAATTCTAAAAATACAGACATTTGGGCAAACTGATAGCGAAATCCATTGGTAGAACTCGTGCGCACTGAGTGGATGAATCGTATTCCATTGGAGAATTTCGTCGAGCATTTTGACGTCCAGTGCAACATTTATTGCACTCAATGCTGCACCACTGACCACTGGTGTTGCCAATGGAATTCGCCATGAGAGGCACTCTGTTCAGATGAACAAGCGCGCCAAAATACTGACCATGCTGCTGATGAACAGGCGGTTTATGCTACGTGGGTAGCAGCTAGTTTTCTAATGAATAAGCCAATGCGTTATGTACTTATCTATTTCTTCTATTTTTGTCCCATATTTATGTGGGATTTTTATTGTTGTCTTGGGGATAATGATTCTACTACTACATTTACACTTTTGGATTAAATAGAACACTGTATGCTAATATGTACAGTTTTATTTACATAACTCTACAATCTTAAACTTCGCCATCGTAATAAAATATACACCGAATATCGCCGATTGCGGAGATTCCTAACGTACTATAAATGTATAAAAAGGTTTTACGACACTCGCTCTTAGTCTCTCTCGTCTAAGAAGGAATAAACTTCCTTATCGACTCTATGGATTCCCTGGAACCGACATCGATGAGAGATCGCGCTCGGTTGCCCCCCTTTAACCTTCTTCCCACTCCGCTCAACCCATAGTACGTTCTTACCCCTCTCCCTGAGCTAGGGCTGTACTACCAAGGTAGTTTTACTGCTGATTGGTAGATCCCCTGTCCGCGATACTGCGTTGGGTCCAATGGGGTTCCATGAGAACGATCCCGGGAGTGGTACTGTAGTTCCAAGGAATTGCTCACCCTCGAAAGCACGTCCAAAATTTACGAGACAACTAACACTAATATGGTTTTAGCGATTAACTGTTCAGAGAAAAGTATTCGGTGACTCCAGACGGCTCCAAATGGGCTTCGAGGCGCCTCCAGAGTTAATATTTACATCTCAGGGGGGGATGGGTTTTCTTCAAACAGGTTTATAATCCAGAAATACATCTGAATTATCGGTACGAACGTCGTGAAACCTCGTCTGCACCAGTAAAACTAATCCTAAGTCTACTATTTACAAGGGTGAAAATAACATATTTCCTACATTTATTTTTTTTAGAAACCAGTACTTCAGATAGTTGATGGATTGCTGTACCACCAGAATAATTTTTACAGCAGATTGAAAGAATCAAGCCTGCCATCCGCAGGGTAAGTTGATGATAATATTTATTACGTTTTTACTCAGAGGCGACAATTGCAAATTTTTTCATAATCACATGTTAAACTGAAGAATTGTATATTCCTTACGGACAAAAAGTATTTTTATAATATCGTCATATCTACTCGATTAAATCAACATTACATTATGCTTATTCATATCACAGAATGTTTGTAACTTCAGAATCAGAAGAAGTTGTTGAAACTGTCTTGAGGACAGGCAAACTCTTCACTTCCAGATTTTCATACCGATGTTATCTAAACAACTGTTTTTGAAGGGAGTGGCTTTTTTAACGGTAAAAAGTAGTATTAAATTCGCAAAATAACGAAGCTAAACCTTCAACGATCAAATATATCCTATTGCATTCTTTGGATTCGAATTTTTCTGAAGGAAATGTACGAACTCGTCAATAAGCGTTTTAGGAGAGGATTACCTAATAATAAATACTCGAGCAATCAAGAAAAATATTTTCTGAAGATAAAGTTTTTCTACAATGGACTAATGTTGCAGTAATTAATTTAGCTTGACAGAAGGTATCACCACATTTACTCTGTGAACTTAGAAGTCCTAACATCCATACCTATAAATAATTTAATCAACTTGATTTTTTGGCAATGTGGTAGTCTTCTATCAAGAATGAATCGATATCATTAACAAGTTACTCGAAAAAATGATGCGTTTCGTAAACCCATGTACACACGGTATCTTTTCAAAAGAAGTAGTTTCATGTACCTAATCTATATATTCAATGGTTGAACTGCCCTGTGGCTACTTGGGCGGTGGACTTCATTTTTTTAATAGCCCAATTTTATATGATATATATTTTCGTTTATTTATTCATTTCAATAGGTCTTCGACCAGCAACGATATTCAACTGCATTGTCTAGATGTAAGGGCTCTTTTGCCCCATACGAATCAATCTTCACCAACAACATCTCTAGATTTGGAGTGGGAACATGAAACTATTCCTTTCTTCATGGCTGCTGATTACTCTGATAGCTCATGGTAAGTTATTATTATTACACAATAGGGATATTCTTTCGAACTGATCTAACTGATTTTAGTTACATAAAATCACTTCGTTTTCTATGGTTTAGTACTGATTCAACTGATTTTGGTTACATAAATCATAGCCCACTATAGAGATAGCCTGGAACCTGGAACACAGTCTGACAACGCCGCCATTAATCGTCTCTTAGAGGCATACTCCTTCAATGCGGTAGCGCTGGATTTTGATGAAATTTCGACTATTTCATAATTTTTCAAATGATTTACTGTCGAAAAATGATGAGGACTACAATAAGATCTTACTTATGAGGAATATTTACCGATAAAACAGTTTAAAACAATGTAATTACGTGATGAAGTGTTCCCAGATAGCACACACACGTTATATGGATGTTCTTAGAAGATACCGCCAGAATGTTCAAATATTCATAGAATATCCTCACAAGAGACCCCACAAATTCTTAGAACATTCCATGCACTATTAAGTGAGAGAGGAACTCTGGTTCTATGAATGTTCTCCCGAGTATTCTAGAACCTTCTAGGAATGTTCTTGACAATATTTCAGGCACATTCTTGAGAATATTCCAGGTACGTTTCAAAAAATCTCCTATTAATATTACTCCAAATATTCTATGGAGATTCCCACTCATTCTAGAAATATTCCCAGAATATACTTTAATTCCGAGAATATTTGGTTGAATTTATAAATTCATTGGTATTATTAATTCCTGCCGCATTGCCTGCGGGAATTAATAATACCGAACTCCAACTGAAAAACTAAAAAAAAATTGTGTTCAACGATAAATTAACGGTATTGAATGCTTTCTTGATATAATTCAATTTAAAATTAAAATGTTTTGTAAATTTAGTTAAACTTTGAGATTTCATAGACTCATCACATTGAATGGTTATGAAATTCTTATCTATTTTTCGTAATCCCATAAAAAATCATCAGAATGCTGATTCTGAGCATGAGCCTAGTTTTTTCACAAATAATATAATAATATTATTCGAGGTCAAACAACACTAATTCATTTTATAATAATACATCATTCAAGTCATCAGTTTTATTTTTAGGAAGACATTTCCTGAAATAAATTCAAAAGAATGTAACAAAATATTTTGTTTATAAAAAAAATAATATTCGCGAGATTATCTTCTCCATCATTTTTGGCTACCAACCAGCCTTTTTGGTTTCAAAATCAGAGATTCTGGAAGAGAAGAAATGAAATATTACTAGGCACCTTGAATAATTTAATAGTTTTCAGTGTAAACCCAGATCAGAATGAAATACAAGGCAACAAACCAATTCCGCATCAGACTCTGTAATCTTTCGATGAATGTTCATCACAGATTCTGTAAAATATGAGAGATAATTCAAATATGGAGTATTAATGTATTTTAGTTATCGCAATAATTCCAAGTAAAGCGATTTCAATAAAATATCTTGACTAGTTATTCCATCAAACATTGCTTCTTCATAGAAATATATTTCTCATCTTATCTATCTTATAGAACATAGTAAATTCTTCGAAAATTCTTACCTTTCACTATTTCGGAAAAAATCAATGCCAAAAATTATCCTTCTTCTTAAATCCTAACCAGCTAGAGTTCATAGCAAGAGCATTTGTCATCAACCTTTCCTTTTGTTATCACTTTGTGTTTAGGCCCCCAATTTTTGACAACTCGTAAACCTAAAACAACAACCGAAATGTAACATAAATAATAATATGTATGCTGTGGACTTATCTAATCCTATATGTTAGATAGGAGTATACATTATTAATTTCCAGGAGAATTTCATACAATAATATCGAGGATTATTATATGTGAACAAATTTGAATAATTTGATAACCAGTAATGTGGTAGTATCAATGAATTTTCTAGAGAACAAAAATCTATTTGAATGTAACATTTGGATACATCACACAAATCAAAATCGTGAAACTTACCACTTTTGTTTTAATTTCCTCAAGGTCTAAATTACTATTTCTCCAATTTTTGTAATACGTTGTAATATTTAATAGGAAAATCAAACTTTTCTTCAAAATTAATTGATTCTTCAGTTGGTTCATGATCATTATTATTAAGATCATTTCTCGATAATCTGCAGCAACCTCTACAGATATGAAATATTTCGCCATCAGCCCTGGCATAATAACTTCTGAATGAAATTTCTTAGCAGTTCTTTTCCCATATTTCCAGATCTTATAGGATTCGTACTTCAAAACAACTATTTGGAAATCATATAACGAAATCACAATAATACGACTGTGAGGTGAACAATTGAATTTGTATTTTTTGGTAGTAATAACTGTTTGCTTTCAAAGTAATTATCCCAGCATTGTGCTATTAGATATGAACTCTTTATTAGCAAAAAGGGATGAATGTCTTGTAGGTTGTGGTATATAACAATCCAAATACGTTTCGATATCCATATATGTGATTGGAGGAACACCATCAATTGAATTATCCACTATCCAGATCAGAAACATTCAATGATGAAGGATCTAAGTCGTTAATTAATCCCAACTTTATTATATGTATATCTGTAATAAAATCAAATGTAAACACATGATGAAGGTACTTTTTTTCGAACCTACCGTTCAGCAAAGTCTCCGTTGTTCAACAATAGTACATGCGACTAGAGACAGGGACATGAAGGTTGGAATCAGCCAATCAGAGAAAACACAGTATGGCGGTAAAATTTGAATTTCGAAACGAAAGTGTAGTTTACTAGACTGATCGATCTGTGGTACCACATAGTATTTTATCTTAACTTTTATTAATTTTGTTGTAACCAAAGACTGTCTTCCCTTATTTATGAAGAAAAATTTGTTATTCATATATTTATAGCATAAGTAACATATACAGTGCGCGTCAAAATTATGGAACAAATTCATTTTCTCAGAAGAAAAATATTTGGCAACAAAATCCTGAAACTGGTTAATTTTTGTTTCACTTTTACCAAATTTTTATGCATTTTTGAAGCATTTTTGTTGCACTCTGTGGCATCCCCATAAACCCTCTAAATTTTTTGAATAGGGAAAGTGGGTCATGTGGTACATTTTTGGCAAGGTCTTTTTATCTTCTTTACGAGTGCAGAAATTTCAAGAAAAAAATTTCTTTTTTAAAAAATATTTTTCAAAAATGAAAAATTTGGATCCCCCTTTTGTGTGTCCCACTATCTTTGATGAATTTGCTTTGTGTTTCTTCTCGATATCTTCTTTCCACGACTTGAAATCTTCAAATGATTGAAAAATAGCGGTAGTTTGCTCTATATTCAATCCATGTATTTCCTCATAATGCTTGAATAAGAAATCTTTTTTTGTACTTTTACAAGGACATGTTGGACAGCTGTAATAACATTGTCCTGTTTTCACATAAGTCACATTGTGGGCAGCCTTTTTGTGCTTGAGTAAATATATATTTGCTGTTATTGTAGGTTTTATCACAAAATTCACATTTTAATTTCCTCTTGTCTAATTGTGCAATAATTGACTCCATTTCGTCGAAGTGATTTTTCTTAGCATGCAACCTGAAAAAATAATAAAGTTGTTTCAATGTTCCAATCATTTTTTTCAATTTCCATGTGAAACCAGCTTGAAAATGCTTCAGACTCGCATCAGTACTTTTCTAGAATTTTTCATAATTACCTACTTACCTCAAACTCTTTAGACTTTTATACTTCGATTTGCATTTAAAGCAGTCGAAACTCTACACAGGTTTAGACAGTATGAAAATGTTGAAGAATTAGTATTTTCTCGCCAAGAAATCGAAAAGCAGAAATAATCTATTCCTATTCTTTTCGCGCTAATACAGACGGAAGGATGGAACGATAGCGCACGTTCTCCGTTATTGCACCGATTGCATTTATTCCTTGAATAATCATTTCACTGGATTAGGACTATTTATGAAGACTCAAACAATATGAGCAATGAAATAAATATCGAGATGATTACAAGTACATACATATATGAATTGAAAACACATGTAAACGGTTAAAATATAATTTCTGAAGGATCTATTCATTCCGTTCTGAAATTCAAATTTGCCGCCATACAGCTTTTTCTCTGATTGGCTGATTCCAACCTGCATGTCCCTGTCTCTAGACGCATGTACAATAGTCTTTTCAGATATTCATTCTCCATTTCAATATAGTTTAAACAGCAGAAAAGCTCCGGAATAAGTCAATGAACACTATAAAATAACTAACGACCTCAACACGTAACTTATTTGTTGTTTATGTACATAGAGTGTTGAGTAGGACATACAAGAGGCGCTTCATTTGTCCCGGACATGACGTCAAAATGTAAGAGTGCCTCGAAATTTAAAATTGTACTACTTCAATTTATTTGTCGCGGTCGAGCGAGAGCGAGGCAGAGGCAGATAAAGAAATTCCATTTTGTGTCGGAACCTTTGATGTGAGGGTAGTAGAATTGCCTAATTTCATAATAATTGTACTAAACAATCAAATGTGGTTCATCCTCCTAATATCTGTCCGTTAGATATGTTCTTGCCGAAACCCTCATTACATAAGCTAAGCACTCTTACAACTTTCCAAGTTCGAGTGACAAACCTCCTAGAGAGCTTACTCATCAATACCGCAGTGACAAAAGCACGTCGCGTCTAACATTTGAGGCGCCAGGAGGCGCCATAATTCGTACTATAATAACTTCAAATGGTTCAGTACGCCTCGCCTCTTTTGAAGTGGGACATTGTACTGGCTCAGGATACAGTGACTATATTCTTAGAGAGATATTATGAGAATATAGTCACTGTAGCTCAGGACAAAAAAGAGGCTACTCTTACAAACTCTTTTTCAAGTCGTGTCCTACTCAACACTATGATAGAACCATCAAAGATTAAAGAACCGCCATATTGGTTCACGTCACGTCACGTGATGATTCCAGGATGCGAATTGTGAAATTAATAAATATCTGTAGGCTGGTAACAAGAGCCAGGAGCGTGTTCTGATACCCGAAGTAATCGGTCAGGGTTGGAAGATTGGGGAAAAATATTCGGCTTGAAAAGCTGATCATCTATTTGAATCAGAACTTTACTGATTAACTTTCACTAGTGAAAATATACCGAGCCAACATCTCCTAAAAGGATGTAGGAGGTGTTGACCGAGCTTATGAACAATCGATATAAAAATTTCTATAGCATCGAAAAGCCTCTGAGGTGAAGTAGTAAAGTCACATGTTACACTACACTATTAAATTAACCATAAATCTCAAAATGATCCCACACGACGCAATGATCAAAGAACATGCTGAGGAGGTTCTTATTATATTCCACAAGGATCTTACCAAATACTGAAATAAACTACAACTCCTATGAATATTCTCTAAGGATATTCTAGTGATGTTCTTCATATAATATGATATGGATATCATTTTTGAAATGTGATCAGAACTTTTACTGAAGGACATTCCTTGAATATTCTAGATGTTCTACGACGATGCATGGAACGTTCTATTAGAATATTCTAAAGTATGAACGTTCAGAAGCTAGATATCACATTCTCAGAATGTTGTGTGAATAATTTAAGATGAATAATAAGGTCCTTATTGATTTCAACTGAAGCATCTACAGATGCAGACTTTTGGAAATTGAATACATATATATAGAAATAAATGGATTCTTTGAGCTTCTTGATCTCCTATTCAGATGTATCAATTTTTGTTGAAAAATTATTAGAAAGGTCATCAAAATCATTGTAAAATCGGACGAAATGTAAGTTCTATTTCACTCATATTTCTAGTCCATCTTGTTGTCTATAGGCTCAACTGAAATGTACTCATCTCCAATAAGTAGAAATAATCCAAAGGAACATATAAATATAAACATATATATTTATATAAACATATAAATATCTGACCATATTTTTTATCACTGCATTGCATTAATTCACATTTGACACCGTTATACACAAAAAATACCACGAAATGCCCGCGAAAAACAATAATGGTTAATCAGAATCAGAAGTAATAGTCCATTTTTACAATAAAAAACGAACAAACGTTCGACTGACGTACGTCTCTGAGCGTTGTTGCCATTTTATCATCTTCCAGGATAGTAGATATAGACCACATTAGTTAGGTTAGAATCATTCGCTTGGCGGGAGATCCATATTCAAATTTTTTAACAAGGAATTTCACCTTTGAGATGAAACCACCCTATTTAAAAGAGGCTGTTAGTACAACAAGTATTGGATACCTTCATCATTAGTGCATGTTTTCATGTTATTTCCACATTAAAATCTACCTCTATTTATTCTTAAATCAAAATTGAAACCATTCTAGTTCGAAAGATTTCCGTATGTCGTAGATGACTTCTGTTGTGCGTCATTACAAGGCCGATTTAGGGTTATGTTATTATTTTTGACTGATTTCGAGTGAGCTAAGACATAAGTCAATCGAATTTGGTGAACACTTTTATATTTATCAATTATTTTGGAAATATACAATTTTGTTATGAAAACTTGATTCTAGATGGTTGAGAAAGGTTCACAGAATCTATTTCAACCAAAATAAACCTTAAGAAATTAGCCAAAGTATCTAAAAACAGGCGAGAAATTCGCGTAAATTTTAAGGCCATACTAAATGCATGGGGAATTCAGTGCTCGGATCCACGGATGGATCGTAATTCAAATTTCCCGCCTAACCTAACTAATGTGGTCTATAGTGGGTTGTGCATAAATCACTTTGTTCAGTACGAAAGAACATGCATATTGACAAGTGGGAAAAACACTGTGACCAGGAGCTTTGGCGCGCTGTTCAAATTTATAGCCAGAGCGGTCACGAGCATCATTAAAGAAATTAAATTAAAAAAAGTGTAATAAAAAAAAAACAAGAGTGCCTAAATTATTAATCCGAAACCACGAACTTATCCGAGATATTCACTCCTCAAATCCACTCTGAAAATTATATTATATCAATTGAAACTTAACAATATTCCAGTTCTGTTTTTATTGGAGATATTCTGAACCCAATTTGATTAACTTACCATAGTATATATTTCCATCATCATATGGATTATCCACAGGTATTAAAATATCGCCCAAAAAGTATAATATCATATTATAAACCTCATAATTCTACGATAGCTGAAATGAATTTGACATGTCTCTTAGGAAGATAAGATGACATGTATGAACGCAGGTCATATAATAATTCATAGATAGAATAATTATAACATTATGTGAAAACATAGAAGTACGATTTATTATTGAAATTTAAAAAAATCATATCTCCGAAAGTATTAACTTGTTAGAGTTGAAAATGAAATCAATGGATTCTTATGGTGAAACTGCATCTTAAAAAAATGACTTTGCACATACATGATACATTGGTATGATATATATCATATGCAGCACGGCAAGAAGCAAAAATTTGTCAAGCCACATTTTGTATTGTAACTAGGGTTGCCAACCGTCCTTTATTTCAAAGGACAGTCCTTTATTTTAACAATATGTCCTTTGTCCTTTTGAAAGATGTCAAATGACAGCAAATGTCCTTTGAAATCATCCGAAAATATAAATATAAATATTTTAGTAACCACATAAATAAAATTAAAGTTCAAAAAGTGTTCCATACACCATGATACGCCATCCAAAACATAAGTACTCTACATGTACTTTACAAACAAAGAAACAAAATTCGAAAATTACAGACATTTGGGCAAATTGATAAGCACTCTGTTCTGAGGGACAAGAGTCCCAAAAATGGCGATACCATTGTTAATAAATCAACAAGTCCAGAGCGTTCCTGCCAATAGAGTCTACATAATTATTGTAGTAATTATGTAGTCCCTATTGGCAGGAACGCTCTGGACTTGTTGGGTTTACACCATTGTTGCAGAACACCGTCCAACTATGCTTAGATATAATTTCATCTGTCATCAGTAAGACACGGATTTCTCAACTAATTTGGTGGTTTTATTTTCAGCAAAAATATCTCAAGTGAATCCCGCCCTGAGAGTGAATCCAGTACTCGAAGTATGATGCCGATGTGTCTCAATTCAGACTGTTCCCAGCCTTCATCGGCGAATTCCCTAGAATGGGATAGTCTATATCCTGCCAGCCCACAAGCGTCGGAAGTTGATACCGACACCCAGATATTGTTAGGTGAAATAGAGAGACTCACCAAACAGACTCTCTCGGAAACGGGTCACGAGTACCTGCCTAGTTGATTAACTTGAATGCAGCTTTGAAGCAATATATTGAGGCAATAAGTAATGATTTGCATATCTACAGGGTGTCAAGGAAAAAAGTACCATGCATAGTGCCACGCGATAGAGGGCCATAAAATATAAAAAAGGTCCTATGAACGAATGTCCGAAACTGCTTCCTTTAAGAAATACAGGGTGTTAAAGTTTATTTTTTTATTTAGTTTTTTTTTTAAATTACTTTGGACAAAGAGGTAAGAATTGAACAAAATGTGGTATGCGGGTGTTTTGTATAATGCAGAATCTAAATATCCTATTAGTTTTTAGTTTAGTAAAAGAGGGCGCCAAAACAGGATTCCTTCACATTTAAATCAACCCTAACTTTTTTGCCTTACACTGTATGTCATTCTGGACTAGAAAAAGCGATTCCTCTATCTTTTTTCCCTCAAAAAGGTATACTTTGTTGAATTCGCTAGGACCAACGGTTTCCGGTAAAAACGCATCGAAAAGTTATGTTGCACGCAAATTGTCCAGAAGTGCCAAAGTAACCTACTTACAAAAGCAAGGACAAAAAACTTATATAATTAAATTTTAATAACACCAGCAAAAGACTGATTAATTAACAAAAAAACATTAAGTATTTAGGAGATGCTTAATGCACTTTTCCACTCTTTGCATCATTGATTGACGACATCTGTGAAATATACCCGGATTATTACGAATCTTTCGGCAGATTCCATAATTCTGTTCCATAACTGTTCTTCAGCATTGATTTCTATGGCATATACTTCATTTTTCATAAGCCCCCAAAATGCAAAATCGAGGAGATTAAGGTCGGGACTACGGAATGGCCAGGGAATAGGTCCTCCTCGACCAATCCACCTATTTGCAAATCTTCTTTGTAAAAATTCCCTTGCTACTCGTGAGAAGTGGGCTGGTGCACCATCATGCATGAAGTGCATTCTTGCAACTATGTCCAATGGAACATCTTTCAATAATGTATTCAGCTCATTTTCCAAAAAAATACGATAGAGTTCGCCTGTTAATCGATTGGGTAATCGAAATGGACCCAGTTGGTAATTACCGATTATACCTGCCCACGCATTAATGGAAAACCCGTACTGATGATTCCTTATTATGGTTTGATTAGGGTTTTCATCACACCAGTAGTGCAGATTATGCAAGTTCAAAACACCATCGCGAGTAAAACCCGTTTCATCCGTAAATGAAATTAATGATAGAAAATTTTGTCTTTGATTTTGTAACCACTCGCAATATTGTATGAGGGGTAAAAAATCATGTTCTAATAAATGATGAATTTTTTGAAAATTAAACGGTCAAGAAGCTGTTCTTTAAGTATTTTTCTAGTTGATTCGTGGCTGATATTGGGAATGGTTGAACTTATCTTTCTGGTGCTTATTCTTGGATTATTTTCTACTACTTGCAAAACGGCTTCTTCGTTTTCAACAGTACGACAAGTTCTCGAAGTTCCACTATTAATCTTTGGTTGTTCAATTCTTACCTTTTTGTCCAAAGTTATTAAAAAAAAACCTAATAAAAAAATAAACTTTAACACCCTGTATTTCTTAAAGGAAGCAGTTTCGGACATATATTTATAGGACCTTTTTGTCATATTTTATGGCCCACTATCGCGTGGCACTATGCATGGTACTTTTTTCCTTGACACCCTGTATATAGACTAGGGTACTCGCAGAGTACCACTGTGATGAAAAGTATGTTTTTAAAAAAGCTTTATTTTCTCTTACATATCAATTTCATCGGCTTCAAACTACTCCCCGTCCGACACATTGCGCTTATGCTTACGCTTTTTTTTGTCCTTGAAATTGTCAGAGATGTCTTTATCTGAGATGACCTTCAATACTTTTTTCAATTCGACTTTTATCTTGTCGATCAAGCTGTAACAGTGCTCCTGGGCGGTTTTTTGTTTTGCAATAAGTCGCACAGAGCTAAATCAGGTGAATAGAGTGGTTTTGGAACGATGTTCAAATTTGAGGTCACTGGCAAATCCAGAACTGACGATTTAATTGTTTGTAACTTCGGTGATATGCAAATCATATATATGCCCATATATATATATACCATATTAGAATATTATAGGTACTATAATTTATGGACTTGTTTGGCTTGAATGTGAAGCTAGCATATATACTCCATTCATTTTTATAAAGTCTCCCGGTTGGCCATGATTTAGGTCTATCACGTTTTTGTAACTAAAACAAAGGCAGGTTGGCACTTGTGAAATATCGTCAATGTCAAAACAATTCTCTGAGACGTTGCCAATTTCTACTCTCAACAATCAACATAATGTTCCATCTTAGACAAGATATTATCACATATCATTATCTTCGAATAATAAATAACTCTTCGCTTTGAAATTGAAAATGCTTTGAAGAACCAGAGACGAAGTACACATCAGGAAGTGCTATACAGAACTGAAATCTGCAATAGGAAAACTTCATTTTGTCTTAGGACATGTTGAACTCTCGAATGAAATGACTTAGTTTCCTATCCTATCACTATATTTTATGAAGGTTTAACAGTGACTACTACATTTTTAAAGTGGTGTATTTCAAGTTGTGCAACAAGGTATTTAAATGTCTTCTGTATGCTTATTTCTTGATAAATTCGAAAAGTGGGAATTCCATAGGTACGTCTGTTCGTTTAGAAGTTCTGCCAGGATATTCAGATACTTTTATTCTTTTTTCAAATGAATTACCACAAAGTAACGACTACTGTATCCATTATTTTTCATTAAAATTTCAACACTTGATTCTTGATTTCCGTGCAAGAAAATAGCATAACTCAATCTTCCAACCAGTTTATATACGTGAAATATTTCCATAGTGACAACAGATGAAAAATTTTCTTGAACAGTCGCCAGGTCTTTGGAATTGTTGAATCCACATAATATCTTTTCAAATTCATTATTTTTCCCAAGAAAATTCCCATTGTGAAAAATACGTAATTACTACGACTTCTATGTAGAGGGGACAACGTTGTGTAGTTATCTGACAGGCAAATGAGCATAACCTAACATTTTCAAAATATACACAGTGAAATGTGTCAAAATTTCATGGCCAACCGGGAGACTTTATAAAAGTGAATGGAGTATAGTTAACCTGTCAGGCTGGAAATTAATTATTTAAGTGAAATTGCAGTGTCTATCATTTTCTGTTGGGTAAAAAAATTAGCAGTAATGTGCCTAAGGTGGTGTATGGACAGTATCAACACCTAGGAAGGACATAACTGATCTTCCCAACTTATATCTTTAGAAAATCCTTTTTGAAGTCTTCTGAGAACACTCAGGATAATCATACATCAATTACTAGGTACAGTGTATCCAGAAAGAAGAAAAACAATACCTTCAGATTACTGATTTTCTCACTGTTAAAAAAAACTGCACCCATTTTGCGCGCATGTTCTAGGGAACGGCGTGCTATCATTTTGCCCAACTGTCGACCGGCCGTTGCCACGATAACTTTCGAATGGAAAGAGATAGCGACTTGCAATTTTCGGGGTGGGTTGCTCATCCGAATGCGAGGGTTGAGTTCGTTAATGGTCATAATCGGCCAAACGGATCCGAAGCATCTGAAATTTTGTTGTTATTTCTATTATTAGCAATCAGTTAAAGAATACAGTTTTTTTTGTAAATTTTCATGAGGATTGTATCACTGGAAAATTAATACAAATTTTTCTTTGAAAAAAAATTCTATTTTTTCTTCAGAAATATTATATTTCGAAAACTATCTGTCAGATTCTGCAAATTCCTTCATGCACCATTTTATTTTTCCAATAATAGAGATCCAATATCGATTGCAATCTAGTACTTGGTTAAAAAAAGACGGGTTGAAGGTTCATGCAGCATTTCGTGAAAGTGTGAGGCGTGAATAGGCAAAAGAACATGCGCGCAAAGGCTCATGACTTTACATTTACATCAGTGCTTGTTAAAATCTGTTTTCTTCAGTTTAAGATTTTTTCTTCCATTTTAGAAGATTTTATGCAGCATGTAATATCATTGTTGAAGCCAAATGACTCCAAAATATGAGAATAATCAACTCACTTTAGCATTCTTGTCCAATAGATAATTTTAAAAAATATAAATAATACTGAAAGTGAGAAATAAATGATTGTATGAAATGTAAGAGCTTGTAAAATTTGCTTACTGGATAAATTTCTGAAAGAAATTGTGGAAAATGGACCAAAAGATGGCATATCCCGTGATTTTTATAATAAATTGAGTTTATTCACTTCAGTTGTGTGATTAATTATTTGTACTGAATAAATTAAAATGATATAGAAGAGTATTCTGAAACCTGTGGGGATAATTTGTATGAAATACTCCGTCAGAATCTTTTTCTCCCAAAAAATAACAAATCTGATTTTTTCTGATTTCCTGATACATCATACAGACATATGGCTAAATTCCAATTGCCTCAAGATCGTAGTAGACTTTCTCCACTAGCCACCTCGGTGTTAGAGCATTGGACTTAGAACTTGGAAGGTCCCGAGTTCAATCCTGGCCTAGGGAAAAAAATTACTAGTCACGACGGTAGCGGCCAGTATTCACCGTTAGGTCAAAAGAAAATAACAGTGCTGTTATCTAACACAGAACACAACGGATTCTCCTAACTAGCACAACCTCCTAGGAACTTCAGAAGTGTCTACTTGATCTAGGAGGGTCAGTATAATCATATCCAAAACTGACAGGTAAGACAGAAGTTACATGGTCACTCTGGTGTCATTCTCGCATCACATCAATCATGCATTAATATCAGACAGGAAACTGATGGAATATTGATCCATATTAATGTGCATCGTCAGCCCATCAATCTGCATCAGTCTCATCAAGATCATGGACTGAACTGATGCGAGATTGATGGCAATTGACCGTGTAACCTCCGTCTAATGAAGGATGGCCAGACAGAATTGGATTTTACAATGAGCTCTTCATCAGTAAGTTCAATTGTCAGAGACCATTAAATTTGAAAAACATTTGGATGAAACAATAGATGCCTGGAACAAGAATGCAAATAGATCATCTACTCATTGGGATTATAGAAGGGCTGTATAAAGAACACTTATTTGTTAGAATATTGAATGTTTCTGAACAAATTATGTTTCTCAGTTAGTCCCACCTTTATAAAATGCCATGAGCTATCATTTATGGAGTAATGGGAATTAACAAATGGCTAAAGGATATTCTATATATTTACATCAAAATTTGTGTAACACCAGAATTCATTACCTAAATTATTTTTATGTTTGGGTTCAAAACCTATTTTCTTCAAATTCAAGCATTTTCCAGCCAAAGATGCCATTACAGCACCTACAATTAGATAACCTTAATTAGGTATATGAAAATTATGCAACTATATTTACCTGTACATAAAATAATTTTTTCTTTTGCTAAATATTTGATAGTTTCAGATGTCTTGGTCAAACATTCCTCAGAAAGAAACGGTGGATCTGCTACGACTAAATCAAAATAAGCTCTATTTTCAGGGACTTCCAAAGGCATATTATAGTCATAAAATGTATAGTCTTCACCATATATTGAAAATCTCCTATCAAATTCATAAAGCTTAACTGAAATAGATTAAATATCACTTAATAAATTTATAATAAATCCCAAGCTCAAAGCACCTTCTCCTTCATCAATTTTAGATTTGACCATGGGGTATACAGAGGGACATGATATTAGTGCAACTTTCCCTCTTTTTCCTATAGTGGATAAAATAAATTTTGTCAACATATCAATAGTTTTTTCGTCATACCAAAATTGACTAAGTTGCTGGAATTATGGAATGAAATGAATTAGGTTTGTTAACCTACTGAAACTGCTTTTTAGTACCCAATTTTCTTGTATGTTCGATATACAACTATTACTTTCCTCTAGCATCATTTTTTTATTTTCTTGTTCCTTATAAAATTCTTGCAAAGCTGAGAAAGTTTCCATTGAAAGTTGGGGTATGTCGTCCTCATCAGAATTGTGATCCATTGTGATAGTTTTATTGAGTAAAATCTACTAATTGTTGAACTGAAAAGTCTTCAAGTCTGGAAATGACGAAGATTGTGAAAATTAATAAATCTTTTATAATTTAATAGATGATTAAAAGTTTATCAGAAGAACAGAAAACAAAAACAAACTAGTAAATATTTAAGGTTAGGGACCACTGACAAGGCCTCAATCATAGACAAGATACTATGGCCTCAATCATGGGTTGCGTTCAGAATCAACGTCGGATGCGTCCGACGTAGAGCACGATTGGTTGTATTCTGTGGTTAGTCATTGTGTAGGTTCACCCGACGTCGATTCCGAGTTGGGTACGCACCGAACAACGTCCGACGTTGATTCCGAACGCAACCATGGAAATTTCTCAGTGTTGCCAACAGGTCTGTATGAATCAAAAGTCTAACTGAATGATAGCAATTTTATTGTATTCCTTCGAACTACCATATTAGCTATTATCTGCCAATATTAAAATAGTATTGACTCTTTTTTTAGTTATTCGTTATTGGAATCCGTTATTTCCGAAAACCATTTTCTTTTGCGTATAACGCTTATCAACACTGACTTGTTCACTTTTCTGTCCTGTTAATCCTGTTATTGGCTAGTCAAGTGACGTTTTTGTTGCTATAACATAACCTATTCAGTGTTGCCAATCTGTTACAATTGTAACAGATCTGTTACTATCGAAAGTAATCTGTTACCCTGTTACTCTGAGCAGAAATCTGTTTCCATTTGAAGCGAATCGGATTTTCCTTCAGACGAAATGTAATTTGTAAGTGTTTATTTTTGAATGTTCAGAATTATTTCCACAGAACACTAATAATATATTATTTCAATCTTCAATAAATGAAGTTTCAATAGCACAGAGTCAAATTCATTAATTTTTAGGTTAATAATAATTCTGTTACGTTTTTCTTGGATCTGTTACTATTTTCGATGATCATCTGTTACTCTAGTTTGAAATAATCTGGCAGCACTGAACCTATTTGTCTTTTAAATAGCAGTTTTCATTTTCAATCATCATCAACATAAATAATATCAGGCATTGCAAATCTAAAATAGAACATAAAAATAATTCCAATCAGTACACGACATATGAAAACTTCATGCATATCATGTGAATATTTTAATGTAGTTACTCAATATTATTGACATAAACGTTTTTTCTAGATAGAAGCTAAAATCTGGGGATGATAAAAGTAATATATCTTCAGTATTTTTTCATCAGTTTAATTAATTGTTTATCTGAGCATCCTATTTTGATCGTCGTATCATATGATGCTTTCCGGTATAATTATTTTGATACCCACCTTTTGCCCTTCACCGAGCAATTGAGAGCAACTGGAACATATGCTGATTATTTAATAAATGTGTTTCCAACCAAGACATTTCCTAATCATCACTCAATAGCCACTGGTTTGTACCCCGAAAAACATGGGGTTATTGGGAACACATACTGGGATCAGAAGGAGAATAAACTGGTCAAAATGAGCTATGAAATGTATCATTACAACGAAAATATAGTTCCTATTTGGGTGAGTGTGATAGAATCTCTGGTCAAAATATGAGCTTCGAAAAAGATTTTATAATTTGAGGAGGATATTGGTAACTTACCAAGTTTATTAAGGGGTGAATATATAATTCATATCATATAAAATAATCTCATGAACTCCATTTTCTGATGTCATCTGCTTTTATTTGAAGGAATCAAAACTGAAGTAAATGTTTCAGTAGAAAGAAATAGCTTGGAGGTAAAAATCTTTTGGTGACCTCCAGTGTCACATTTGATTTTGATTCTAAATGTTATTTAGGGCTCTCAAGCATACACCTGATATAATATGGATGGAGCATCAGCTGACATATGAGATGGAGAAAAGATCCAAAAGCAGGGAGATAAAGAATGGAGCTAGTGTAGGAATAGAATTTGAATTGTGGGCAATATTTGAAATACTGAACAAATTGATGAATATTTTCTTGGATGTGACACTGTTTTTCATATTTTAGAGTGTGAGGAATTCATGGATAAAATTTCCTGAGAGCTCCATGATTAAAATTTTTTTGCCTATATGTTTCCAGATATTCCATGCCTGCATTAACTCCATCTCTCTCACATGTAGATTTCAATAGTCTTCCTCATATTATATAAGGTCTATGGGGGTCAATAGTTTTAGGATTTTTTAATCTTGTTGTTAAACTGTCCTCTGGTTCTTCTGATCGAAGTTAGGGATGGTTTAAGCCAGGGGTGAGTCCTTATTTTGCAAATATTTTAGAGACCAGTTGAGATAGAGCAATGAAATTTGACGGTTTGAGTAAGCCGCTCGAATACTTTCAAACCCTGGTGAAATAAGTTTTTGTAACCCCCTCTAAAAAAAATGGTAGGGGGGTTCTTTTCAAAATAATTTTTTTTTTCGACAGTAACATACTTATAATGAATTAGCTTCCAAAACTGCGATCTTTTACCTTTCATTTGATGTATCGTTGATACTTGGGGCTCAAGCTGTTAAAAAGATGTCATCAAAAGAATAACATGAATACACAACATTTTCGATAACGGAGTAGAGCACTACACAAATATCGGCATTTTCCAGCTTACCATTACCATATTGAAATTTTTTCTGTAGAGAGTGTCGTTAGGGACCATATTTTCAAGATATTAAGAAGTATACATGGTGTTCCAAAACAGGCTATTCATCTCACAACTTCCAACTTTTCAATATGATACCCTGTATACCTTGTCAATTTTGAATTCTACTACAGATGTACACCATGTATACTTCTTAATATCTTGAAAATAAGGACACTATGGTCCATAACGACTCTCGCATATTCGTGTCATTCTTTGTAACCGCAAAGCCCCAAGTGTCAACGATACACCAAATGAAATGTAAATGATCGCAGTTATGGTAGCTAATTTATTATTAGTACGTAATCGTGGAAAAAAATTATTTATTTTAAAAAGTAACCCCACCCCTGACCATTTGTTTTAATGGGGATCACAAAAACTTATTTCAACAGGGTTTCAAAGTACTCGAGCAGCTTACTGATACCGTTAAATTTCACTGCTCTGTCTCAACTGGTCTCTAAAATATTTGCAAAATAAGGAAACTCACCCATAGCTTAAACCATCCCTAACTGCCATCAGAAGACCTGGAGGAAAGTTTAACTATAGGAAGTGTGACACCCTAATGGTATCCTATCACTTCCTTGCCCGTCTTGGTGTGGTGGCCTCGGACCCTGTATACAATTGATATCATGTACTTAATACTCTTACCAAATATATTCACCACATGACAAATCAGGAAAATGTTAGTGGTGCAACATATATGGCCCCAAGAGGGATGATTATTATAGATTCCTGAATACTTTTGCAATTGTTTTCAATATAATTATGATTCTGATGTGCGAAAGCAACTATATCTGTTTCGCACTGTTCTATATTGATTTTCATTTGACCTCTAAATGACCTTGAATATCAAGTTCAAGGCTTTTCTTAGGGGCCACCAAAAGTCACTCACCTGAGAAAACCTTACTGAACTTCTTAATGAAATATTGACTTCGAGTTGCAGGTATAACAAATTTCAAAGGCCATTTAAATCAGATCAATGGACCGGTTCGATCTTCTTTTTGACAATGTTTGACCAATAATATTTAAATATAAAATTGTTGTACTACATGTAATCATTCTACAAGTAATCAAATTTTAATGGGATCGGATTTGTATATTTTGAGTTATTGAGGAAATAACAACAGAATTCAAGATGGGTATAACTCCGAAACCGTTTGTCCGATTATGCCCAACAACGAACTAAACAGTCCCATTCGGCTGCGCAACCTACCCTGAAGATTGCAAATCGCTATCTATTTCCGTTCGCAAGTTATCGTGGCAACAGTCACCCATCCAGTTACTGAGCTCACTCAAGGCCGCGCGGATCTCCAACAATGTAGATCCGATCGTGTTCAAATTTGGAATTTTTTGAAGGCTTTCGCAAAGTTTCAGCGATATCGGACGGATAGTTTCTGAGATACAGATTTTTTTTTTATTTTCTAGTGATACGATCTTCAAGAAATTTCGCAACGATTTGCGCGTCAGCAGTCTACAACTAATTACCAAGTTTCGATCCGATCGGACCTGCATCTTTGGCGCTCTTGTTCCTCGGAACAGAGTGCTTATCAATTTGCCCAAATGTCTGTAATTTTCGAATTTTTGGCTCAAAATGGTCTCAAACGATTTGGTTCGGCTCACTGATCAAGAATCCGTGATCGAAATCGATTCTGCCCGGCCGTCCGTCCGTTAACACGATAAGTCTCGAACGAAAGGAATTAGAGGATTGAAATTTGCAGGGTAGGTTTGGAGCGTAAATATCTCGGACGAGTTCCTTAACGGACAACATCCACCAAGCGGTTTCGGATTTCTGGCCGTTTTTAGTAAAAACATATTTTATGAATATTTCTGAAACCGATCACTTGATCTATCTGAAATTTAGCATCAAATTGTAGAATAATGACCTTTATACGCATACGTATAAAGTTTCGTAATGATCGGGTTGCCGTAAAGTGTAAAAAAAAATGTTTTCACATTTTGTTTCTACAATAAATCTCGAACAGAATGAGCTAGGCTGTTGAAATTTTCAGAGTAGGTTTGGGAGATAAATATCTCGGTTAAGTTCTTTATTAGGCAAAATATGCCAGATGGTTTCGGTGTAACGAAAAAAAAAATTTTTTAACATTCAATTTAAATTGTTTTTAAGATGCAGTTTCACCATAAGCATCCATTGATATCATTTTCAACAAGCTAATACTCTCGGAGATATGATTTTTGGAAATTTGAAATAATGAATCGTACTTCTATGTTTTCAGTTCACAGAATGCTATAATTATTTTATCTATGAATTATTATATGATCTGTGTTCATACTCGTACATGTCATCCTGTTCTATAAGAGAGAGTTAAATTCATTTCAGCTATTTTAATTTGATTTCTTCCATGGTGCAGTTCTCATTCTCAGATTGCTCATTTAATCTTGATAAATGAACTATTATTTGAATTGAATTTTATTTATGATGCAGTTTTATCATAAGAATACATTGATATCATTCCCAACTCTGAGAGACCAATACTTTCGGATATATGATGTGTCAAAGTTTGAACAAGAGCGCCAAAGCTCCTGTCCGCAGAGCTTGAACCAATTTTTTTAGTTATTGAAGAAATAACAACATTTCAGATGGTTATAATTCCGAAAATACTCGACGGATTTTGTCCATCAACGAACTTAGCCGGCGCATTTGGACTCCAAACCAACACTCATTCATTCATTGCGTTCGAGTGTAATCGTGCTGAAATTCTCGCCCAAAAAGTAGACATTTGTACTTGATACCCACTCTGTTCGCCTGAACAACACGCCAAAAAATGTAACTGATGATGGCGCCTCGAAGACGAAACGTCGGATTACGCCCTTGGATAGAGCGGAAAAAGTGGCAATGTAAATGCGCGATTTATTTTAAAATTGGTTTTCAAATAAAGCCAAGAAAAAATATAAAGATTTTACCAAATTTAGGGTTCTCCGTATAACTTCCAAACTAACAAAATTTTGGAACTTGCAAAACAGCATTTTGTTAGGTGTAAAAGAGACAACTATTCACTAATTAACCGACCCCCATATTTTTTGCCTAAGAAAGTGAATGTAGATTCGACTTCCAGAGACACAACGAAGTGAACGGAAAGGGACGATATTCTGCCTCAATGATGTGGCCAGGTGCTTCTTACTCGTATCAAAATAAAAATATCACCCATATTCAGCATTACAACGATAGTATGGATTTCCAAGATAGAATCGACAAGGTGGGTACTTTGATAAAATATACTTTAATTTTGTTATGATGGAACATATTATAATACTTCAAATGTTAGAAACTAAATAGAGAACTCCCCTTTAGAACTTAGTGTTACCAACACCAAGCTTAGAGCCTTAAAGATACTTTCAATATATCAATCAATAAATAAAAATCAATAAACAGAATGAAACTTGAAACAATTATTTGAGGTTTCTAGACATCGATGAACATAACCTGCAATAGTGCTTTTAGGGATCAATATTTGGTGTTGGTATCACTAAATCCATAATGGAAATAAGCTGGTCAGTTTTTGCCTGTGAAAAAAACTGAGTGACACTATATATACTCCATTCACATTTATAAAGTCTCCCGGTTGGCCATGAAATTTTGACACATTTCACCGTGTATATTTTGAAAATGTTAGGTTAGGTTAATTTTCCTGTCAGATAACTACGCATCGTTGACTTCTCTACATAGAAGTCGTAGTAATTACGTATTTTTCACAATGTGAATTGCTGGGAAACATAATGAATTTGAGAAGATATTATGTGAGTTCAACAATTCCAAAGACCTGGCGACTGTTCAAGAAAATTTTTCATCTGTTGTTAATATCGAAATCCTTAAGAAATAAGCCTACAGAAGACATTTAAATACCTCGTTGCACAACTTGAAATACACCAGTTTAAAAATTTAGTAGTCACTGTTAAACCTTCATAAAATATAGTGATAGGACAGGAAACTAAGTAATTTCATTCGAGAGTTCAACATGTCCTAAGACAGAATGAAGTTTTCCTATTGCAGATTTCAGTTCTGTATAGCACGTCCTGATGTGTACTCTGTCTCTGCTTCTCCAAAACTGCTTTCGACATTTTCAATTTCAAATTTCCTTATTATTCGAAGATAATGATATGTGATAATATCTTGTCTAAGATGGAACATTATGATGATTGTTGAGAGTAGAAATTGGCAACGTCTCAGAGAATTGTTCTGACATTGACGAAATTCCAGAAGTGCCAACCTGCCTTTGCTTTAGTTCCAAAAACGTGATAGACCTAAATCATGGCCAACCGGGAGACTTTATAAAAGTGAATGGAGTATAAGTGAATTGTTGATGTTTACTTTAATTTCTTATCTTGGTAGGCTTTTGAAGTATTTTAGAGAAGAAGATTTAATACTGAAGTGCGTAAGTTTAAAATAATTTCAAGAAAAATGATTAACTGTTAAGTTTTAAACTAATTCTGTGTTTAAATTCAATCACCTCTATATGCTCAGAATATTTGATTGATTTTCAATTCACCCTAGCTAAATTGTTTCAATTACAAGTGAAGTTTTATTCTAAATTCTCCTCTGATTTATTGGGCTCAAGGAAAATCCTGCATTCTCCAAGATCAGGTCTAGTAAACATCTTCTATAAAACAATTCCACAGTTTGCACCGTTTTATTGACATTTTCGACCATTCTCTTTTCACTCGTGAAAATCACATTTTCATAATTATTGATGAATGTTGATATTGTTTAAATAACAAGTGGAGTTTTATTTTAAATTCTCCTCTGATTAATTGTGCTCAAGGAAAATCCTGCATTCTCAAGAATAAGCCTATTGAACATCTGATTATTATCTTCTATAAAACAATTCCACATTATTGCAAAGTTTTTGTTGAAATCCTCAATCATTTTCCTTTCACTCGTGAAAACAACATCTTCATAATTATTGCTGAATGCTATTGTAGTTAAATTAAACGAACCAGTTAGGAGGTAGCCCCCATCCTCGGCACTGAAATCCTTAACAATATATTTAGAGTGCATTATACTATTGGATTTCTCTTTTGATAGGTATAAAGTTATAGCTATTCCATTTTTCTCCATTTCTCTGTAATAGCAATATGAGCTTTTGCTCATATAAAAATTTGATATCACTCTCACTTTCACTCCTCTGTTATGGGCATTTATTAAAGCGTCAACGATGCATTTCACATTGATTGACATTATTGCCACATCTAAACTTATACTTGCTGTGTTAATAAAATACAGGAATGGTTCAAATACAGATTTAACATTGCTGATGTTTAAATTTGCTTTCGGAAGTTCACACCAGCCAGAGGGACTTCTTCCTTTGCCGAATGTCACAATACAATCGTGCCTCTGTTTGAACAGGATTGCTTCTTGATAGGACGCTTTTTCTTCTCTGTATGTGTCGTATAAATATTTCCATGTTTTATATGGAAGTACGCTTAAAGCTGCGTAATTCAGAAGTTCTACTGTAAGCCAAATAATTTCAGGAACTTTTAACATGGTATCAGAAATTTTGGAATTCTCTATATGTCCATTATTATTGTTGATACTCTAAACAATAGTTCTAACACTTCTAACCTAAGTATACAATGGACTGTCAAAAGATATCCATAGAACATTATTAAATCTTCTTATTTGTTATTTTTTAAAAAGATTTCCCCTAAGTTTCAGTAATGCCAACACCGGCTTTTGAGCATTAAATTATGGGGCAGTGGCGGCTCGTCAGAGGAGGCAAGGTGGGGAATCCTCCTCAAACAACTTTGCGTCAAATACTTAAATACATACATTTCTGTAATAACTTTCAGCATTGTGACCCTCTATGTAAAGGAGACAACATATGTCTGAAGTCAGAATCTAACCAGTACTGATTTTAGGAGTTAATTTCGTCGACACATTCTTCATTGCACCTTATTCTCCAATATTGAATAATATATTTGATAATACATAATAATATATTTACTTCACTCCCACCATTTGAAACAGCGTCTTGTGTCTTCCCTAGAATACTTATTTCCATATGAGATTAAATTGTTTATTCTCTGCCTCTCATTTTTTTCAAGGTCATCTCTTGGATAAGAGATCCAAACAAGCCAGCCAACTTGGTGATGGTATATTTTGAGGAACCCGACACCCATGGACATGCTTTCGGTCCTAATTCGGAAGTGGTTAGGAATCTTTTAGTAAAACTGGACAAGACCACTCATTATCTGGATGTGAGTAGAACGTAACTTTGATGTAGCCTTTATGCAAATGGTGGAGATATTTTGACTTGAGAAAAGTGTATACAATGCAGGAAATTTGGACGAGTCCATGGAACAAAATCTTTGTGTCCATGGGGACCGTTTGATTAGAAAATGGTTAGACGGGATTGGAACTCGGAATCTTCTGGTTCCTAGTACAATGTTTTAAACACTGAGATACCCGGCATTAACGGTAATGGCCGACAATATTAAAATATTATGAGTACAATATATCAAGCCGTTTGAAGTTGTTTCTGAAATATGAAAGATTAGCTATTGATATTCATTAATACAAACAAAAGCAAGTTTTTTTTTCTCATGAGAGATGCAACATTATCAATTATAAATTGATGTTGAACATTTTCAACAGGAGCAATTGAAACTTCACGGCTTGAAGGATAAGGTGCATGTGATTCATCTAAGTGACCATGGAATGATTCCGGTTGCGGCCTCTAATATTTTAAATATAACAAAATACCTAGAACCAGGTACATATGACAGAGCAGGTGCCACTCCTCTGATGGACATCACACCCAAAGATGGTGAGTACTGCTCTTTTTGGGGAACATTACATACTTTTTAGGAATAGTAACTGTGACCTTCCATCCATCTCTACATATTGCCATATTCTCTGCTGACTAATAGAGATAGCAGGCTCCATCTCAGGTTGAGGACACTCGGACAAGCTCTTTCAAGTACATATTTTATCTGCTCATTCAAGGAATAGTTAGGAGATTATGATAACTCTCAATTACCTTAAAAAAATATCACTGATTGATTGGTCTTTGTAATTAATTATTATGAGAACAGTAAGATTATTCTCTTTTGTCGTGCAATCAGATGAAGGTCAGTGTAAACTGTAAATCTGCTTCAGACACGTTGAAGATCGCCAACATTGACTATCATCGAGCAGTTTTTGACAGACATTTTGAAGCATATAGATTAGGCTGATTCAAAAAAATCGACTATCGTTTTTTTTTCGAAACCCCCACTTAAAAACCTTCGGAAAGGTGTAAAAAGACGCTCGTGAAAATCTGAGCTCTTAATATTAATATTTAAAGGTCGCGCATCCTGAATTTCTATTTCCCATTCAAATAACACGGGAAAATTTTTTTTTTAAGTTTGTGATTTTTTTACTTTTGAGTGGATGATAAGACAGCTAAGATCATAACGTATTCTTGTAGAGAATTTGACGCTCTACAAAAAAGGTCTCTTATAAATTTTCGATAATTCTACTCTTTTGAAAGATATTCAAGGTCAAAGGTGAACCTACAAAAAAATTGTAGGTTTTTTCCACTTTTTGGCTGATCTATCGAACTTTTTACAAAATTTTGCTTTAAACGATATTTTCTAGAGCATTTTTGTAATTCTGAGATTATCCAGAGTCCACTTTATTAGTACTTTTGTTGCAAAATCTTTGTAAATGCGCTTTTTTCGACATTATTTGAGTCAAGTTACATTATTTGAAAAAAAATTACCAACAGTAGTGTATTAGAAGAGTAGTGTTCTTTTTTATCGATATAACCAAAAAAATATTTGTTATTACTTTACTCGTTACTGTGACGCTTTGTTCTGAACTATCCTTCTTAATCTTATATTGAATATTTATAATTCAATTCCGTAGATTTATAGTTGTGTTATTTATAATTTCATTGAAAATAATGGCAACAAAAAAGTACTTGATAGGTGAGATGAAAGAAAATTTCGTTGCCGAAAATTACCAACAAATGGAGAGGTTTTGTCAGTGTTTTTATATCAGCATGATATATACAAACTAACTTTAAAAAAAAGTGCTTCTGTTACTATTAATAAAATTGAAGAGAAATGGTTGCAAGCTGGGCTTGCAATTCGCAAGCATACCAAAGCAGTGCAAAAAGTTTTGAAGTTATTTAATGAGTGGTTAAAACTAAAAAAAAGTCAACATCGAAAAAAATCTCCTACACAGAAAAAACGAGAGGGATTTTTTACGGAAAAGCTTGAAAAATTATTTGATATTGCTCAATCGGATCTAGTGCAGAAACTTGATGATAACAGAAAACTATTTTTAGAAGGTCAAAGATCTAATAAACGTTATGGATTTATTGAAACATCAATTTCAAATGAAGAAACTAATCAAACTACCATGGATGTTGACGTTGATGGTAATTATTTATTTTACTTTTTCTATAAAGAAATGATCAATTATTATTTATTATTGTATTTTAGCATAAATATAATTTCTCACGTAGAATTCTTATTTGACTCAATTTTATCGATAAATATTATACTTACAGATCTTAATCAGCCTACAACTAGTAGTCACAGTCTGGGTAGTGATAATCTTTCGCGAGTCCAATCTACAACTACTACAGAAACAACGTCTTGCAGTCAAAAATCAGAAGTAGTTTCTGACTTCGAAATTTCATTTAATCCACAGGCAAAGCCTCCCAAAATTGATTTTATGACTCCTGAACTTGCAGCAGCTCTCGATCGAGCAAATGCTAGTAACCGAGATGCTACTTTTATTTTGGCTGCTGCATATCAGAGTGTTGGCATAGATATTGAAAGCCTAAATCTGAGCTACAGTTCTATCCGTCGAGCCCGTATTAAATATAGAAAAACTATCGCAGAACACTTAAAAGATGAGTTCAAAGCTGATGACCGCTATACTGTTCATTGGGATGGCAAACTTTTTGCTGATTTGATCGGTTCAGAGACTGTAGATAGAATTGCAATCATATTGTCTACTTCTAATGTCAATCAACTTCTTGGTGTACCTAAAATATCTGATGGAACTGCAGCAAATCATGTTGTTGCGATATTAAATACATTGAAAGAGTGGAACGTTACTCCTCACATCAAGGCAATGTGTTTTGACACTCCACCAGTTAATACTGGTATGGATTGTTTCGTTACCTTATATAAATAATTGAAAATCAATTAATAATTGACAATTTTTTCGTACTTATTTAACGTATTTCTAGACGTTTATTGCAAATCATCTATCTATTACTATAAAATCTATATATGACTCTGTTTACAGGAATACAAAACGGCATAGCTGCGTTGATTGAAAGGAAATTGAACCGAAAACTAATTTGGTTACCTTGTCGCCATCATATTTTTGAAATTATTTTAAAAGGGACTTTTGAAGTTTACTGGCCCACTACTTCTGGTCCTAACGTACCCATTTTTGGAAGATTTAAAAGTTATTGGAGCAAAATCGATCAATCGAAGTATCAAAGTGGTATGAAAGATGAAGTTGTAGCAAATGCTTTGGAAACAGATAGACTTCAACTAATTAATGATATTAAAAATTTTTTAACGGTATATTACAATAATTTACACTGAAAACAGCTAGATATTTGTGGTCTAAGATTTCAATTAACACAAACTTTTTTTAAATAGGTTACTCAGCCAAGAAATGATTATAAAGAGCTTCTTGAATTATCATTGACTTTTCTTGATGGTTCTCCAGAGGGTACAACAAGTTTTAAATGTCCAGGAGCAATGCATCACGCAAGATGGATGGCTAAAGCTATTTATAGCCTGAAAATTTTCTTGTTTAGAGACCAATTTTCTTTTTTTAAAAAAGAAATTAATAATTTGCGTAATATTTGTATTTTTATTATTTTAATATACGTCAAAGTATGGTTCACTTCTCCTTTGGCAATTCAAGCACCAAATAATGATTTGCAATTGTTAAAAATGCTACTTCTTTGCGAGAAACTCGATTCATCAGTTTCAAAGAAAGCACTAAAAAAATTGAGTGATCATTTATGGTACTTGAACGAAGAACTAGTTGCATTGGCATTATTCGACGACAATGTCTCAGAAGAAATCAAAAGAAAAATGTGTGAAGCCATTAGTCAAAATAAAGAGAGTAAAATTATCAGAGACAAACGATATGTTGCCAAAGAAATCGACTTAAAATCATTTGTAGACAAAGATATTTGTGAATTTGTCTCAAGAAACTCATCAACTCTTTTCGAGGTATTTGACTTGCCATACGACTTTCTCGACGTAGACGTCTCATTGTGGTCCAGTAATGAAAGTTACAAAGAAAATTTAGATTTTTTCAAAGGACTTTCTGTGGTGAATGATTCAGCAGAACGCGGTATTGCTTTAATTGAAGAATACAACAATTGCTTAACCAAGGACGAAGGACAATTACAGTATCTTTTACAAGTGGTCCAAGAACATCGTCGTCGTTTCCCGGATTGTAATAAAAAAACTTTAACAATAAATTAGTCTTTATTTTGGAAGTGATTGTAATTAAAAATTTTTATTTTGTAACTTGATAACAATGAATGACTTTAAATCAACGTGTGCTTTTGTTATAAGTTTGCTCGGTGACTCGATGTATAATCACAAAAAAATAATGCGACTGTAATAGAATGTCCATTTTACCGTGTTGACCTTACAACTGTTAAGCTTGATCATTTAAAAATGTGTTTGAAAACTTATTTGACGGGGTATCATAATTCATGGCATATCCAACAAAAATTTTGTATCAAGGTTTTTGAATTAGTATGTTAAGTTACGTAATAAAATTTTTGTATAGGGAAAAGGTGTCTTAATCAAAGATTCTGCAACAGAACTACTAATAAAGTGGACTCTGGATAATCTCAGAATTACAAAAATGCTCTAGAAAATATCGTTTGAAGCAAAATTTTGTAAAAATTTCGATAGATCAGCCAAAAAGTGGAAAAAACCTACAATTTTTTTGTAGGTTCACCTTTGACCTTGAATATCTTTCAAAAGAGTAGAATTATCGAAAATTTATAAGAGACCTTTTTTGTAGAGCGTCAAATTCTCTACAAGAATACGTTATGATCTTAGCTGTCTTATCATCCACTCAAAAGTAAAAAAATCCCAAAGTTAAAAAAAAATTTTTCCCGTGTTATTTAAATGGGAAATAGAAATTCAGGATGCGCGACCTTTAAATATTAATATTGAGAGCTCAGATTTTCACGAGCGTCTTTTTACACCTTACCGAAGGTTTTTAAGTGGGGGTTTCGAAAAAAAAAACGATAGTCGATTTTTTTGAATCAGCCTAATATAGATGGATATGTAGGCAATTGGAACAAAGAGTTGACTATATTGAAATGTACGGCCCATCAATCAGGAAAACACTTACTGTATTGGAATATATTGAGAGTCTGAATACACTACAGAAAACACAATTACAGTGGCTTAATATTATTTCTCTATTTCAGTATCGTAATGAGTTCATTCCAGAACTAAAAACAGTGCTGGAATGAACTCATTCCCGCATTGTTTCTAGTTATATTTTTCGTTTTGTGGTAGTCAGCACTGACATTCGATCCTATCAAATTTCAACACACGTCAATTATTGTCAATATAAGATAATCTGGATAAGGTGAAATAATTGTTGAAAGGAAAGGTTTTATTTTCATAAAAAAGTAAAGTACAGTGAACTCTTGATAAGTCGAACATCGATAAGTCGAACTCATAGATAAGTCGAACATTTTTTCCGGTCCCAATTCATGGGTATCTAACCCTGTATACTTTCACCTCAATGAGTCGAACAGAGTTCTTGAGAGTAAAGAGTCTAGTAAATGAGTCGAACTGCTGGAAGGGTCCACGAGAGAACCTCCACCTCTATCAGTCGTACTCCTAACCATCATCTCCTCTATGAGTCGAACTGTTTGATCTAACGAATGAAACCGAAAAGAATTAGGTATGCAAACGAATCACCACATTCGGTAGCCACCATATGTATTTTCAATCGGTTAGTACATTGTTCAATTTATTTTTTATTTGTTTATTGAGCCGTTGTGCGCTGAAAGCGTTTTAGTCATGGATCCGCAAAAACTGAAAATTTCATCAGTAGCAGATGAACTCGAACCCATTCGGGAAGTAGAGAAAGGAGAAGAAAGTAAAACCCTTATCGCTAACAAGTTCGGAATTCCTAAATCCGAATTGTCATCTATCATGAAAAATAAAATTAATATCCTCGCTTCCATCAGAGTTAAAGGAAAATCAGTCCATCGGTACCGTCAGAAATTGCCTCGGCATTCAGATGTTCGCATCTTCCCTAGGCCACGAATTTATAGCGAGTAGTGGTTGGCTACGTAATTTCAAAAAAGATACGGAATTTCTGGAAGAACCTACTTAGGTGAAAGTGCTAGGGTCAATGAAGACACTTGTCATCAACCCTTGTTTCTCATTAACTACTGTTGATGTGAATACGCGAGTTTTTCCCTCAATGAGTCGAACTCTCACCTCAATAACTCGAACGTTTGGTGAGACGAACCATAGATAAGTCGAACAGTTTTTTATGGTCCCTGGGAGTTCGACTTATCGAGAGTCCACTGTACTAGAGATTTCCTTCTTGCTAATTTTGAATCATTCATGATATTAGGAAACTGTTAAATCTTATCTCCATGCTCTACGTACAATTCAAATTCCATGATCTATCAACTTTCGTAACAGTCACACCAACTGCCAAGATACAATACAAAAGTCACTAGGATGTATATCCCTGATTTTTCATTAAATCTCAACAGAATTTTTCAAAACTTGCCTGAAATAGAGAAAATATCGTCTAATACTCGTTGCAGAAGGCAATTCCAACACTCATGCGTACGAAAACTCGCTCCTTCGTCGCTCGTTTTCGAATTTCGCATTTGTGTTTAAATATCAGCCCATTCTGCAACTTGTTTTAGAATATACTATTCTGACTTTACAGTGGCCTATTATTATTTCGGACTTTACAGTGGATTAAAAGTTCAAAAGGATATACAGGGTGTCCCAAGTTCGAGTGCCTATTACACGTGTCTGGAGTACTGGGCATATTTGAAATCTGAAAATTGGGATTATGATATTGCTTGAAATTCTCTACAGAGCTAAAATATTATCGAAGCCCAAACAATTCCCGTTATACTGAGAGTGAAAATAAATTTGATGAAAATTTTTTTTTTTTCAAGTTTTGCATTCCTGGTATGATCAAGTATTCAATGCTGAATACATTTCTATTAAAACCATCGTATTCATTCGAATAGTTTTCAAAATATCGAAAAAAAAGTCAAATATGTGTAGTCAGTATTATGTTCATTATTCTTATTTCAAACATCCTGAGCGTGAACCGTTTTTACAAAACATTGAAGATGAAGAATGTGGAAAGGTCATGCATCTTTTGAATTTCAGAAATATCATCACAGGGTGTTTCAAATTTTGTGTCGAAAATTGGCCATAATACTTTTTTTTTTAATTAGAACCTTATTTTTTTATGATTGTGTTGGATTCTGCTGTGAAAAATAATGATAGTTTTCGAACATGATTATGCTCCTAAATTAAAAAAAAAAACTCAGAAATTTTTAATTTATGACCATAATCATGTTAGAAAACTATCATTATTTTTCACCGCAGAATCCAACACAATCATAAAAAAATTGGTTCAAGCACTGACGTGAAGTCAGGAGCTTTTGCGCATGTGTTCTATTGTCCATTCTCCTGTATTGGACACTCTTAATCGAATTTACCATGGTGAATTCTATTGTCTATTCTCCTGTATTGGACACTCTTAATCGAATTCACGATGGTAAATTCGATTAAGAGTGTCGAATACAGGAGAACAGACAATAGAATTCACCATGGTAAATTCGATTAAGAGTGTCCAATACAGGAGAATGGACAATAGAACATACGCGCAAAGCTCCTGACTTCACGTCAGTGCTTGAACCAATTTTTTTTTCGTGAAGTCAGGAGCTTTTGCGCGTATGTTCTATTGTCCATTCTCCTGTATTGAACAATCTTAATCGAATTTACCATGGTGAATTCTATTGTCTGTTCTCCTGTATTGGACACTCTTAATCGAATTTACCATCGTGAATTCGATTAAGAGTGTCCAATACAGGAGAATAGACAATAGAATTCACCATGGTAAATTCGATTAAAAGTGTCCAATACAGTAGAATGGACAATAGAACATACGCGCAAAAGCTCCTGACTTCACGTCAGTGCTTGAACCAATTTTTGTATTAATACAATGTAATAAGAAATGAACGAGTATTATATCTATTAGGTTACTGTGCCAAACTAATCGACCAAAAATAGTCAGGATAGAAAGCAATGATGAAAAAATTAACATATTATTGTCTACCTTCAATTCTTCTTTAGGAGAAGAATACATAATTATTCTAGAAAAATATTACTGGAATTAATGTCATATTTAAATAGTCAAAGTAAAGAAAATTCTAAGTTTAGTTACTAACATATTGATGGAATTCAATTGAATTCCAGTAATATTCAATTACTTATTCTTAACCAATAAATGCCCATTGATAGATCTAAAAGTGTTGAGGTGAAACATAAAGATATATTCTCATTAGTGATATAAAAACTGGCCTAAAATTCCTCTCTACCCATCACGAGATTTAATATCCACAAATGAGCCTCTCAACTTACAAGATCAGAAAGTGTGGTTAATTTAAAGTTAAGTTTTTGAAGCCTTCAGGAACATTTCAGCGATATCATATTAAAAATAATACATAACCTTTCAAAAGTCCCCTCTCACAAATATACTCCTCTGAAGGCACATGGATCTCTTGAAGAAGAATCCCCTTCTCTATTTCTCAAAGATATTCACTTTTGTTCATAGAAATCCCTTCACTATTTAGTTGTCTCCTCCTAAGGAGGATCACTTTCAAAACCAGGTCTGACCGCTAATGTGGGGCTATCATTTCCCATAGATTTGTGATGAAATAACACGATTTTCCCAACAACATACGCGCAAAAATATGTCATCATGACATTCATCGTTTCATAATATGTTATATGATATGTTGTCTATGCATCGTTTTGAAGGTTCTCGCAAAAATACGGCGATTCGCATCCATCTACCGAACTCACGAAAGGCTGCTCGGTTCTCCAACAATATGGATCCGATCGTGTTCAAACTTGGAACCCTGCAGTAGAGTTAGGTTCTGAAGGCTCTTCCAAAATTTCAGCCATGCCGGACGAATAGTTTATGATATATAGAATTTTTTTCAATTACAATCAATAACTTTTTTGAAATTTTCTTGTTATACCATCCTCACGAAATTCCGCAAGAATTTTCGCGTTGGCATTCTAAAACTAATAACCATGTTTGAATTATATCGGTTTCGTATTTTTCGAGTTATTGAGGAAATAACAACCAAATTTCAGATGGGTATAATTCCAAAACCGTTTGGCCGATTATACCTATAGACGAATTCAAATGTCGCATTCAGATGCACAACCTAACCTGAAAATTTCAAGCCGCTATCTCCTTCCGTTCTCAGGTTATCGTGTCATAAATAATATTTTTTAAAAATTTTCTAGTGACACAATTCTCACAAAATTTCACAAATGTGCTTAGAATTATATTCTACGACTATTCACCAAGTTTAAATTCGATCCGATTTATTTTGGTTGAAAACAAAATGATTACTCGGAAACCATTGGACCGATTATACCCATTAACGAACTTGTCCGTCGTAGTGGGATGCGCCACCTACCCTGAAAATTTCAAGTCGCTAGCTCTTTCCGTTCTCAAGTTATCGTGGCAACGGCCGGACGGCACCACATAATTAAATTTCACATTTGGGCAAAATGATAACGCGATGTTCCCCAGAACATACCATCAAAAATAAGGTTCTAATTTAAAAAAAATTGGTTCAAGCACTGACGTGAAGTCAGGAGCTTTTGCGCGTATGTTCTATTGTCCATACTCCTGTAATGAACACTCTTCTTAATCGAATTTACCATGATGAATTCTATTGTCCATTCTCCTGTATTGGAGAGTCTTCTTAATCGAATTTACCAAGATGAATTCTATTGTCCATTCTGGACAATAAATTCTTAATCGAATTTACCATGATGAATTCTATTGTCCATTCTCCTGTATTGGACACTCTTCTTAATCGAATTCACCATGATGAATTCTATTGTCCATTCTCCTGTATTGGAGACTCTTCTTAATCGAATTTACCAAGATGAATTCTATTGTCCATTCTGGACAATAGAATTCATCATGGTAAATTCGAATTAAGAGTCTCCAATTCAGGAGAATGGACAATAGAATTCATCATGGTGAATTCGATTAAGAAGAGTGTCCAATACAGGAGAATGGACAATAGAATTCATCATGGTAAATTCGATTAAGAAGAGTGTTCATTACAGGAGTATGGACAATAGAACATACGCGCAAAAGCTCCTGACTTCACGTCAGTGCTTGAACCAATTTTTTATATTAGCCATCAAACCTTTTTAATTCTTCATAATCATTACAAGAATGTCTGTCGATATGGAATATGGTAATAATTTGACATTTGAACACATCGTTTAATGCATAATCAATTTCAATACTTTTGTCACTCGTTGATGAGATGAGATATCTGAAATTATAGATAAACTCTAAATATTCCATTCAATATTGAAATATTAAAATTAAATTTACACTTATTCATTTGTATTTCAAGATAATGAACGTTTGAAGCTAATGATTCATGTAAATTGTCTGTGAAAATTTGTTTTCATGGATTAGGGGAAAAGAGTTATTGTGAAAATAAGATTCATTTATTTACATACCAATCTATATATTGTTTATACTATCTACTAAGGGCCGATTTATTCAACCTCTCCGTAAAGTATTCTTCAACTATGTGCTCGTTGAATTTACTGATCCCCTTTAAAGTGAACATTCACAGATTACTTTCCTTTCGGTAAGGCTACTTGACAGTTTACAGGTCGTAAAATATATCAGCCCTCAGTGAACAAAAAAATTGTATACCTCACTTGAATCATTTTCAAAGTTAGCGTTGAATTATCAAGCCATTCTATTATAATATTAGTAAAATCTGTTCTTCAGAGGTATTCATTGTTAAGCATGCTAAGCAACAAGCATTTAAGAAACATATACCTGAAGTTCCACGGGAAAACTATATACATAATATATACCTACACACATGTTATATTGCATCACCTTCTACTCCTATATTTTAAAATATTCTGCAATTAGAAAAATTAAAATGTTTCGTTAAAAATGCCTATTATATAGGTACACGCTGGCATCCAAACACCCTGATGATGGATCGTAAGAGACCCATGATATCAGGAAAACAGAAAAGTGTTCAAAATTCACTGGTCTAAGCGTAATTCAACTGTTTTTTTTGTGCAATAGTATTATGCAAATGTTATGTGTAAACAGGTAAAAGTGGCTAAGGGCCAAATCTGAATAATAGGGTAGGTGCAGAAGTCATTTGAAATGTAATTCATGCAGTTTTGCTTGCTAATGACATGTTTATGATTATACTAACCATTCTAGGTCTTCCCTAAGGAAATCCCACAGAAGCTCCTAGGAGAGTCAGTTTTGTTCTGTGTATATTTTATTAATGTATTCTTACGTCAGCTTAGTCAAGGCACTGGGTGGTTTTCACCTAAGTACATGATGAATAGAATACTTATCCCGTAATATATATAGCTTCGGCAAAATGACAAAACAGAATTAAAAGTAAAATGTCAAATTTTGAGTTGGCTTTATTTTTTATAGTCATAGCCTACGCATAACAACCACTTCCTTATTGCGGAACATATTTAAATGCACCTTGAATCGAGCATTTATGGTTTATTTCGTTCACTCCCTGATTTATCGCTCACTCTCGAATTTCAAAACGAGAATATCTTGAAACTTGCTTATTGCAGATACGTCCCTTTGTCATTTCAACGATATGAGAACCACCACCAATTTGTTTGAATAGAAACACTAGATTTTCTTCTTGGCTATTCCACTTTTGAACTTTAAAAATTTTAGTGTTCATGTCATCTTGGTTGCCTCTTATCAATATTAAATTTTCTCATGAGATATACTTAATCTTCACAAATATTCAATCGACTAAGTTCCATATACCTTGTTTTGAATTCTATCTGCAGTAACTCCAAGAGTAACTCATGCATTCTATTTGTCGAAAAGCATTACTTTTTTGCTCTACGTCAACTGGACCTTAATTCATTCCAACCTGAAAGAAAATATTAGGACTTGGATTTCTCTGAGTAAAGTAATTCATTCAATTCACTTCTATTACTTACTGCTGATTTTTAGCCAGAAATCCTGAAGGACATATACCAGATATCTTCTTTCTGAACAACTTTTCCACAGTTCTCCATAATTTGGAATTTCTTTCACATACGTAAACAATATTTCTAGATTCCTCCAATCTTCAAATACAAGGTAATCTCGATTATTTTCAACGGAAGGAATACTCGTTCGTACTTCGTGGATTGAGAATATTTTGTTTACGTTTTGTATTTGTGTTATGTGTTTTGATCAGATGTTGAGGTTAAAACGGGGCGCATGCGATGTAGGGCTATCATCTCCCATAGATTTGTGATGAAATAACACAATTTTCCCATAACATACGCGTAAAAGATATGTCATCATGACATTCATATTTTTATTTTTGACGGTTCTCGCAAAAATACGACCATAGACAACATATCATACGACGATTCGCATCCAGCTACCGAATTCACAAAAGGCTGCTCGGTTCTCCAACAATATAGATCGGATCGTGTTCAAACTTGGAATTCTGCAGTAGACTTAGGTTCTGAAGGCTCTTCCAAAATTTCAGCCATGCCGGACGAATAGTTTATGATATATAGAATTTTTTTCAATTATTTTTAATTATTTTTTTTTTAATTTTCTAGTTATTCCATCCTCACGAAATTCTGCAAGAATTTTCGCGTTGGCATTCTACAACTAATAACCATGCTTGAATTCAATCGGTTTTGTATTCTTCGAGTTAATGAGGAACAAAAAACAACCAAATTTCAGAAAATTTCAGATGGCTATAACTCTAAAACCTTTTGGACGATTATGCTCATAAACGAACTCAAATGTCGCATTCAGATTCACAACCAAACCTCAAATTTTCAAGCCGCTATCTCTTTCCGTTCTCAGGTTATCGTGACAACAAAAATATTTTTCAATAATTTTTTAATAATTTTCTAGCTATACGATTCTCACAAAATTTCACGAACGTGCTTAGGTCTATATTCTACAACTATTCACCAAGTTTAAATTCGATCGGATTCATTTTGGTTGAAAACAAAATTATTACTCTGAAACCATTGGGCCGATTATACCCATTAACGAACTTGTCCGTCGTATTTGGATGCGCCTCCTACTCTGAAAATTTCAAGTCGCTAGCTCTCTCCGTTCTCAAGTTATCGTGGCAACGGCCGGACGGCACCACAGAATTTCACATTTGGGCAAAACTATAACGCGATGTTCCCCAGAACATACCATCAAAAATAAGGTTCTAATTTAAAAAAAATTGGTTCAAGCACTGACGTGAAGTCAGGAGCTTTTGCGCGTATGTTCTATTGTCCATACTCCTGTAATGAACACTCTTCTTAATCCAATGTTCCCCAGAACATACGCGCAAAAAAAAGTATTATGGCCAATTTTCGACACAAAATTTGAAACACCCTGTGATGATATTTCTGAAATTCAAAAGATGCATGACCTTTCCACATTCTTCCTCTTCGATGTTTTGTAAAAACGGTTCACGCTCAGGATGTTTAAAGTAAGAATAATGAACATAACACTGACTAAACATATTTGCCTTTTTTTCCGGTGTTTTTTCGATATTTTGAAAACTATTCGAATGAATAAAATGGTTTTTACAGAAATGTATTCAGCATTGAATACTTGATCATACCATGAATGCAAAACTTGAAAAAAAAAATGTTTTCATCAAATTTATTTTCACTCCCTGTATAACCGGAAGTGCTTGGGCTTCGAAAATATTTTAGCTCTGTAGAGACGTCCAATAGGCACTCGAACTTGGGACACCCTGTATATAGTGGCTTATTTCAAAGTTGATGTAGCAAAAAGTAAAAAAATTGTTGAAAGGGAAATTCCGCAAACGGAGCAGAGAAAAATTATTCTGCTGGCACTTTCATTTATTTCATAAAGGACTTATTGATTACAATGAACTTCCAGCAGATATGAGGATCAGTACATCACTTGCATGTCCAAGAAGGAGATATTGTAGGGATTACACTGTTCATATTGGTTTATAGTGGGGATGTTTTGATATTGAGTTGTTTGTATTTGTTTCATTTTTCATAAATATTGTTGTTAAGCGTTGAAATTGCTACTGCCGTGGGCTTTTAATGAAGTTATATTATATATTATATTATTAGCTACTGACATTCATACATGTCTGGTAAACCAAGGTCTTGGACATTGAATATCTAGCGATGAAACGAAATATCACACTTGGTGATAATTTGTAGTTTTAGTGTGGATTCATGCAGCATCAAGTAAGAATAATTATCAATTAGAAAGTATGAAATAACAATTATCAATTAAGTATAAAATTGGTTCAAGCACTGACGTGAAGTCAGAAGCTTTTGCGCGTATGTTCTATTGTCCATTCTTCTGTATTGGACACCCTTAATCGAATTTACCATGGTAAATTATGTTGTCCATTCTCCTGTATTGGACACTTAATTCGAATTTACCATGGTAAATTCGAATTAAGGATCAATTTTGACCTCGAATTCTTCATTTGGGAGTCGAACTAAATCGTTTGAGACCATAATCGTCAAAAAATTCGAAAGTTACCTACATTTGGGCAAAACTATAACGCGATGTTCCCCAGAACATACGTGCAAAAGTGTCGGAGTTCTGAGGCATTAATTTTTGGCGCTCTTGTTCCTCGGAATATAGTGCTTATCAATTTGCAATTATCTCTGATCAAGAATCCGTGGTCGAAATTGATTCTGGCGCTCTTGTTCCTCGGAACAGAGTGTTTATCAATTTGCCCAAATGTCTGTAATTTTCAAATTTTTTGATGAAAATGTCTTCAACGATTTGGTTGGGTCGACTCACTGATCAAGAATCCGCGTTCAGAATCGATTCTGTCCGGCCGGTTCGGCCGTAGACACGATAACTCTCGAACGGAATGAGATAGACAGTTGAAGTTTTCAGAGTAGGTTTGGGAGATAAATATCTCGGCTCCGTTCGTTATTGCGCAAAATGGTTTCGAAGTAACGAAAAAAAAAAAAATTTTTACATTACAACTTTTGAATTCAATTTTTTTTAATATGCAGTTTCGTGATAAGAATCCATTGACATCATTTTCAACTCTAACAAATTAATACTTTCAGAGATATGATGATTTTTCAAAATTTCAATATTAAATCGTTACTCTATGATTTCACAGAATGCTGTCTCGAAAATTAACGTGGGTATTTATGAATGTCATCTCATCTACAGATAAGAGATATTATGTCAAACAAAGTATGATTGAAATGCAAAATGACCAACGGAATAACCTCAGCTATGGCAGATAGCTCTTGTATAATCCATATGATGATGATGATGGAATATATACTTTGGTGAGTTAAACAAATTGGGTTCAGATTATCTACAGTAAAAACAAAACTAGAATATTGGCTAAGTTTCAATTGATATAATATAATTTTCAGAGTAGATTTGAGGAATCAATATCTCGGATAAGTTCGTTATTCGGTAGAATTGGTCTGTTGCTTTTGGACTAATCATTTTTGGCATTCTTTTATGATGTTTAAATTTGATATCTTTTATGATGAAGTTCTATCATTAGAATCCATTGATATTATTATTATTATTATTATTATTATTATACTGATCATTATCATTCCCAACTCTGAGAAACCAATACTTTCAGAGATACGATTTGTCAAAATTTTTAACTCTAACAGCTAATACTTTCGGAGATATGATTTTTAAATTTCAATAATAAATCGTACTTCTATGTTTCCACAGAATGCTATAATTATTCTATCTATGAATTATTATATGATTTGTGTTCATACATGTCAACTTATTTTCCTATAAGAGACATTGACATGTCAAATTCATTTCAGCTATCGTAGAATTATGAGGATTATAATATGATATCATACTTTTTGGGTGATATTTTAATGCCCATGGATAATCCATATGATGATGGGAATGGTAATGGTAAGTTAATAATATTGAGTTCAGAATATCTCCAGTAAAAACAAAAGTGGAATATTGGCTAAGTCATCGGACTGACTAATCCGCCTTCATCTGCGCACTACTTACGTACAAGTACAAAATCTCGTTCAATTAAAGTAGAAAGAAAAGTTGGCTAACTTCTACTTGTTATTTGTTAATTGTTACTTGGCTGTATGAACACTTATTGAAAAATAAGTTCAACTTTTACTCGCTATTTGTAATTGTTAAATGATACTCGTAAATTTTGGCTGCAAGAATCCACACATATTATTATTAAATTAAAATTAAATTATAGCCTAAAGCAAACACAAAACGACAAGGATTTCCCCTATTTCCCTACCAAACACGTGGTTGAGAAGGCAAGTTGGACCAACCAATGAGATTGAACGCCCAGGGCGACCAAGGCTGACGGTAGGCGGAAATTCTAATTCATTGACTCCACTGCTGCCATTTCTCCTCTCTCAGTAGATCGCGAAATAGTAGTGGGAAGGGATAGATTAATTTAATGAGAATACATGTATTCAACAACAAATTTTTCTTCATTTAGGATACGAGGATAAAATTTATAACAATTTGAAAGCTGCGGCTGATGAAAACGAAAACTTCAAAGTGTACAGAAAGAGGGATTTCCTAGACCGTTGGCACTATAAGAATAACCCAAGGAGCCCACCTATATTAGTAATGGCAGAGGTTGGATATGGTCTGGATGACCTTGCAGAAAGTATTCCGTATTACACATATACCTACAATATTTCGGGTATGTATATTGTTGAGCTTACATCCGAAACCTCGAGTTAACTGCCCAGAAACAAAAACTATTCAAACTTGTTTTCCGAAATACAAACTTACCTATTTATTTATTTTTATTTTTGAATTATTTTACACAATACAAAGTAAATCATATATCTATGGGATAATAGCCCTACATAAGGGCCCTGTAGCGGTCTTCGAACATCTGAAGTTCTGAATAAGCATCACTTGGACTGGTCAGACCTGGTTTTGAAAGAGACCCTCCTGGCCTTACGAGCAACATTTTTCTCTTTGAGTTTAAATATTGAAGGGATTTCTAAGAACAAGAAGGAATATCTTTGACAACTAGCGTAGGCGATTCTTCTCTAAGAGATCCCATGCGCCTACAGAGAAGTATATTTGTGAGAGGAGAAATGCCAAACTGATCATCAACCCTGGGACCTTGAGATGGGCGGTTCGCTCGCACAAACCTTTCAAGGCCCCCGGCGAGGATGGCATCTTCCCTGCTCTGCTTCAGCAGGGGGAAGATGACCTCCTTCCGTACTTAATCAGACTCTTTAGAGCCAGTGTTGCCTGGAACTTTATCCCGACAAGCTGGCGTAAGGTTAGGGTTGTTTACATCCCTAAAGTGGGCAAAGTTTGCTCACAACCTAACTCATACAGACCGATAAGCCTAACGTCTTTCGTTCTGAAAACCCTCGAAAAGATACTGGACCGCTACGTCAGGGGCAGTGTACTATCACTGAATCCTTTGAGTGAGCACCAGTACGCCTTCCAGAGTGGTAAATCAACTGACCTGGCCCTAAACAACTTGGTGGGAAGGCTGAAGCAATCTCTGGACCACAAGGAGACGGCTCTAGTGGTCTTCCTGGACATCGAGGGTGCTTTTAATGCACCGCTCACGTACTCGCTCTGTGAAGCAGCGCGGGCCAGGGCAGTATCAGACCTCATTGTGGAACGGATAAGATCCATGCTGACTAACAGACTCATTTTCACGTCCCTGTGTGGGGACATAGTGAGGGTCGTTGCCAGAAGGGGCTGTCCACAGGAAGGAGTACTTTCCCCCCTGCTGTGGTCCCTACTGGTGGAAGACTTACTGGCCATAATAGGCAAGCTGGATGTCCAAGCGTACGCCGATGACATAGTCATTATGGCCACGGGCCGGGATGACTCAGTCCTGGTCGAGAGCCTATCAAAGGCACTGACAGCAACACAAGGCTGGTGTGAAGGGGAACAGTTAAACGTGAACCCTCGAAAGACCTTGATTGTGCCATTCACTAGAAAGAGGAAACTTAATATAGTTTCCATCACTATGATGGAATTAACTTCCCGTTTGCGGATGATGCTAGATATCTGGGTGTTATCCTGGATTAGGGATGAGTCCGATATATCAAAACGTAACTAAAAACCGTTTTCAGTCAGACATCGGTTCGTATCGATATCCCAAACTACAAAAACCGTTTTCACAAAACCATCGTAGCGGCGAAATATCGAAACGGCGAACGAAAACGGTAACCGCTGTATCCAAAACCAAAACTAAAAACGGTGAAAACTGAAAACGTAACACAAAACCGAAAACTTCCTAGCAACCGCGCTACGAACAGTTTTGTAAACACAAACCGCTTCGTCTCTCTCTAACTAACGCAAGCGGTTAGCGGTATGACAGAGATGATGCGAATTTCAGTTTTCAGTTTTTACTACACTCGATATTGAAATTCGCTTCATCTCTATCTGAAACACGGAAGCTTAAGCAGTATGACAGAGATGGTGCGAATTTCAGTTTTCGGTTTTCGCCAGACTCGATATCGAAATTCGCTTCGTCTCTATCTGAGACACGGAAGCGTTAAGCGGTATGACAGAGATGGTGCGAATTTCATTACACTGGATCTCGATATCCAAGCATTCCAAGCCGAAACGAAGCAAACGTTTTTACGTTTTGCGGGAAGGTAGAGCCGGCAGATGTGATGCGAATTTCGCTACACTCGATATCGAAAGGAAAGGAACGTTACAAACGGGAAGTCGTCAAATATGAAATTAAGGCGCGACGATGGTAGAATTATGGAAATTTAGGGAATTTTATGGCGCGACCCGGAGATGATGCTAGAATTATGGAATTTTAGGGAAAATTATGGTACAAATTATATATTTGCGTATATGTGTTACTTGTACTAATAGTACGTAGGCACGATTGCGAATGAACCAACAATCCAATAAATACATCTACTTCCTTAAGTAAAGTAAATTGCTATTTGAATAATTACCCTCATAACTATGGCACAAAATGATTTGTTGTTTTAACGACTGCAAGTGTTGCAAGATAGAAATCTCTTTTATTGCGTTAATTTGTTTTTAACAAATTTATTTGCGTTCCGATCTTAAAAATGTTCAATAATATGGTTTAAATAACACCCCCATTACCGATAGCATTCTTAATATTGGAACAAGATATGAATTAAAATCTCATTAGTCACCTCAAGATAAGCGATCCTGATAATGTAATAGAAATTAGAATACCTATGGATATTGGATGGAAAAGATAATCCTCCCTTAAATACTACCTATTCAATTTAGTAGTACTGTTAGTAGTAACCGATAGCCGACGGAAGCAATAAATGATGGTGGGTAAATTGGGTCATAAATGAATTCTGGAATTTTTGCTACCCTGAAACCAAATCAAAGGTTTCGACGCAATATGAAACTTCTTTATCTGTTTATGTTCTTACTATGCATGTAATAAAAATAATCTGCAACTGTTTTCGACGTAAATTCATAGAAAAAATCGGAATGGATTTTTGGGGAAAAAACTAGAGATATATATTCCATGATTTCCATGTATTTCTTATCTCGGGTGTAATTACCCCCTCCGTTTCGTGTCGAAAATAAAGAGAACTAAACGTATATTTATTTATTTTCTATTTTCTAAATATATTATTGTATTACGGTGTGCGGTGAAGAATAGGACAAAGTTAGGTCCAATAGTTCGGAGTTGGCAACCCTAAGCACTCCAGAAAACGGTTTTTAAAAAACGGTTTTCAAAACCGCACTGTTAAAAATTTCCATAGTAATTTTACTAAACTTGTGTAGGAAGTTTTTACGCACCACATTTTTGTAATTGTGGAACTCAGTCTTGTAATTTTACTACACAACTTATTACAACTCAATTCCAAATTATTACAAATCATCAGTCGCAAAATTACTAATCATTTACTAGAATTATGTTTAGTAATATTACTATACATTATTCGTAATTTTACTAAGTCAAATGTATCCAATAAATCTAGTAATTTTACAAAAATTGATTGTAATTATACTAGACAACTTATACCAATTTAATTTAGAAAAATTACAAACTTTCTGTTGCAATATTACTAATATTTAGTAAAAAATTGTTTAACAATATTGCAGTACAATAATTGGAATTTTACCAAACAAATTATACCAAATAAATTTAGTAATTCTACACGAACGTATAGGAATTTTGCAACCCAACTAACATCAATTCAGTTTAGAAAAATTACAAACCATTTGTTGCAATATTACTAAAAAATTGTTCAATAATATTACAGTACAATAATTCGAATTTTACCAAACAAATTATATCAAATAATTTAGTAATTCTACAACAACTTATTGGAATTTTGCAACCCAACTAACATCGATTCAGTTTAGAAAAATTACAAACCATTTGTTGCAATATTACTAAAAATTGTTTAATAATATTACAGTACAATAATTGGAATTTTACCAAACAAATTATATCAAATAAATTTTGTTATTCTACAACAACGTATTGGAATTTTACAACCCAACTAATACCAATTTAGTTTAAGAAAATTACAAACCATTTGTTGCAATATTACTTTGCATTGGCTTATAACTTGTGTAGCAATATTACAGTATAAGACTGTAAATTTGATGAGGATATTTGTTAAATAAATATATCAATGCTACAACAGCGTAATGCAGTTTTATAACACATAAGCTATATTATGTTTAGCATAAGTGTGGCATGACGGACTGGATTCTTATGAACAATTTTTTAGAAGCATACATTAAACGTTTGATTTTAATTTTATAAACCAAATAAATTAATGCATGTATCAATTTAACAATATTTTATTGTTACATTAAAATACAGTTAATATTTTATCAGGTAAGGATTATAACAAACGAAATCAAAAGTGAATTATTTACTAACATAAAAAAAGTAACTATCTGAAATTATTTGGCATAAATGAAGTCTTCTTTCCTCATAAGGCTAATATAATCATTATTTATAATCTCTACGTTGAAATAGTAAATTCTTAAAATAAAAATAAAATATTTTAAATATTTTAAGATCAAGAATAACATAATAAATATTTTCTTGACTTTTTTTCCAAAATATTAATAATATTAATTATTAATATTAATCAGCCTCATCATTGATCTTTTCACTCTAGTTAATATGCCCAGTCTACATCGAAATAATAACTTAGCACTAAAATAATTTTACTTTCTTTGAAAAAAAAAATAATAATAGTAATAAAGTTCAAATATATTGAGAACAAGAATCAATAAATTAATGAATATTTTTTCTAAAAGTAGGTGTAACAATATATAAAATATAAGAAGTGTTGAATATTTTAATCAAAACGTGTCGTTAATACTTATAGTATCATCAATAATTTCTATATGAAAATAATATTATTCAACGGTTTTTTTCTGGGTTTTCTCTCCCAAACTCTGAAAATATCTATAAAATAAAAATTAATTATTTTGTGATCTGCGTAAGAAACACAGGATATTTGTCAGAAGCAATCAATTGAACAATGTTGCCTAACAAACAACAACGAAACAACATCAACGAACAAACAACTATATCGTAACGTTTCAGAGTCTATATCAGACTGATTAGTTGTTTGTTCGTTGATGTTGTTTCGTTGTTGTTTGTTAGGCAACATTGTTCAATTGATTGCTTCTGACAAATATCCTGTGTTTCTTACGCAGAAGCAAATCACAAAATAATAAATTTTTATTTTATAGATATTTTCAGAGTTTGGGAGAGAAAACACAGAAAAAAACCGTTGAATAATGAGTATACCTCCCACAGTATCCTTTCATGATTAATGAAAATAATAACTTAATACTAATACAAACCTTATACTTTCTTTGAAAAATAACTAAAGTTAGCAATTATAGAGAGTAAAGATAGTTTAAGTTTTTTTTAAAGTTAGGGTTTAAGTAGATATTTTTTTTTTCATAAATAATAAATATTTGAAATGTTAGGTATTTTAATGAGACCCATCATTCTCATTCCATATGATTTTCGAGCTCTTGGATCATTGTTGTTACTTTTGGATGGATGTTTGTGGCTTTTCTCTTACCACCGCGTTTTGTTCCTTTTGGAGGGCAAATTTTCAAGAACAACCTGAAAAAAAAGTTGAAAAACTTTATGTTGAGTTATTTATTAACTACAAAACTTAATCTCTATATTTTAGATAATCTTTTATATTATTTATATTATTGTTTTATTTAATATATCTTAATAACTATACTAAGAAGAAATCTGATCCATATATTTCAGATGTATTTTATTTTATAGGCTAAGAAGAAATGTATTAAGTAAAATAAGAGATGCTTAAGCGTCATTGTTTATGTTATGTGTTTTAAAGAGTGGGAATCAACCCATGGTTTTCTTTACCATTGATTTTGATAATTGTTAGTCTTATGACTTATGACAACCTCGGTATAGTTCAGATATCCTTTTCATTGCATTTAAAGAAAGTAGAGATTAAATAAAGTATAAAAGTTAAAATCAATTTAACTTCTAATTATTTAAAGCCCCTAATTTCCAATACTTTATTTTCAAAATAAATTTGAAGAATAAGTACTTAATGATTGAATGTAATAGTTTATGGGGAAAATTGAAGGCGTCAATTTTTTTTTAGTACTTTTATCATTTAAGTTCAGAATTAATTAGCTTGTAATTGCACGCCTCATAAGCGAAGCGTTGAAGTTGTGCTCTAACTCTCGCTAATTTGACAGAGCACCTATGGGCGTTCAACTCGCCCTAAAAATATAATTCATAATAGCGGAGAAGTTTAAATTCTAATTTTTTTCGTAATGAACTGATTTCAATAAACTTTCCATCCTACTTTACAATTTTACAACTTTAGAAATGGGTTGTTTTTGTAACGAATTATCATTAATTTTTTTAATTCGATCAAACATAAAAAATGATATACAGTGAACTCTTGATAAGTCGAACATCGATAATTCGAACTCTTAGATAAGTCGAACATTTTTGCCGGTCCCAATTCATGGTTATCTAACCCTGTACCTATACTTTCACCTCAATGAGTCGAACAGAGTTCTTGAGAGTAAAGAGTCTAGTAGATGAGTCGAACTGCTGGAAGGGTCCACGAGAGAACCTCCAACTCTATCAGTCGTACTCCTAACCATCATCTCCTCTATGAGTAGAACTGTTTGATCTAACGAATGAAACCGAAAATAATTCGGTATGCAAACGAATCACCACATTTGGTAACCATCATATGTATTTTTCAATCGCCTAGTACATTGTTCAATTTATTTTTGCGCGTATGTTCTGGGGAACATCGCGTTATAGTTTTGCCCAAATGTCTGTAACTTTCGAATTTTTTGAAAAAAATGGTCTCAAACGATTAAGTTCGACTCCCCAATGAAGAATTCGAGGTCAAATTTGATTCTGTCCAGCCGGCCGGCCGTCCGGCCGTTGCCACGATAACTTGAGAACGAAAAGAGCTAGCGACTTGAAATTTTCAGGGTAGGTGGCGCATCCCAATACGACGGACGAGTTCGTTAATGGGCATAATCGGCCCAGCGGTTTCCGAGTAATAATTTTGTTTTAAACCAATATAAATCCAATCAAATTGAAACTTGGTGAGTAGTTGTAGAATATAAACCTAAGCACGTTTGTGAAATTTTGTGCGAATCATATGGCTAGAAAATTAAAAAAAAAATTATTAAAAAATATTTTTGTTGTCACGATAACTTGAGAACGGAATGAGATCGCGGCTTGAAATTTTCAGGTTAGGATGAACACCAGAACGCGACGTTTCGGTTCGTTTATGAGCATAATCGGCCAAACGGTTTTAGAGTTATAGCCATCTGAAATTTTCTGAAATTTCGTGGTTTTTGTTCCACATTAACTCGAAAAGTACTGAACCGATTGAATTCAAACATGGTTATTAGTTGTAGAATGCCAACGCGGAAATGTTTGCAAAATTTGGTGAGGACAGCATTTGTAGAAAATTTTTAATAAATCATTGAAAATAAAAAAAAAAAACTTTCCCCCGGAAAAGTTACACCCCTCCGAAGATTAACAAAAAAAAATGTTTTTTTTTTATTTTCCCTGTATATTTAGCTAAAGAAATGAAATTTCATACCGAACACCCATCTTAATTTTCATCACAGAATCACCCCTGACATTTTTTCGGTGTTATTCAGATATATAATGGAAAAATTATTTCAGAATATTTTAATGAATAAAAGAGAAAAAAATCTAGAATTGAAATAGGTTGGCTTCAGATTGTATCATGATAATCTTATCCATTAATATTTTTATAAAATAGAAACATTCTATACCTTGACATGGAGAAATATCGCCTCCAAACTCTCGAGGGTGGAAAACTTCCACCATTTATTAGCAAGTTTTATCTTTCCAGTTGGGGGTACTACATGATTCAAAATCGCAATTTGCGATAGCAATTTCTCTAAAAACAGATAACTCAATTAACATAGTGAAATATATTATCAGTAGGTACCTATATTATAATATTCTCACCTTCGAAAGTAGGTAATTCAGCGATGATTTCTTTTATAGATGAATCTTTTACTGCTTGTCCTCTTTGGCTTATGACTTTTTCGATGAAGCAATCCCAGTTCAGGTGGAAATTCAAATGGCTATTGGGATATAGTTTTTCAAAATCTAAATTAATCTGAAAAAAAATCAATGTTAAACTTTTAACAAAATCCATAAACATTTTAGAGGTAATATAGTATTTATGAAAAAATATATAGATATTTACTAGCACATCTGAACGTAAATCGTTTAAAATAGGCCAGTCCAGCAGAAATTCTTGAATTGAAGGTATATTATATCCTCTGCGACACAGGAATGTACTGTTCCATTTTTCAATTACTGTACTCCATGGTTCCACATTATGGGTTAGCCAAATTTTATTCTCCATGATTGTTATATCTGTAATAGTCATGTTTCATAGAAGTTATAATGAGTATAGTATTTTTCAGACATATACCATCTCCTGCAGTCCTTGTCAATTTGTTAGGAATATCAGAACAATATTTTTTATCATCTGCCGCTCTTTTCCGGTTCCTAATAGAATCCCCTGAAAAATATCTTATATTTCTCACTGCATTTGGTAGCTTTCCCTTGCATTTCTGGGAATAGTTCAATACACTATCTGCTTTCTTTATTGCTGGTACATAATATGTACCTATCTTTTCATTCGGAAATAATGTTAATATTTTTGCAGCTAAGGTCGTATAATGAGAGTGGTCCAAAGAACTGAAATATTGAAATGATATCAACTCTCTTACTGAACAAAAAAATCGACAAAACAAAGTTGAAATTAAGTATACGCATAGGAATTGTAAAATAACTCACATTTTTGTCAGAAAAGTGTAAATGTGTTGTACTATTATTTTCACAAGTCGATTTCTATGCGTTTTGTCCAAAATGTTATAAGTTTCATAATACTTAATCACACTCTTTCCTAGAGGAGATGTAGTGAGCAAGGTCTGTAAATCAAATGGTGGTAGAACATCCTTAAATAAGGATGAATCTAAATCAATGAATACTTGTGATGATTCATGCATAAGTATTTGGTCGGTTTGTCCATTATCAGAGATATCTGTAATTTCTGTGACAATTGAAGATACTGTCTCTGTTGTTGCTGTAGCGGTATCCTAAAACATGGTACTTTAGTGCAAACTCGTAGATATCCGTACAGTTTAGGTGGAAAGGCAAATATCAGTATTTTATGATGTTTTCAACTCAACATACCTTGCCCGACGACCATTTTAATATATTTGTTTCAAAACTCAACCTAGGACCAATGCGTGGGATCAGTTCTTTGATAATTTCTGGTTTTCTGGCCAGATACTCCAAATTTTCCATCTTAATATTATTTTCTGTAAAAAATGCGTGGATGAATTCAAAAATTAATAGAATCCTTTAGAACGTGACAAAATTAGGAATAATACATTTACGGTTTTTGGCGCTCTAGTTCCTCGGAACTGAGTGCTTATCAATTTGCCCAAATGTCTGTAATATTCGAATTTTTCGATGAAAATGGTCTCAAACGATTTGGTTCGACTCACTGATCAAGAATCCGAGTGCGAAATCGATTCTGTCCGTCCGGCCGACCGGCCGTAGGCACGATAACTCTCGAACGAATGGAGTTAGCGGATTGAAAATTGCAAGGTGGTTTTGGAGCGTAAATATCTCGGACAAGTTCGTTCGATCTATCTGAAATTTAGCATCAAATTGTAGAATCATGACCTTTATACGCATGTGAAGTTTGTATTGACCAGATTACCGCAAAGTGTAAAAAAAAAAATTTTGAAAATTTAAAAAAAGTTTTTCCACAATAACTCTCGAACGGAATGAGCTAGGTAGTTGAAATTTTCAGAGTAGGTTAGTGAGATGAATATCTCGGTTAAGTTCGTTATTGGGCAAAATTGGACAGATTCAATTCGATTTCTTCCATGGTGCAGCTCTATCATATGTATACCTTGATATAATTCCCAACTCAGAGAAACCAATACTTTCGAAGATATAATTTGTCTGTTTGAACTAGAGCGCCAGAAAGCTCCTGTCCACACATTTGAACATGTGAACACATTTTTTTTTCTGGATGATGCTAGCAGAACCACTCAATTTTTCTAAAACTGCGTGATCATAATATTAGACCAATTCATCAACCTATCTTTGACCATTCAGTTGATCAACACAACATGGATTGTGCTATCTTAAAGTTTAGCTATAATGTTCAGTAATTCATCAATAATTTGGAATATTGAAGAAAGGTTTGTCTAAAAGCATGAAGATTTAACCAAAGTCACTCAGATAAAATATTGCTCTGTACCGAATTACAGCGTGTACCTAAGTTCTGCTTAAAAATTAGATTTTCCGGTTCTCTAAATCTATTTAATCTCATACTTGATAGGGAACCTACAAATTTAAACTACCTATAAATTCAATTTAAGTAAAGAATTTAATAACGATCAGGTAAGCATTACCTGATGTACCTCTAACGAGGTTATCATTACGAATAAAGCGAATGTTAATGTATTTTCGGGCAACTGAAAGATGCATTCGCGAATATAATCATAATAACTTATCCATGCTTCGAAAATTCCGCCATATTTTTTCACAGTAGATATAATATTACGAACTAGGCAGGTATATATACCTAAGGCAGGTATATATACCTAAAGAACTAAGCCTCTGAAATTTTCAACGGAAACTACAGTGTCAGGATATTGTCACATGATAATATTCTGAACTAATAACGTTCAAATGTGCATAAAATAAATAATCATCTTAATAATTGTTCCAGAATAATTTCAACCGTTATTTTTCAAACCTACATAATAACTAAGTACATACGAAATATTCCAAACACTCACCTTGGAATTTCATGACTGTTTCCATCTCGACTCCCCACGATATAAGTAATTCTTCAAGTTCCTTATTATTTTCCATCATTACCAAGAATTAGGTAAGAATTATAACTTCAACACTCCTTCAATGAAAAAGATTCTCCTATTTTCTGTTAAACCGATACAATAACAACGGCACAACCACTTCTGAATATGAACCGATTCTAACAGAGAAAAGCAACGCTAATGGCGGAAATGCCGTATAGAAGGTTTGAAGAACAGTTTATTCCTTATTTAGGATAAACGCTGCAAGAAAGAGATAGCGCATGCATAGTAAGAGCTTAGAGGTAGATACAAGATGAGGAATATGGTGTGATGTTCCATAAGGGTCATTTTACCGAAGCATATATTAACTGCGCATGTGTTGGACCGCTCAGGCTTCTGAACGTCGGAACATTGCGAACGTTACAGATGTGACACAATGAGTTACAGTATTTCGTAAAATGAATCGGAAAGAAGCGTTACGGTTTCAGAAAGTGTTACAATTCTATAGTAGACGCAAAATTGCCTAGATGAACAAATAACGTCGTATAAAGAAGAGTTCTTCATTTCAGGTTTAATGTTTAATAGGATATTGGAACTATCTACGTATGGAAGGTACCTTGTGCAACTTGGTTCAAGCCTTTTGCCAGGAATCCATCCGTATTTCTAATTATGTCTTATAAACAATTTTCTGAATATCTATATATTTTCTTAGAGTTATTTTCTTAACTACAACTATAGTTAGGAATGTGGCATACAGAATAGTGAAAATCATTCAAATAATTGTAAGGAAGATGAATTACACTTCTTCCTTCACATTATATTGAACAATATAGTAATAGGTAGGTAATTCCCTAATTTCAGCAGACCTTCAAAATTTTGCAAAAATTCACTAGTATTATTCCGATCGAAGAAAACGCACATTGCATCATTGAATTAATACCTATGCGTAGGTCTTCACTGTGAGTATATAAAGGTTTGATTTGATACCAGGAGTGATTCCTTGTATTTAGGGTTCATGATTTCAATAACCGAACTTCAAACCTTCAATTCAAAGAAGAGCTCTCAGATTAAGGAAATAAAATGAAAACATTATATATTTTATATAAAGAAATGAATGCACTCACTTCAATGTCATATCTTCAAAATATGACCATATGTATTTAAAATGAGAACATATATTCAAAGAAATTCGTAGTTTTAATTCAAGAGAACGTTTTTTTGTGTGTAGATACAGTACAAACCTGGTTATACGTTATATTTCTTTCTCTCTCCTACTTTGTGGAAATTTTTTATGTACAGGTATAGTTGTTGTGAGAGGGCTAGATCATTCGATGTGACATATAATCAGGTTGTACTGTATAGATATACACATTATCCCACTAAGCAAGGCGCATACATACATCTGGACAATGCTTAGCAGACGACAGTGGGGACGCTACGAAGCATCGCACAAAGAAGAGATTGAGATTATAAAATAAACATAGCGCGTAACAGACAAAAGTGACTATTTGTTTTATTTACATTGTTATAAAATTTCTATAAAGAAGTTTCACTTAAAAAATATCAATTTTAATACTAAAATTAAATTTTTTTTAAATTCGTGCGTAAATTTTATGAATATAGAGCGACGCATTTCTCTATTTTTGGCAGTCTCTTCGCTACTCAAATTAAGCCAAGATAACAACTTTTTGAAATAAATTGAAAATACGTCTGTTCTTACATTAATAAAGTAGATCTTTTAAGAATTTTAGAATGAAACTTTTAACGATTATATAAAAAATATTTGAGACCATACTTCTTCAAGTTTTACGTTTGAAGTATCATATCATATTATGAAGCTGACGTAGTTAGAGTTTTCTTTTTTTCTTGTAAACATAAACATATTCTGAAAAGATATCTGACTCACGCAAGCGTAGATATCATCGACAATTTAACACACTTGAAGTGTACTTATCAAAGCTAATTTCGATAATATCTATATTGATCACCAAAAAAGTATCAATCCTATTATACTTGTCTATTGCGTTCAATATAATCAATATTGATAAAAAAAATTTCTTCTACTAAAACCGGTCATTCGATAATTTGTAAAGAGGAAATAATAAAACAAAAATTCGTTTTTGAAGTAAAACTTCTTTAGGCGCCTATAGAGGGTAACTCAGAATTTCTTTCTGACGGAATCAACGTTCAGTTTTCTATAATCTGTGTTGATAGTTTCCGCTATTCAAAAATAATAACTTGCATTGGTCGTGAGTATGTATATACCATATACTCAACGTTTCTTGACTTATACGTCAACCAATGGCAAAGATTATAATAAATTGAAATTATTTATTTATAAAAAAAATTGTAAAATTGCAAACAAAATTGTCAGAAAAAAAAATAATTATTTGTAAATTTCCAATTATTTCTTGTAAGTACAATCGCAAGTTCTGGTTAGTAATTTTACTGATAAACGTCCTAAAATTAAGTTCCGAAAATGTATAGAAATTTTACAAAATTTTAGACTTGAAATTACAATTCAGAATTGTTAAAACAGATAGCGCTCATGATTAAAATATAAAATCGTAAAAATGCAAACTAAATTTTCAGAAGAAAAATAATGATTCGTAAATTTCCAATTATTTCTTGTAAGTACAATCACAAGTTCTGGTTAGTAATTTTACTGATAAACGTCGTAAAATTAAGTTCCGAAAATGTATAGAAATTTTACAAAATTTTAGACTCGTAATTACAATTGAGATTTATAAAAACAGATAGCGCTCATGACTAGAATGAAATATAGTAAAAATACAAACAAAATTTCCAGAAAAAAAATAATTATTTGTAAATTTCCAATTATTTTTTGTAAGTGCAATCGCAAGTTCTGGTTAGTAATTTTACTGATAAACGTAGTAAAATTAAGTTCCGAAAATGTATAGAAATTTTACACAATTTTAGACTCGAAATTACAATTGAGATTTGTAAAAACAGATAGCGCTCATGACCAGGATAAAATATAGTAAAAATGCAAACAAAATTTTCAGAAAAAAAAAATTATTTGTAAATTTCCTATCATTTCATGTAATTGTAATTGCAAATCTTGTTTAGTTATTTTACTAATAAACGTAGTAAAATTAAATTCCAAAAATGTATAGAAATTTTACAAAATATTAGACTCGAAATTGCAATTGAGATTTGTAAAAACAGATAGCGCTTATGACTAGGATGAAATATAGTTAAAATACAAACAAAATTTTCAGAAAAAAAATAATGATTTGTAAATTTCCAATTATTTCTTGTAAGTGCAATCAGAAGTTCTGGTTAGTAATTTTACTAATAAACGTAGTAAAATTAAATTTCGAAAATGTATAGAAATTTTACACAATTTTAGACTCGAAATTACAATTGAGATTTGTAAAAACAGATAGCGCTCATGACCAGGATGAAATATAGTAAAAATGCAAACAAAATTTTCAGAAAAAAATAATGATTTGTAAATTTCCTATCATTTCGTGTAATTGTAATTGCAAATCTTGTTTAGTTATTTTACTGAATGTTGTAGTAAAATTAAATTCCGAATATGTATAGAAATTTCACAAAACTTTAGATTTAATCCTACAGCTTGGAATTGTAAAATTACAATAAGTATCTGACGAATACAAAAAATTTGTAAAATTGCAACCTGCTTAGTACACTAGCTATTACGAAATGTAATATTACAACAAATGCATACTAAAATTTCAATACAATACAAGAGTTTGTAATTTTACTATGCAATTGCTTAGTAAAAATGTAGTAAATTTACAAAAATTTTTAACAGTGCGTTTTCAAAATCTGAAAACGGTTATATATCGGTTTGTGTAAAAATCGAAAAACGCCCATCCCTATCCTGGATAGAAAGCTGAACTGGAACTCACACCTGGATAGGGTGATCCATAAGGCTTGAGGGTCCCTGCTGGTTCACAGATGGCTCCGGTACCACCCAAGGGGTGGGAGCAGGAATCAGCGGTTGCAGAATTGCTAGGGGCGAATCCATCAGCCTGGGTAGTTTTGCGGCTGTCTTTCAAGCAGAAATTCTCGCCATTGATCACTGTGCGAAGCTCATACTTGAGAAAGATTGGGCCCACGGATCAATCAAGATCCTATCGGATAGCCAAGCTGCCTTGAAGGCCTTGACTTCATACAACTGCAAATATCTGCTTGTGCAGGATTGCCGGACCACACTCGCTGAACTTGGAGGGCCCTGCAGGCTGCAGCTCTTGTGGGTCCCGGGCCACTCGGGCATAAAGGGTAATGAGATGGCGGACTCATTGGCGGCACGGGGGGCTTCCATGGGGCTCATTGGACCCGAACCGGCCTGCGGTATCTCTCTCAGAGCAGCGGCGAAGGAAAACAACAGATGGGTGGACCAAAAGGTCCAAGAAATCTGGAGCAGCATACCTGGACACAGACATGCTCGCTCAACAATTACTGGCCCATCAGCTGAAAGAGCCAGAAAATGGCTCAAATTCTCTAGGGTAGACCTGAGAATCCTTACAGCTGTATACACGGGCCATTGTGGCCTCAGGAAACACCTCAATACGCTGGTGTTGACTGAGGACTCCGAGTGCAGACTTTGCCTGGAGGATGACGAGTCTATCGAACACATCATGTGTGACTGCGCCGCTGGGGACAGGATCAGATTGGAGGAACTAGGAGTCCACAAACTGACACTGAGGGAACTGGACAAGTTCTCACCCACCAGACTCATATCCCTTATCAAGAGACTTGAGCTTGTGGGTGAAGTATAGATTATATACTACAGGTGTGCCACAATAGACCGATTGGTCGCAGTGGAGGGGCGGCGTTCGTCTGCCCAGCACAACAATAAAATAATAATAATAAGAGGAGACTTTTGAAAGGTTATGTATTATTTATAATTTGTTCGTTCTTCTCCTCTTGTCTTTTCATTTTTCAGGAGTTTCGGGTACCTTGGAGAAACCTCTCCGTTTTTTGACCAAGGAATCCATATTGAAGAAATAAATGCCTATCAATATTTTTAAATGTCAGCAAATTTTGTAAACAATAGTTACAAATCTCTCCGTCAAAGGAATATATATATACCTATTTCTATTATTAAAAGAAAGGAGCAAACGGCGTACTCACATATTTGCGTTGCTAAATTCAATAGAAATAAAAGCTTTTTAAAATGCCGCTCGACAGTGAGAAACAGCTCAAATTGGTACCAGATGGTTTGTTGTCTGACATACTCCAGTCGTCTAAACTGAAACGTATAGGGCCGGTTTCTCAATTGCGAGTGAACTCAAGGTTGCGCATTTATTTAGCGATATTCATGATCGCGTAACATTCGTGTTACCCGCAACCTTGATTTAACTCGCAATTGAGCAACCGGCCCCTAGAGAGCTACCCGCATTGGTATAACGCAAAAGAAAATAAATAATTTATGTTCAAATACTGAGCTTCTAATGCCATATTAGGATAAATATAATTTTTTGCCGGCTGCACACATTGTGACGAAAACTATTGAATATTGAATTTACGGCAACAGGAATGTGTACAAGGGTACATGGTGTTATTGCATGTTATCCCGTCCCTATTATCTGTCTGCTTTGCTTTTATCCGATCAGGATTTTTTCGGAAATATTCTAACTCCATTGAACTGCTTAGAAATTTTTTCCAACTCCTTCGAAATGGTTCCAACTGTGTTGAAAATTTGCCAACTCCGTTCAACATTGGGGGGGGGGGGGGATTATCATCCCCACAAGCCATGGTGACTTTGAATCAGTAATATAAATTTTATTGGGCCCTTCGTTTTTGCTATACAAGGTGTTTCATGAGTATTGCCAAACACATAGCTGGAAAACTACTGATTCGATTTGATTGATATTAAGTATCAGGGATTACCATATTCATTCACCGTGACAAATAAATTCTGAATATCAGGAAAAATAAAGATTTGTTCGATTTGGGTCTTGTAAACACCCTATACATGAATTTCGGAAAAACTTTTCAAAGCGGGAAAGCCAAAGCTTTGTTTCTTAAAATTAGTGATATTGTCGCATTTGTTTCCTTAACGCAGGGTGATTGCATAATTTTTGACATCATCGAACTAATATTGTATTATTTTATTTGTAGTTACTGATGATTGGGAATTTGGCGTTCACGGTTATGACTATATAGTTAGCGATATGAATCCATACTTTATGGCAAGGGGACCTAAAGTGAAGAAAAATCATAAAGTTTCACCTTTTCACACAGTTGATCTTTTCAACCTCTTCTGTATGATCCTGGATTTACCTGATGTTGCCAATGATGGAAGGGTGAAAAGTGTAAAAGACGTTTTACATATAGAAGAAGACAAGAAATTCACGTTTTCCAAAGGTTTACTCCTAACAGGTACGATTTATTGTTTCTTTGGCTGTATAGGTATTACTTTTGTTAATTAAGTATCACAATTGTACGCTTAGTAGAACAGATTTTCTTTATCATAAAGAAATAATGCAGGTGTTAGTAAATACTGTGTATAATAAATACAAATACAAAAAAAATTCCTAAAAATTATGCTTATATCTTTCAAGTAAAATTTTAATTAAATCTCTTGATAATGATCCTTATAGCAGTGGTGCAAAGTAGGAGGTGCATAAAATTCCAAATCTTCATAGCAGTATTAAAAGTCTACACTCTACACTAAATCTGAATTTGACTCCCAAAAACCTCCAATATGTTTTCATTTGATTTGGTTTATGAAAAAATGTGCGTAACCCTCCTGAATTTCGAGAATCTTTATTCTACAAATATAGGATAGCGTTTGAAAGAATTTAAGTTTCTAGAAGGAGTCTCAAAGTTTATATTTGATTATATTGGTGGGTAAACGCAAAAAATCTGGGTGGTACAAGTGATATGTCAATCGATAGTCTGGTTTCTGGGAATTCAGTCGTTATGGAGCGTTTCTTAGGAGCGCACCAAGTGTTGTGAGTGCGAGATTATTACAAAAAAGGTGTTTCGGCGACTGGCACGGAGAAGATTATGAAGTAATTGTGGATATCGACACTCAAATGAAGCGCCAAGCGTTCTTCTCATTCGGAAGTGGCTATAAATGTGAAGAGACAAGTATAACTATGGAGCTTAAGTCTGGACGGCCAGGGTCCGGGCCAAGGAAACTTCAGGATCTGAACCTCTCAATCGCGTAAGTGCTTTAAATGTATATACATACTACATGTAGTCGAAAATTAGTAATTTTTCTATCCCAATAATACATTTAACTAAAAGTACTTACATGTATGTAACCGGGTATGTACCGGGTGAGTCTAAAAGTCATACATTCATTCTAACCGTAGATTCGTTTCATAAATAAAACACTATTTTTCCATATTCTGCTCACGTAAAAAAATACAGGCTGTTGAAATTACAAAAAAATACAGTTTTCTTTTTAGCTTTGACATGGTTTTTCAGAATTGAATTTTGGTGTGAAATTTTTTATAACTATGATACATTATCTCCAACTAACAGTTGTTTCCTACTTCCACTGGTTTCCCAGTTATAGACTGGTGAATTCATAAATCTATGTGAAATTAGCGTGAAGAAAGCAGATAAAGTTTATCCTTAAGTCATAAGAAACTTCAATTATTTGAGAAATTTCAATTATTCTTCTTCATTTCTTCTAAAATCCACCGTTTTTGAGAAATCTGTTGAAAATTTCAGAAATAAACTGATTTTATGAATGCGCCTCTGAACTAGAAACACAGATGATCTGTAATAGAATATTTGAAAAAGGGCGTAGACTGACTGCGTAATAATGTCAAGTTTACCAGTTTTTGGTCGTCCATAGAATAAAATACTTCTAGAAAGTAGCTAGAGATTGAGATAGAGCTAGTAACCTCCCTATCTCACATGATTTTTGTGGATTTTTGAATTGTGTAAATTTACCTGCAATTCAACTTGTTTCAAACAAATTGAATTGCAGATTATTCATAATTTGAGAAATATATATATATATATATTTCGTATGAGAAGCTAACTTAACATGAAATAGATGAATAGGCTTTACATGATCTATATTATTCTATTAATTTTTCTCTATTTATCCCCAATAATGAATAAAACTTTTAAATTATCTGTTATCTGTATCATTAATACATTTAGTTTTTCACACTGATTTGATTCTGCATAATTATTCTAAGGATTTCTCTCATATATTATATGGAACATATTTTCATCCTGTAACACACATTCAACTTACGTCACTTCTAATTATTTTTATCCAACTAGTTGAATCATAAATTTATAGTATGCGTGGAAGTTCATGCATAAAAGAAGTTATATCCACAATCAAAATTCATCAAACCATACATAAATAAATTTCATACTGAAATATCAATTATAAATATCACTCCATCTATTCAATCGTACTGTGAGACAATCCAATTAACAAATTTTGACACTAAATTTCATATTAATTTCATATTTTCAAATGTAACGAAGTATGACCTAAGTATAACCTAATTTTTACAATTCTATGCCTGCCTCTGTTAAATTGGATTAAATGCGAGGTTGTCACGTTGTTTCTTTCGATTGACTAATCGAAGGTTTTAATCAAGGTTTTTTTTATTTGAGAATCTTGGGTTTTGATATCAAAAAGCTTTGTGAAACCCGAATTCCGTTAATCGGCTTTTTAAATTTGATAGACCAATTGGTGACCTTCGTGAAACCCACTGCTAATAATAATATGTCTATGACTCTGCTATCTATAGACTTCGATCATCGACTCATAAAGTATATAATTATTGTTTTTGGCGCTCTAGTTCCTCGGAACTGAGTGCTTATCAATTTGCCCAAATGTCTGTAATTTTCGAATATTTCGATGAAAATGGTCTTAAACGATTTGGTTCGACTCACTGATCAAGAATCCGTGGTCGAAATTCATTCTGTCCGGCCGGTCCGGCCGGCCGTTGGCACGATAACTCTCGAACGGAATGAGCTAGAGAGTTGAAATTTTCAGAGTAGGTTTGGGGAATGAATATCTCGGCTAAGTTCGTTACTGGGCAAAATCGGACAGAAGGTTTCGGAGTAATAAAAAAAAATTTTTTTTTTACAAAACAAATTCCAAATTAATTTTTTTTTAATAAGCAGTTTTATCATAAGAATCCATTCATATAATTTTTAACTCTAACAAGCTAATACTTTCGGAGATTTGATTTTTCAAAATTTCAATGTAAATCGTATTTCACAGATTGATATAATTATTCTATGTATATTCTATGTATGAATTGCCATAAAGTCAACTTGACAGAAGGGAATATTGTAACTTCAAGAATATTGGGGTTGAAATACTCGTATTTTAGCGATGCAACGGGGACCTCACCCGAAAATGTTTGAAAATATTACGTAAATATTGAAAGCATAATTCCAAAGTTCGAGAGAGGACTAAATTTTGTGAACGTAGATCAGGAAATTTTTGATCGATTACAAGGTAATTTATTATTTTATACAAGTTTTATGGAATACCTACTATTTGTAGGTACTTTAAACCTGTTTTGGGCAATTGTCATACGAAACTTGTTTTTTTGGCGCTCTAGTTCCTCGGAACAGATTGCTTATCAATTTGCCCAAGTGTCTGTAATTTTGGAATTTTTGGCTGAAAATGGTCTCAAATGATTTGGTTCGACTCACTGATCAAGAATCCGAGTGCGAAATCGATTCTGTCCGGCCGGCCGACCGGCCGTAGGCACGATAACTCTCGAACGAAAGGAGTTAGCGGATTGAAAATTGCAAGGTGGTCTTGGAGCGTAAATATCTCCGGCAAGTTCGTTAATGGGCGAAAACCATCAAGGGGTTTCGGAGTTATGGCCGATTTTAGTAAAAATATTTTTTATGAATATTTCCGAAACCGATCACTCGATCTATCTGAAATTTAGCACCAAATTGTAGAATCATGACCTTTATACGCATGTGAAGTTTTGTATTGACCAGATTACCGCAAAGTGTCTTAAAAAAAAAATTTTTTAAATGTGGTGCAGTTCTCATTCTCATGATTGCTCATTTAATCTTCATAAATAAACTATTATTTGAATTGAATTTCCTTTTTGATGCAGTTCTATCATATGAATACATTGATATAATTCCCAACTCTGAGAAACCGATACCAGATATAATTTGTCTGTTTGAACTAGAGCGCCAGAAAGCTCCTGTCCACAGGGCTTGAACCCATTTTTATTGTTTATAATGTGGTTGGATATTGTGCGATATCATTGTATTCAGTTATATGATGAGAATTAGAATATTTAAGGAATGTAAGAATAGGCAATGATGGAATTGTGTAAAATCTTATAGTGGATATTGAATGAGTAGGAATAGTGGAACATTTTTTTTACAAAAGCATTAAGAACCATATCTCCATATTAAAAGATTTGAGTGAGTAAATAAGTTTTCTCAAACAATTTCATTGAATTTACATCATCATGATAAAGCTGTCGATAATTATACAGTAAGAGTTTCAGTGTTCAACGGGTGAATAAAGTGCAGGGGAGTATTAGCACATTGTGAAATCATGAAACGCTTTGTAACTTCTTACTTGAGCCGAATCTGGAAAAATGATAAACGAAAAAAGTGTTTCATTTGATGAGAGCAATCTGTGGTTAAACTTAATGTACAACTTAAGGACTCACCTTGTGTATTTATCTTGTTTCCGAATGATATCACCAACTGGAGTGCAACCAGTCCGAAACACAGAAACCTCTTAATTAGGTTACCGTATGGGTTGCAATGTCACCGCCGGCAATTATCGACCCTTACTATTCTGAAGACACGTGGAAATGGACCTAGAAAGAAACTATCAGAGAAGTGATATAGCAATCCATTCTGACAGTCAAGCTGCTATTAAAGCTCTGAGCTCCCATGTTATTGAGTCTAAGCTAATATGGGAGTTCCGAAGAAAACTTAATAAAACTTATTAAGTAGGCAAAAACAACAGGGTCTCCTTGGTCTGGGTTCCTGGTTACTCGGGAATTAAAGGAAATGAGGAGGCCAACACACTTGTCAAGAAAGGAGCACGAACCCCATTTATTGGCCGAACCCCTACTGTGGGGTAGGTAGAGATACCTACACAAGTGAATTTCGGATGAAAGAAGAAACTGAAAGATATACCGCCGTATTCACAAAGCATTCAATCTCCGTTAAATCCTAACTGAGGTCCTCAGTTAAGGATAAATTTGAATCGCAACCTCAGTTAACGTTTTAACTGTGGTGAAACAGGCTTGTTTCAAATTAGTTTTCACGTTAACTGAGCTAGGTTGCGATTCAAATTTATCCTTCACTGAGGACCTCAGTTAGGACTTAACGGAGATTGAATGCTTTGCGAATACGGCGGATATGCTCTCAGGAGATCCCTCCCAGGAATGTATCATTAAAAAAGTTCCTCCGAAACTTTGACACTCTCAGATCCAAGAAATATATGGATCTCAGTAAAATAACACTGCACCTCCTCACTGGTTTCCTCACAGGGTAGTGCCCTCTTAGGAAGCATATGATGAGATTAGGGCTAGCAGAAACTAACGAGTACGTATTCTGTGAGGGAGGGAGGATGAAACTCCTGATCACCTGATTACGGAATGCTTCGCCATCTCAAACCATCGCAAGGAATGCTTTGGGCAAAAAATCTGCAGGAGTGAAGACGTAGCCTCCTTGAAGCCATTGCAGATACTAAATACTATATTACTTAATTCACTCCCTATGTCGAGCAAACTCTACGAGGTAACCATGATCAATTAAGGAGACGTAACCCATGGAAGCATATTTTTCAGTCTAGCACACCAGCGGAGGAAAGGATTTTCAGGTCGAAAGAAGTGAGGGTTCAAAAAAATTTTGATAATATCGAGCAAAACTCCATATTAGATGAAACAGTATCGCGAAGATAAATTTGAACTCACCGCTAGAACTGCAGAAGACGAGAAATTGAGAATAAGATACTCTCTAGATTCAGTGATATTAGAACGACACTAAAACTCAAGAGATCCATAAATATGTCTCATCCGGCGTCATCATCACTGTTGCAGAGAAGTGGATCCAACCCTAGCTATAGCATGGAACTTTTCACCAAAAATTATGCAGTGTATAGAAGTGAAACAAATACTGTATCTCGCAGTGGTGTAGTGCTAGTGACAGTGACACGGTAGAACTTGAGTTTTCACCATAGATGGTATTATATCCTCTATTCAATGAATAAATTAGTTTCTTTCGGAAATTTCAAAATTGGCGCATACCCGTAATTCGACTTACATACATATATACTTCATTCACTTTTATAAAGTCTCCCGGTTGGCCATGAAAGTTTGACACATTTCACCGTGATTATTTTGAAAATGTTTGGTTATAGTCATAGTCATTTTTCTGTCAGATAACTACGCAATGTTGTCCTCTAAACATAAGTCGAATTTAAGTGAGTAACCGGAGCAGAGCGGTTAAGACCAATCTCCTGCTAATCATAACCGATCGGTTATAATAGCAAGGGATTGGTCTTAACCGCTCTGTTCCGGTTACTTGCTTAAATTCGACTATAGAGTTCGTAGTAGTTACGTATTTTACACAATGTGAATTTACTTCGGAACAATAATGAATTTGGGAAGATATTATGTGCATTCAACAATTCCAAAGACCTGGCGACTGTTGAAGAAAATTTTTCCTCTGTTGTACTGGAAATATTTCACAAATATAAACTGGTTGGAAGATTAATTTTATGGTTTGGAAGTCAAGAATCAAGTATTGAAATTTCAATGAACAATAATGCATAGAGTAGTCTGTTACTTTGTGATAGTTGATTTGAAAAAAGAATAAAAGTACCTGAATAACCAGCAGGAAAACTTCTAAACTAAATCTTTGATATTATCTTGTCTAAGATGGAACATTTTGTTGAGATTATAAATTGGCAACGTCTCAGAGAATTGTTTTGACATTGAGGATACTTCAGGAGTGCCAACCTGCCTCAGTTTTAGTTACAAAAACGTGATAGACCTAAATCATGGCCAACCGGTAGACTTTATAAAAGTGAATGGAGTATATTTTGTACTACTTGAGAATAATTACATGATTAATTTATAATTGAAACGGGACTTCTTATGGGAAGACTCTTCACCTGATAAACTTAAGTTTTTTATGACGTATATAGCTATTAGGCCCTAGGATTGTCATTCATCATATGATGAAAAAATTTATGTCTAATTTGAATATTTTTTCCAGTCGGCGCATTAATTTTATCACTTATCTTGATCAGCGGTGGTGCCCTAGTGACACTTCTGATGATTAAACGACAACAAAAAATCACAACAGCAGCAGCTCTGAACAAACGATTTCCTCAAACGTTTACGCACACTGTAGAAGCTCAGCATTTATTAGATCCTGAAGAAGCATAATATTTATGACTGTTCAGCTCCCTGACTTTCAAATTAACAACTATATCATAAAGGTATATAAGAATGTGAAAGACAATATGCGTTGTACTTTCTTCTTAATATTGCCCGTCCAAATTAATTATTGAAAAGATATAAAAGCTCATCACGATAGATACATTTGGAGAAAGGAATTTTGGAAAATTTCATAACTATTGTGATTAGTTTCAAAATCGTCGTGCAAAATTTGTTATCTATAATTAACACTTGTAGCTTTAATTTTTGAATCTCAATGTTATTCTATATCAATTTTATTTATTAGATTAATTCAAAACTATGGAGATATTCAACTATTTAATGACAGAGTGCTGCATATCTCCAATAGCTATTCATGCAATAATTTGCAAAATGCTGGTGTTTTATCATGAATTGAAAAAGTTGTGCCACAAGATAGAGATGGACGAGTGAAAAACCATTTATTTTGGCAACGTGATTATTTACAATTATGAATGCAGACGACATTTCTAAGCGAGTTGATAATAGGGTGTATCAGTTATTTTTATGTCAATGTATGCATCAACCTGAATATGAATACAGTGCTGGTGCTTTGGTGAGATGGATCCAGAATAATCGAATTGACGATCTCTCCTAACTAAGTTATATTTCATTTTCTTCGCCATCGTTCCAAATATAATTATCATACTCCCGAAAAGTATATCAGATTATGAGACATCCTACTTCATTCCATGTGCTCTTCACTTTGGAGATTGGTGTATTATTTGTGTTCTGTGTTGGTGATAACATCTGCAACCGTGTTTCGATCGTCAGCTCCGTCTGTCAAAGCTGACAGCTGCATGTTTGTCGACTGTCATATATGAAATATCAAGGTAATTTGTTATCTACCAGGTAGGTTCGCCTTTTATCCTAAGCTGGATAAGTTTGTGCATTCTACACAACCAGAACTTCGGATAAGATTTTTTATTTTTTGTTGTGTGTATTTCCTGTTCATTTTGCGAACTTTTTCTTCATGGTTTAGTGAACAATATTTTCGTAAATCTTTCTGACTTTTAGCTATAATGACTCATCAGCGAATAGGAAGTTGTTTCTGGTTTTCGCATTCCCCAATACCCTTGTATTCTCAATATAAAATCTCAGTAAAGGTTGAAGGTCAACGTTTAAATTATACATTCTTGGTTCACATTTTTTTCTATTTTGATGAGATCTGTTTCTCTAATTGTTGTCTTCATGGTTGTTATATATTTATTTTGGAATATTTATGCCATTTCGTCAATATCTCTGCCACTTAAACAATCAATTAGGTGCTTAATTATATGGAAGGCTTCATAACCAATAAAATATAAATAAACCAAGATGTATGTATTTCTGCATCAGAACATTGAAACCACAGAGGCTTTCTTGTACCTAGGCGAATGCTATGTTAAACTACATCTTTCTTATCCATTTCCCCTATATTATATTATAAACCACCTTCAAGAAGATCTTTGGCATACTGAACATCAAGCTGATGATCTTTGCAATAATCCTTTTTGTGTTTCTTTAGTACTAGTATAAATATAGGACGCAACCATGTATTTCATCAGACCAGATTACTGGACTTTTAATTATAACATGAATTACCTCTGCTCTGAAAATAGCTGGACTATTGACAGTTGCGTATTGAAGAAATATACTCATTTCATACTTAATTAATCTCATATCGGTATACTGGAATTGCTCAGCTGGCTGGATACTAAACAACCCTCCTAACCTAGGAGAACAACTCTAAACTTCTTCTGAATGCTCAATATGCTTGCATATAAAATATGCAAGAGTGCAAATGAAATAGTATATTTTTTTTCTATTTTTACAAACATTTATTATTATTATTAGAACGGGGTAGTGATGCTTGGTACAGCTCGTGGCAGCTGCAGGACCTTCCTGGTATAGGATGGTGAGAAATCCACGAATCTCTTTGACTGTTCAAGTCCTGGAGTATTTCTCCAGAACTGTTGTTCTTTAGCTCCCATTGTTGGACCGCTGCCCTGTAGTGTATGAAACGCCACAGCAGGTGTTACCCTGGAGGTCCTTTTCGCAAGTTCATGAGCCCTCTCACTTCCTTCAATAGCACAGTGCCCTGACACCCATAGAAGAGTCACCTATTTGCCTCTATCCAGTTGCTTTATGGTATTCTGGCATTCCCAAGTCAGTAGGGAATCTTGGATGGGAGATTCCAAATCTCTCAGTGTGGCCTGGCGGTCTATTATAATATAGATCTGCTAGGTTCCTGTTCAGAAACTTTTGAGCACAAATGTAAACAGCTAGTGTATCTGCCTGTAAGATAGAGGGATCATGTTCCAGAGGTACAGAGATCCTCAGCTTCGGACCATATACCCCAAAACCTGCTCCCTTATCTGTTTTTGATCCATCCATATACCAAACAGATGACTTTGTACAATCGATTAAAAAGTTCCACATTTTTACAACATAATTTGAGTAATTTCGAATTGAAGCATACTTTCTTGAATTCCTCTATTTTTGTATTTATTTATTTTTTGCATTTTTTTTTGAGAACTTATGGGTCACATTGATTGAAAACTAGGTCAATCAGTAATATATAGCATAGAACTGTATGTTGAGCAAAATGTGTAATATTGTGTATGTGATTGTATAAAAAATTTCAGCAATTTATCATACAAGTAAGGAAATGAGCTACTAACACCACTAGTTGTATTATAAACTTGTTACATTACTAATCCTATATGGTCACAATTATACATCACATGTTCTTTATAGTTCTTGTCAGATAACACAACACGATCTGAGAATATTCCAAACTCTTGGTAATTATGCTAATAAAGATAGTTGTGTCGTAATAAATTACTATTATAACAAACGATTATATATAATTATAACCTCAGTGGTGTAAATTTGGCAAATAATGATTGGATTCATAAATATACGCATGTTTTGATACTAACCATATGAAAAAAAAAACTTCAGCTTCCATGTGAAGATAACTGTTCATTTGTTGAACAATGTTACCTACCTCTAATATTGACTGTAAATAACGAAGCACATATATCGAATATTATTTGAAGAATTTGCATTTTATTAATTGAATTAACTATAGTCAAATTCAAACATGATAGATATCGCTCTTTCTATAAATTATCAATGTACTTAATCTGCATGGTTAGTGAAAGTCTTAGTATTAGATTTAATTTTTTATGAAGTTTGTTGATCATGGTTAGTAATAGTATATAGATGGTTGTTTCCTTCAGGATAAAAGAAATGTAGATTCTGTTTTCAAACTAAACAGTATTATTTCTTCAGAGGATTGTTGAATAATGTGGATATGTTATTGTTGTCTCATTCCCTAAAAATGTTATAAGTCAAATTGCATTGCAGTAATTTGTGATATTAGTAAGTAGGTAAGACATTGTTTTAATTACCTGAATTGAAATAAAACTCTTTCAATGTTGATAGACCTTGTTTGTTCATCAATGATTTGTGTTTTATGGTAGTAGTTGATAACCCATCATCCAAATCTATTTGCTTCAGGCTTCCCGGCTCTCGTCACTGTTCTTGAGCCTGGACTCCGACTGAATCAACTAAATTCAACTCTTATCAACCTTCGGCTAGTTGGAGTGAAGAATGTCTTAATTACATGAAATCTATTAATGAGTAAAGTTTGCCAACCCAATTCACGAGTTCCTTTCGGCAGAATGCTATCAACAGTGGTATCAGTCACTTTGCAATTAATTTGGAGCATAGGTGGAGTACTTAAGCGTTGTAACATAAAACGTTGACTATGCGTAGATCCCGGTTTAGTTGTATCAGTCAGAGCCTCAGAAAGATAAGGAGGGTCAAGAAGCCTTAAACACGTGTCTGTTCTAGCCCCGACAATTCAATGAACCTTCTGTGTGTTTATTCGAATTATCAATTATGCATGAGTAAAGTTTACTAACCAAATTCATGAGTTCCAATCAGCGGAATGCCCATGTTTTGTTGTATTAACAATGGTATCCGTCGTTTTTGGAGCTCTTGTTCCTCGGAACAGAGTGCTTATCAATTTGTCAAATGTATGAAATTTTCGAATTTTTGGTTAAAAATGGTCTTAAACGTTTGGGTTCGACCCACTGATAAAGAATCCGTGCTCATCGATTTCGTCCGGCCGGCCGTAACAACGATAAATCTTGAACGGAATGAGCTAGACCAGAGTTCCTCAGAGTGGGGAACGCGAACCCCTAGGGGTTCGCCATTCGACGGTTGGGGGTTCGCGACAAGATTTACATAGGGCCGGTTTCTCAATTGCGAGTTAACTCGAGGTTGCGGGTAACCCGAGTGTTACGTGTTCATGAATATCGCTAAATACATGCGCAACTCGGAACCTCGAGTTAACTCGCCATTGAGAAACCGGCCCTTAATGGTGCGGCACACATGGTGGCGCCCGCATTATACTTAATTAGTTAGTTAAGGGGCTCGCTGTCATCTGGAAACTTTAACAGGGGTTCGTGGAGCCAAAAGTTTGAGAAACCCTGAGCTAGACAATTGAAATTTTCATAGTAGGTTTCGGAGATAAATATCTCGGTTAAGTTCGTTAGTAGGCAAAATCGCATTACAAATTTCAAATTAAATTTTTTTAAGAAGTTTCATCATAAGAATCCATTGATATCATTTTTAACTCTTAACAAGGTAATACTTTCGGAGATATGATTTTTGAAAATTTCAATAATAAATCGTAAATCTATGATTTCACAGAATGCTGTAATCCAAGATTAACGTCCGTATTTGTATCTAAGAATTTTATGATCTGTGTTCATACTTGTCATCTTATCTACCGATAAGAGACATGTCATATTTATTTCTGGTTCTATTCAAGATTCGTTGTTCATGATATAAAATACCTCCTGTTCTAGAAAACAAAGTATGATTGAATGCAAAATGACCAATGAAATATCCTTAGCTATCGTAGAATTATGGGAATGATAGAATATTATAATTTTTGGTTGATAATATAATGCCCTTGGATAATCCATATTATGATGGAAATATATACTGTGGTAAGTCAATCAAATTGGGTTCAGCATATCTCCAGTAAAAACAAAACTGGAATATTGGCTAAGTTTCAAATGATATAAAATAATTTTCAGAGCAGATTTGAGGAATGAATATCTCGGATAAGTTCGCTTTTGGGTAGAATCATGTCTAGTGGTTTCGAATTAATAATTTTTGGCACTCTTGTTTTTATTTAAATTACACTTTTTGAATTATTTCCTTTTATGATGTAGTTCTATCATAAGAACCCATTGATATAATTCCCAACTCTGAGAAACCAATACTTGTGGTTTATATAACCACACTAAACCGGGTGTTTTCAGTTCGTAATAGTCTCATATAGGTAGACGCGGCCTTGTAGTCCCTGACTCTCTTACGGCAAAAGAACGTCACTGAACATCGCTCAGAGTTTCTTCATCGGGGTCGAAGTTCGTAAGGATTTCCCTAGGTGCCGCTAGTGGGATTTTCTCCTTACCAGTTCGCATCAAATGGGATTAAGTTTCCTAGAACTCCTTCAGTTGTCATTCAGTGTGGCTAAGTTACCCTGACGATTGGCAATAACCATGAAGCTGGTTCGTATCTGCCCGTGAATGACGCTTTCCTCTTTGGGGAAACAATGAGCGATGAAGTGTCCAAGCCCAGCTCACGGGGAATATTTGTTGATGGTTAAAATCAATTAATATTTCACCGTTGTGTCTTTTAGTTATTGGCAATTGGCTACAGTTCACCTCATTCTATGTGTATTACCTTGCCTTTGTCCCAACAGGTATCTCTCTAGCATCTTTAGACACCCACTTCTTCCCATTAATGCAGAAGTAGCTCATTCGAAACACAAATTTCATACCATATTTTTGAAGAAGTATAGGAAAAAAATAATGGATCAGCTCACAAACTTTATTGTCTGGATTTTTCCATAAAAGCAAGCAAATTGCATAATAATTCGCCTTGGGAGTCAACCTCACAATATAAATAAATCTATATATATTTCATACTTACAATTATCACAAACGTATCCAATAATAATTACAGAAAATTCAGTAAGAATACGAAAACAAAACAGAGATACACTTTAGATAAATCAAACACGAAAATTTTATTTCACAAGGAGATAAGATATTTGAAAACACTAGAATAATTATTGAATGTTAGCTTATTCATAAGCAGATATTTTTTTAAACATTCCTAAACGAGTGAATTTGAGGTTAGTACAGAAAGAAAAGATGTTCATTGGTGTACAATAGTAATCTCAATAAAATTGCACTATTAAGATGGAAAGCTGCTCAAACAAAACAGTTTTTATGACCTCTATATCAACAATAAACTGAAGAGGTGGAACAAGTTATTCTTCTCTATTTGAGCTAAAGCTACAACAACAAAAGTATATGACACTCCAAGAAAATAACATCGCCAAAGGACAAAGGCGTTTGGTGGGTATGAAAGGCTTGTGGCAATGAGATGGAGGATTGTTTTCAGTGATTTCAACAGTTATATGACCACTAACCAAGTGCAGATTTCGCACTACCAGTAAAACTATAATGAATCTTAAATTTTATGGGACAATTGATTTTATTGAGCAGTTCGTTCAACTATCAAGCATCTGAAGAAATGAAGAACTTTTCATGTCAACAATGAATTAGAGTTACGTATCCATAATGGCGTTATTGCCACTTCGTGTTGATGACTATCCCTATGGTTAGCTAAAAGGATTGTACAAATATGCATACAAAACCTGATGATTTCACTGCCACCGTGCCTTGTGCTCAAATATGGGTAAGATGGTTTTATCACTTCATCAAACATCATTGTCGAATTCGATGGCTCTTTCTGTTACAGGTTTGTGAATCTTTTGTTGGAATCATTAATTATTACCGGGCTAGGAAAGAAATTGCCTAGTCAGACGGTAAAGACCTAGAGGGTTGACTTTCTTGTCGGGTTATCTGAAATCTAACGTTTACGCCAATAATCAAACATACTGGCCTATTTGAAAGAAAATATCCGACAGTCACCGCAGAGTCTATTTGCCACCCTATCAATTTTACTGTTTGGTTAAATGAGTGCCGCAAACAAGAGGGTTTACATTTAGGCTGGCCTTATACATTCGGAATGTCTCTCTGAATTCCTACTCAAAACTCGGAATTGCATACTAATTTACTATTATCCCTATTAGAGTATTAATTTTCAGATTTTGCAAGCTTCCAGAATTCAAGTAATGAAATAAGCATATGCATTCAGAGAGACATTCTGGCTGTTTGAGGCCAACCTTAGACGATAGTATTTTTAAAAAATAAATTTTCAAATTGTGTAATTTATCTAATAAAGATTTTTGCGATAGATCTCTACTTATTGTTTGAATCAATCCTCGGAATACAAACATTCTTTCGAGATATCTATACCTTTTCAAGTTCAATTCTGGAAAAGTAAATCCAATTTCGGACAAAATATTCGCACACTATCATTTAATGGATCCTTTCTGTGTTTTCTTTCCCAAACTCTGAAAAATATCTATAAAATAAAAAAAAAATTATTTTGTGAATTGCTTCTACCACAATCCTTGTTGGTTTTGAAATTAACAGCGATGTACTTAAGGTGGAGAGACACAAAGCCTAACCCAAACACAACTGATCCTCCATACTCGTACAAGCTCTTGAGTGAAATTTGAGGGGAAATTCTCGGGAAAGCTAGGAGGTTCAGGATAATTAATTCATCGAATTTTTTGACATTTTCCCACTCCGTACATAAATCAACCAATCAGTAGCGACAATAAATGAAATCAGCAGGTTTCCTATGCTACTTTTGCAGCAATATACAATAGATGTATGTTCGATATTACTTATAGTCCTCAATCCTACCTCATCCCACCATATTGCATGTACTAAAGGATTCATTAATTCAATATCTTTTTCATTTAGAACGTGATTAATTGAAGTTAAAAGCAATTGATTATGTTGTGAAAAAACTATTTCAGGTGAAAACTATGGAGGGAATCAAATATTTCGTCCAGTGTATCACTATAGTTTGATTTTATTATACCTTACTGATCAGTATCGTTGCCAACTTCTGCGGCCCTTCTTCTGGATCTACATCTGGGAACCTGATTGAGAAACGCAAGCATTCGAATCATAAAAGCTGCAGGTACTGTAATCGTATCCCTGGTTTCTTCCAGCATAACAGCATTTCTAGCAATAAGCTGTAATGAAATTCGTTATTCAAAAATTCATATCAAAAGATTGAGGAAGATAGCTAAATTTGAGGTAAGTCCAAGAGTATGCACTTAGTGATTTGAATAAAAAGTTTGTTCTTTAATTTAAAAGAAACATACAGAAAAAAACGTTTTCAATTATTCCTTATTGTTTTGCGAAAACAAAATATAGAAAAATTATGGAGGAATTTCAAATATTTTTGAGTTATTGAGGAAATAACAAACACATTCCAGATGGGTATAACTCCGAAACCGTTGGGCTGATTATGCCCAACAACAACCTTAACCACATTCGGATGCACAACCTATCCTGAAAATTGCAGTCGCTAGGTCTTTCCGTTTAAAAGTTATCGTTCCAACAGACGGCCAGACATTTGGACAAAATGATAGCATGCCGTTCTCTCGAACATGGGCGCAAAAGCGAAAATTTCGTGAGGATCGTAGGTATCTCGATAACTTGAGAATGCAAAGAGAAAGCGACTTGCAATTTTCAGAGTAGGTTGCCCATCCGAATGCGATATGTAAGTTCGTTAATAAGTCATATTCGGCCAAACGGTTTTGGAGTTATACCCATCTGAAATTTAGTGGTTATTTCTTCAATAACTCAAAAATACAAATCCCTTAGATCATCCGCGATAAAAATGATTAAATAAAATTCGGTATCTCCGAAACTATCCGTCAGATATCGCTGAAATTTTGCGAGAGCCTTCAAAATCTTATTCTACAGCTCTAGATTTAAACACGATCACAACTTTATGCTTGGATCTTTACAATTTTCCTGTATTTCACTTAATTCTGCTATTAATTCCTTACTATTGAAAATTTAATAATCAAAAATAATACAATTAATTAATTAATGCAGTCATCTCATTCTCGAATTCCCTATTTTAAAGAATATTCTTGGACTTTGCCGTTATCTGTATAAAAATAATGATCTCTCACCTCATCTGCTAGCTCGGAGTCGAATCCTGGTTCTTCAAGGACTGGAGCCCATAATTTGATATCGTGGTCTATTCCGCTGGTTGCTAGAAGAGGGAGTGTCGGATGGGGTTGCAGGCAATTAACAACATGATGGTCACCTTGTACCAACATTTTCAGTTTTCCAGTCGTCTTTTCCCATATAAAAATATGACCACAATCGGAACCTGACATGACGTAATTATTTCCCCAAAACGTAGCTTCTTTTATCATTGTCCTGAAAAAGATATTGCATGCACACAAATCATCGCTAAAGGTAACAGTACGATAATGTACATGGAAAAAACTCTGCATTTCGCCTTCTTGAAGATTGTATTGAACAGTTTTTACGCTCTCATAGCAGAAAGCTATTATTCCACCCAAATGTCTGTAATTTTTAGTGTCCGACCGAAACTGGTATTTCAGCCGAAACCGAAACGGATCTTTCGGCCAGGGTCTCAGTTTCGGCCGAAACCGAAACCGAAACTTTATATTTCATACTGAAATCTACTAAATTTTTTACAATTTTATTCGCCTATACATAAATATAGTTAAGGAGTGTTAAATAAAATAAAAAGAAATTTTTTTGAGATCTTTATTTATTATTTTGGTATTACCAAGTTATCAAAATAAACACTCAAAGTATACAGGGTGATTCCAAATCAGACGTGAACCTTAGAGGAGGTGTTAGTATGGATCATTTGCTGTGGTTTGAGCCATTTTTATTGAGGACCAAAAATCAACGGTGTCCGAGATATTTGAGTACTGGTTCTGTTGAAAAAGAATAAGTATGATTTGAAAGGGGATATAAGGTGCAAAAAGAGGAAAATAACGGATTCAATATTTTTTTGTTGCAACTAAGCTCGAAATTACATTAGAAAATGTATTCATAAATTATGTTCCACCATTCCATAGGCTAGCGTGCCGTCTTTCTGATGTCTTCAGTTGTTATTTTCCGCCTGAAATTTACTCACGCTGTCTTTTGATACACATTCACTATTTTAAATGCCCGACATTCAAAGGTTGCTTATAAAAAATCTGCTGAAACGAAACTAGTTAAGCAATCAAACGAAATCTTTTAGAGAATGAAGAAGGAATTTGGCAAGTTTTTTAAATAATTTTGGCATACAAAATTGTGAAATTCTAAAGTTGCAGACAAATTGATATTAGAAATTGATTTTTCACATATTCATATACCACATTTCAAATCATATTAATTCTTTTTCATCCTCTTATATATCGTATTCTTTTCTGTTGAAAATAAACCAAAATTATCACCAAATTTGGTCAACGTAGAAAAAATTTACGAAATATGTACTATAAGTTCAGAAATCTTTTAAAAATCACGTGAACTCCAAAAACCGTTGATTTTCGGTTATTAATAAATATGGATAAAACAACAGCTAATGAGTCATACTCCAAGATTCACGTCTTATTTGGAATCACCCTATGTATTCTAATTAATAATCATTAAAGTGAATTCTCAGTCATAACAAAGATAGATCACAATAACTCGTACGACAATTATGTATACCTACATATAACTCCTAGCCAAACGACCAGGATAATTCACGAACATTCGAGTTTCGGCCCGGCCGAAAGTTTCGGCCATTTTGGTCCGAAACCGAAACTAAGGCCGAAACTAGATTTCTTGGCCGAAACCGAACTTTCGGTCGGTCACTAGTAATTTTTTAATTTTGATCCAAATATTGTATCAAACAACCCCATTTGAACACTACTCTAATAACTACTCTCTTGCCCACTACAAGTTTCATCGTCTGACAACGATGTTTCCACCTTCTGAGACGTGGCGTTACTAAAGCATGCTATCAATTACTACACTCCAGTCTGGGTTGACATTATACCCTTAGAATAATGAGTTGTTACTAGGGTTTAGATCATTATTGAGTAAAACATCTTTTCTCTTACACATTTCGAACCTTCAAGTGTTCCTAGGTACAATTTATTGGAATTTTACAACAATTTAACGGAATTTTTCGAAATTGAGTGGCCGGTGTAAAACGTGATTTGCAACAGCAGAAATATCGATTTTGTAGTTCCGAATGTATTCCGTATGCTCTTTATACCATCTGAGAATGTTTCTGGTTGTTTGCCTGAGGTAGTACTTGTTACAATCTAAACATTTAATTTCATATACATATGTAGGTATACCCGATATTAACATGTCTGGACTTGTATCGAATGTATTTCCTAAAAGGTGTGTAATTTTTGTAAGTTTTGAAGGCCAGTTTTAAGGCAGATCCATACGCTACGTTTTGCACAACCTTTTACCTGCGCAGTTCAACACGTTGCAGGTAAAACGTTGCGTGTAGACACCGAAATTGCGCAACTTTGAAAACGTCGCGCAGACGTTGCAGTTGCAGCGAAAACTGAGCTAGACAGCATATACTCCATTCACTTTTATAAAGTCTCCCGGTTGGCCAAGCAAATTTGACACATTTCACCATGTATATTTTGAACATGTTAGGTTATAGTCATTTTCCTGTCAGATTACTACGCAACGTTGTCCTCTCTACATAGAAGTCGGAGTAATTACGTATTTTTCACAATGTGAATTTTCTTGGGAAAAATAATGAGTTCGAGAAGATATTTTGTGAATTCAATAATTCCACAGTCCTAGCGACTGTAGAAGAAAATTTTTACTCTGTTGTTACTGGAAATATTTCATGTATATAAACTGGTTGGAAGATTCAATTATGCTATTTTCTTGTATGGGAATCAAGAATCAAGCGTCGGAATTTTATTGAAAAATAATGGATAGAGTAGTCCGTTACTACAGAAGACATCTAAATACCTTGTTGCACAACTTGAAATACACCAGTTTCAAAATGTAGTAGTACTACGAAACCCGAGTCATTCTTATACCTTAATAATATGTAATGATAGGAAACTAAGTAATTTCATTCGAGAGTTCAACATATCAGAATAAAGTTTTCCTATTGCAGATTTCGGTTCAGTAGAGCACCTTGTCTCTGCTTCCTCAAAACTACTTTCGGCATTTTCAATTTCGAAGCAAAGAGTTCTTTATTATATTCGAAGATAATGGTCTGTGATAATATATTGTCTAAGATTGAAGATTATGTTGAGAGTAGAAATTGGCAAAGTCTCAGAGAATTGTTTTGACATTGACGATATTTCAGTAGTGCCAACCTGCCTGTATTTTAGTTACAAAAACGTGATAGACCTAAATCATGGCCAACCGGGAGACTATATAAAAGTGAATGAAGTATAGATATCCGTGAATTGCGCGGAATTGTCGCTGCATGTAAATGGTAACTGTGGTAACAGCATGCCAAAATTGACAAGAGAAGTACCTCCTCCATGACGATATCACTAAAACTGTGCGAAATAAACAGAAATCTCTGCATCGTGTGGACGCACTAAAAATTGCTACGTTTTCATTCCGTCTTGAGACTGCGCAGACAAAAGGTGGTGCAAAACGGGGCGTTTGTACCGGTCTTTATTTTAACCTTCTTAAAAATATTCTGGAGTTTGCTGTTTATTTTTGGAAGAAATGTGAAAGCTTGGAAGCCTTTTTCCATTTTTATTTCTTTCGTTAGGGTTATGTTACTGAAGAGATCTTTACATTTGCTGATGATGAAGATGAAAATCTCTACAGTAATACAGGGTGGTCCAGATCTTAACCACGAAATTTTAACCACGTATTCTACGTCGAAGATAAGCCCTAGTTTGTGATATAAACATATGTCGGGAAATACTTCCTCTTTGAGATACAGGGTGTTAAAATTATTAGAAAAAAAATTAGAAATTAGAAAAAATTCTTGAAATTCATAATTGAGTGTGGCTATTAACGTATATTTTTTTGTAATTATACGTTTCGTTTACAAAGATAGTCTTATTATTATTATGTACCATATCAAATTTTAGCGATTTCCTCATGCATGAGAATGTGTTTAATTTTTTTACGGAAACGGTGCCTCGGATGTCAAAAACGCAAGAGAATGAATTTGCTCCATATTAAATAAGGATTTCAAGAGTAATTTTTAATGTTGGAAAAACCAGTGGCGTATCATTTTTTTGTCTGAAAATATTCAGTCTCGATGCAGTGCGGACGCCACTGGTAGAATAAACAAAAAATTATTCCATTCAAAAAGTGCTCCTTAATCCCTAAAACCTATGTCCCAAATTTATTAGAAATATTTCAAAAAGTGTAAAAGTTATTAATAAAAAACATTTTTTTTTCTATAATTTTAACACCCTGTATCTCGGAGAGGAAGCATTTCTCGACTTATGTTTGTATGACAAACTAGGTCTCATTTTTGACGTAGACTACGTGGTTAAAATTTATTGGTTAAGATCTGGACCACCCTGTATAATCTAAACAAAAGAAATAAAAACAGTAAAAGTTTCTAAAGCTTTCACGTTCCATCCGAAAACAAAGGAACTCCAGAATATTTTTAAAAAGATTAAAACTGGTTTTAAAACTTCCGCGTAAATTAAACATATAACGATGAAACTCCGGACATGTTAAAATCGATTATATATGAAACTGAATGTTTAGATGACAACAATGGCTACTTCGGCAAACAACTAAAAACGTGGTATAAAGGGCATATGGGGCACATTCGGAACAACAAGATCGATCAACCGCTGGAAATCACGTTTCAACAACTGGCCACTGGATCGAAATGTATAAGTGAAAAGATATTTTATTATTATTATACATAGAAACATAACATTGAGATATTTTTTCAAATTTCTAGAAGTTAAAGATCAAATATGATGATTTGACATCCACCTTGGAATGATTTTTGAGAGAATGTCATTGAAAAGGCAATGCCCAAAGACGTAGGTATAAAGCAAATTTTGTTTATTATACAGGGTCTTTCACGAGGAACCTCACCCATATTTATAAGGGAAACTACTGAACGTATTTTCATGAAATTCAGCACTTATAAGTACTTCACGATGCTGATGAAATCTAAAATATTTTCAAGGCATGAGCACCTCCGGCTTTTCCGGAAATGACGTCAACTTCCGTTTTTCAAATTAGAACACCATTTTTCATTGCAGAAATAGATTCCTTAGAAAATTTCAAGTTATTTTGATGTAACATTTTTCAGTTTTGGTTGGAAAATTCTCTCTGAGCGGGAAAATTCGAAAAAAAAATCGAAAATAGAGCTCCGCTGAAACAAGAATAACTTCGAGGTTTTTGGATGGAAAATTTTCATTTTTGGGATTTTTCAAGATGTAAGATTGATGTATCCACTTTAAAAATCGAAATCGCGATTCATGATACAGGGGGTGAAAAAATCGCTTTCAAAGTTAGGGATGACAAAATCGTGAAAAATCAATTTTTTCAAATTAGAACCCCATTTTTTTATGGCAGATATTGAATCTACGTTAAAAAATAATGTGAGTGTATGCATCACACCCTTGCCCTAAAGTGGATATTTTCTGAGTTATTCACAAAAAACTGTTTTTCGTCTTCAATTTTCAGCTATTTCTTTTCCCTTCACGCCAAAAAGATGAAATTTTCAGGAACTGTTACTTAAACCATGTTTTAGATTTTACTACCCTAATATGCAAGAGAAAAAAGTTACAGGTTGTTCCTAAATAGATGGCGAATTTTGATTCGAATTTGTATCGGAAACCTCTTTATTTCAACTAATCGGCCATCGGTTTTCTCTCCAGTGATAAATAAATAATTCCTTATGAACCATATGCAAAAACTTACCATGTTTTACATTCTTTTTTTTTAATGATAGATATCATTAATTACATCTGCCAAATTCCTCTTTATTCAGTAGCATTTTGTGTTTACTATTAATTTGGTGATAATTCGTATTAAGTTATAAAATCGATCACTATGCCTAATTTTACCAATGAAGATTATTTAAATCTCATTCTACTTCATGGAGAATGTAATAAAGTTGTAGATAGAACGATTCGACTGTTATTGAGAGGTTTCCTGACCGACCCAGACCAACGAGAGATACCATTAACAGAACCATGACAAACTTGAGAAATGTCGGATCTTTCGTTAAGAAAACTATACACAGAGAAAAAAGTGTAGTAGAAGATGAGAACAACGAAATTACAGTTCTTGCATATTTTCGTGTGAATCCTCAAAATTCTCTCAAAGATGCCGAGATTGATCTGGGATTATCTCAATCGAGTGTTTGGAGAATATTAAAAAAACATAAAATGCACCCATATAAATTCAATAGGGTACAGCATTTGAAGGAAACTGATTTCGTCAGGAGAACAGAGTTTTGCGAAGCTATGATGATTCGATTTCAAGAGAATGAAAACTTTTTGGACTGTATAATTTGGACAAATGAATCTGAATTCACAAAGAATGGTTCTTTCAATAGGCATAACAGTCATTATTGGGATGAAGAGAACAACCACCAGTTCAGACAATGGAACTTTCAAGAGACCTGGAGTTTCAATGTTTTTTGCGCCATCAAAAATAATGCAATTCTCGATGTTCACATTTATGATGGGACTTTAACTGGTAAGATAGAACACTACACATGTTTGCATTATTTAAAGAATGTTCTCCCTTAGGAGATAGATATTCTGACATATTGACTCCAATAATTGAGCCGCTAGTACAGAACCATAATGACTTATGGTATCAACAAGATGGCGCGCCTCCACACAATTCACTCAATGTGTCAAATATCCTCTACAGGCTATTTGAAGATCGATGGTTGGCGAACAATGGTCCACATCTTTGGCCACCACGTTCTCCCGATTTAACTCCTTTAGACTATTATGTTTGGGGTAGGATAAAAAATATTGTCTACTCAACTCCCCTGACTGATAAAGAGGACTGCATAGAACGAGTCAGAAATGCGTTCAGGTTTGTTTAGATTTTTAGATTCATAGTTTTGAAACTCAATTTGGTTTTTAAACACTTTTGCAGATATCTTCCTCCCGATGAAATAAGAAGAGCAACGCACGAAGCATTCCTGAGACGTATAAATAAATGTCTAGAAATTAACGGTCAAAACTTTGAGCATCTTCTCTAGTTATAACTGCGACAGTTTGCCATGGTTCTCCTAATAGTAACTTGAAGTCGGTTTCAAGAAGGGGTGAAAAATCTACAGCATGGTTCAAATAACAGTTCCTGAAAATTTCATCTTTTTGGCGTGAAGGGAAAAGAAATAGCTGAAAATTCAAGACGAAAAACAGTTTTTTGTGAATAACTCAGAAAATATCCAGTTTAGGGCAAGGGTGTGATGCATACACTCACATTATTTTTTAACGTAGATTCAATATCTGCCATAAAACAATGGGGTTCTAATTTGAAAAAATTGATTTTTCACGATTTTGTCATCCCTAACTTTGAAAGCGATTTTTTCACCCCCTGTATCATGAATCGCGATTTCGATTTTTAAAGTGGATACATCAATCTTACATCTTGAAAAATCCCAAAAATGAAAATTTTCCATCCAAAAACCTCGAAGTTATTCTTGTTTCAGCGGAGCTCTATTTTCGATTTTTTTTTCGAATTTTCCCGCTCAGAGAGAATGTTCCTTCCAAAACTGAAAAATGTTACATCAAAATAACTTGAAATTTTCTAAGGAATCTATTTCTGCAATAAAAAATGGTGTTCTAATTTGAAAAACGGAAGTTGACGTCATTTCCGGAAAAACCGGAGGTGCTCATGCCTTGAAAATATTTTAGATTTCATCAGCATCGTGAAATACTTATAAGTGCTGAATTTCATGAAAATACGTTCAATAGTTTCCCGTATAAATATGGGTGAGGTTCCTCGTGAAAGACCCTGTATTTCTGTATATTCTTTGCTCATTATTACTTATCGTACACAACTTAAAGGATCAATAAACGTCTATCTATCTTGTAACGTTCCTTTTTGATCCAGGCAGAGATTTGTTTATGTTTTGCTTGCGATAAATTGGTCGTTTGTATTGACATTAAATTTGAGGTTGGGTCTCAATAGTACCAATCGACGCATAAGGAATTATTGTATTCAAGGAACCGGATGAATTCGCAATATTGTTTCGTTTTGACGTTAGGAAATTTTGTCGGAGTCGGCGTCGATGAGATAAGATCGTCCATTTTGTGGAGATTCGACGAAGGAAGCAATTTGGTTATACGCATTTTCGAAACTTTATAAGAATTATTGGAATCTTCTTAGTTGGATATAGTTTCGAAAATCGAATTAAGAGTGAGGGTTATATTGGTTTGATTTGGAAAGATAACAGGTATCCTTCACTTGTCTCGAAAGAGGATTTAAAGACCTTTTGCAAATCCAAGTTGACCAGGTGAATGATCTTGGCGATTTTGACAGGTATGTGTTAAATGTTCTATTCTCGTCATTTCTAGTAGAAACAATTCAGGTTGTAATTATTTTTCTGTATCCAGAACATTGCTGTACATTTGAAGAATTATTTGGTGGAGGCACGGCCAGAGTTAGTTTTGAAGCAAACTTATACAGGATAACCCCGACTACCAGGGTATGTACGGAGTATATAAATATTGAATAACAACGAATATCTTGTCTGTTTGATATTCTGATAAGCGAAATTATTATGCATTGGGGAGACTCATTTATTTCTTATCTGAGAGGAGTCACTTATGGTTTCTTTTCTGTCATCAGGGTTTTTATGTTAGGAAGAGTAGAACTGAGGCTTTGGATTATATACAAGGTGGTCCATAAGTACCTAACGCTGTGAGACAGCCAACGCAGGGTTGCAGATCCCGAGTATATACCAGGTGGTCAGTAATTCGTCAGTAATTCGTACTACGCAGGACCGCAATAAGTATGCCGAAATTGTCGCCAACCTTCATTAAATGGAGAGGGCACCTGAAGAAGAAGAAGAAGGTCAGTAAGCAACGCTGTGGGACATCCAGTCTAGGGTTGCAGACTACGAGCACCGAGGGAAAGAGGACACTATTGCGAGACCATCGACATAATACTACGTTCAGAAATAAGCATAGATGAGGAAATCAGGATACCTGAGTAGATTGACGGATTAGGAATAGCTAGCACGCATTATTGGAAATAGACCTCAAACTATATCTTATATTATGCTATATACTATATACAACCTGAACATAATATCCTCAGAACATATAAATTATTGTTGTTGTAAAGCGGAAATTGGGGAAGATTTGTGTTAGTCGTATATGATCGTAGATAAAAACGTGGATGCGCCTGAGCTCAAGCGACGCGTATTCGGATCAAGGAAGAATATCTACGTACAAATTCCGCCGCACCCTATTCGGGGTTTCACAGTGGTTTATTTTGTTAAATCTAAATACCTGGGTTGTAAGCTACTGGAATCATTGTTTGTTTTTAGCGTGACTATTATTTTGGTAAATTTAGGAATTAATACGTTACGCTGGGGTATCTGGGAGAATTAAATTTGCCTGGCGCCCATTTACTAGGTTCCCTTTTGTAATCCACTCCCATCTCCACTGAAGCTAGACCTCGGATCCCCGAGTTCTAGTAGCTCCGAGTTTAACCGCTGCGACTTGGGAACAGTCGTAGTGGTCTAGTGGTTATAATCTATCACTTACCTTGCATTCCTATGTCCTGTGTATTTCATCTTCAAGTCAGCTTGATATGCATTTTTATAATTTCCCATGTCATAAACTAAATCACTATCACCAATCTGAAAAAAAAATATATTTTCCATGATATAATGATCGTAATAATGAAATTGCAATAGAATAAATCATAGTCTCATGGAACCAAAGTTAGTGAATATGGTGGTAGTACTAAATTCTTGTATTTTAGCCAATTTTAGCAACGACCGATGAATGAGCGGATGCGTCGTCATGATGAGAACTAAATTATTTTCTTCATTCCTTGTGGATGTTTTTACTTCACTCCGTTTCTAAAACGTTTTGAACTATTCTCAGGGTAATCAAGACTGAAAATAAAATATATCAGTCTCATCTTAAAATTTCCGAAAAATTCGGATCACCAAATTGCCAAACAGGTATTGATAAAAACTAATTTGAAATTGATTGCGCATAATCGGCCAATTGGTTTCACAGTTATCAGTTGCAAAAATGCTGACCAGCAAATTTTGTGCAAAATTTCGTTGAATTGTCTGAATAGAAAACAAAATTAAAATTTTTCTCCAAGAAAAAAATAAAATTTATTAAGAAAATTCAAAACTTTTATATTTCAGAAACTATCTGTCCGATTTCGCTGAACGAAATAGTTGTTTTAGCGTTGTACTTAGATTGTTAGTAGTTAACGCAGAAGCAATTTAATAATTCAAAATACTTAATTTATTATTATATACATAATTTTAAGAGTTTTGGAGAGAAAACCCAGAAAGAAACCTTTTAGGAATTTTGCGAAATTTTCCCCGTAAAATTCTCTTTCTTTTCACGCTGAAGAATACCAACACTATAGTCCAAGCTTCTTATAGCTCTGCCGCTAAAACATTCTGAACAAAAGGTCAAAAATAACTCACCTCATCATCTGAACTCGAGTCTTCTGATATAGGAGCCGAAGACATATCAGATTGAGCACCCTTATTTTGATTCCTATTATCACAGTTTAAGCTTATTGTTGACTGCGATGTACTTTGACTAGAATATTTTAAACTGCAATTGAAGGGTAGAATTAATACATGTACATAGTCTTTCATTTCATATGATTAGTGGTAGCTTTCCCTTAAAGCGATATTGTCTTCTTCTAGATTTAAAGTAAATATAAGTTTATGAGTTTAACATTAATTAGTATTATACCAATTCAGGGACTTGATCTTCCATTAGAACGAACGAATTTGTCTAGGTACAGGATATCTGAATGTTGAGAGACAAGAAAAATGTACCATCTTGAGTTCTTGTGTTCTATTCCATCCTTATCTAGGGGAGTGCTAACTTCTGTCCTTTCATACAGAACAAGTAAAAGCGGATTTATTCAGTATATGCATAAAGAAAATATAGTGCATGTGTTCTGTGAGTATTATGTTCTTATACTCTGCTAGAACAGAGATTTCATAAAAATTCTACTATACATTGCATTACAGATTACAGGTATAGAATAATCTCCCGAAGTTTGGTCAGATAGTTCATGAACACTCTGTATACAGGGTGAGTCTTTAAGTTGTATATTAATATCAACCATAGATTACTCTCATCAAATGGAACATATTTTGCGCGCATGTTCTGGGGAACATCGCGTTATTATTATTTTTGCCGAAAATGGTCTCAAACGATTGGGTTTGACTCCCTGATGAAGAATTCGAGGTCAAATTTGATACTGTCCGGCCGATCGTCTGTTGCCACCATAACTTCAGAACGGAAAGAGATAGCAACTTGAAATTTTCAGGGTAGTTGGCGCGTCCCATTACGACGGACTAGTTCGTTAATGAGCATAATCGGCCCAACTAGTAATAATTTTGTTTTCAACCAATATAGATTCGATCGAATTGAAACTTATTAGTGAGTAGTTGTAGAATACAGACTTAAGACGTATGTGCAATTTTGTTAGAATCGTATCACTAGAAAATTTCACAAATATAATTCATCTCACGATAACTTGAGATAACGGAAAAATATAGCGAGCATCCGAAAGCAACATTTTAGTTCGTTAATAGGCATAATCGGCCAGACAGTTCTAGAGTTATACCTATCTGAAATTTTGTTTTCATTTTCTCCTTAACTCAAAAAATATGAAACCAATCCAATTCAAACATGGTATTTGGTTTTAGAATGCTGACGTCAAAATTTTCACGAAATTTTATGAGGATCGTATAACTAGAAAATTGAAAAAAAAAATTGAAAATCTTTGAAAACAATTCTATATCTCAGAAACAATCCGTCTGATATGCTGAAATTCTGCGGAAGGCTTCAAAACCTAACTTACAGCCAAGTTCCGGTTTTGGAGTTTACTCATCTGAAATTTTGTTATTTTCCTAAATAACTCAAAAAATACAAATCCCATATAATTCAAACATGGTAATCAGTTGCAGAATGCCGACGTACATATTTCTGCAAAAATTTCGCGATGATCGTATCACCAGGAAATTAAAAAAAAATCTATATCTCAGAAACTATCCGTCCGATATTGCTGAAATTTTGTGAGAGCCTTTAAAACCTACTTTACTGCCAAGTTCCAAATTTGAACACGATCGGAACTATATTGTTGGAGATCTGAGCAGCATTGAGTGAGTTCGGTAGCTGGATGGGCGACCGTTGCCACGATAACTTTCGAACGGAAAGATATAGCGACTGGCAATTTTCAGGGTAGGTTGCGCATCCAAATGGGATGTTCATTGTTGGGTATAATCGGCCAAACGGTTTCAGAATTGTACGTACCCATCTGGAATATTGTTTTCTCGATACCTCAAAAAATATAGATCCGATCGAATTGAAACTTGGTAGGTAGTTGTAAAATACCGACGCAGAGAAGTTTGTAAAATGTTGTTAGGATCCTATAGCTTGAAAATTAAAAAAAAAATAAATAGAAAATATTATTTCTATCACGATTACGGAAAGACATAATGACAATTTTTCTTTAAAAGGTATAATAAGCAAATGGTTTTTCAGTTATATCAATCTGAAATTTGGTTGTTATTTCTTCTATAACTCAAACTATACAAATACGGTAATTAATTGTAGAATGCCGATGCTCAAATTTTCTGCGAATATCGTATCCTGAAATTACTTGAGAAGAAATTTTTTCGTACATGATTAGATACCTAAAGAATTTCAATTCAGATAGAATACATTATGCCAAAAATAAAAATTCTGTATTCATAGAGGATTACTCAAGTATGTCATTAAAATGGTACGAAATGTATTCATATCTGAGAAAACGGTGTATATCGATGGTAAATTCGAATAAGGGTGCCCAATAGAAGTGAATAGAACATTATTAACAGTAAGTTTGTCGGTTTGAAATTGAATTTTCATTTTTTTCAGCTATCTTGAAAAATGTTATATTTCAGAAACTATGCTCGATCGACTTTGTGAATAGACAATGGAACATGTGCGCAAAAGCTCCTGACTTCACGTCAGTGCTTCAACTAATTTTTTTCATATACCATTTTTACAAATTCGGCACAGGTAAAACTGTACAGAGTGTTAAAATCTAAATAACACTTTCTTTGACAAAATGGATGTGACAGAAGGCTATGATAAAATTGTGTATAATCATATAGTGGAAATAATTGGATATTGAATGAGACTCAAATTGAAGTTCAATGTATGATTGAGTAAATAAGTTTTCCCAAATAATTTCATTGAATTTCAAGCATCAGATGATACAGTTTTTGGATTTCTATAATACAGATTATAGTAATAGTAATCTGTGGTGAATTCAGCAGGAGTGTATTAGCACATTGTGAAACTCTTGTAACTTTTTACCTGAGCAAAATCTCGAAACATGATGAATGAAAAAGGTTTTTTATTTCATGAAAGGAATTTATGGTTAAAAATATTGTACAACTTTAAGACTCATCACCCCGCATAGGAGGCGGGAAACGTTTTAAATATTATTAATTGAGAATATAATTTTGTTATTACCTGACTGAAGGTTCTGACCCATGATGCTGAATAAAATCTTGTCGGAGGTTTCTCAAGACATTCAAATTATTGTGTAGGTCTCTAGAAACAGCAGAAGAACTAGCATTGGAGGAAGTGGAAGGTTGCTCAGATGGTACGGATCTGTTATCCATCTCATTGGACAAACTAAAAATAATTTCCAACTTGACTACTGATCATTCCAGTAAGTGGATGTTATTAAAACTTTTTGGTGCAATTGAATATGTAGAAAATTCTTTTGAAGACTGTAAGTTGAATTATTCGATCAATCTACATAATAGAAAAGTGTTTCTGTGAAACCAACAACCAAATTTGTAAAAAAATTTCATATTTTGATTCATTATGAAATTTATAGTATATTTTACCTGATTTCCTATTTGAATATAATGAGTAATATAATTCATTTCTCTCATGTTATATTCACGAATGAATAAACAAATGCTCGAAATTTCAAAGATCAAAGAAGCGGTGAATAAAATATTGAACACCCTAATCGAAGTTACTCTGATAAAGTCTTTAATTGTGTCATGAACTGTTTTAGTGAGGAAATATTAGAATGTAGTGATAATTTCAACTTTTGATTAAAGGCTCATTTCATTATACAGGATGCTGTATTGTATATTCTTGTAGGGGGTAACGTTGCACTGCAACCTTGAGGTCTATTGTGCACCCCTCCCCCATCAGAGCTGTCGATGTTATCACCACCTACAGCTCGCCTTCCAGTTCCAGAGTTCTGATGAAATCCAGTATCTGGGATGGCTTCAAGGAGGCTACATCTTCACTCCTGCTGATTTCTTGCCCAAAGCATTCCTTGCGTTGGTTTGAGATGACGAGGCTTTGCCTTATCAGGTGATCAGGAATTTCATCCTCCTCCCTACAGAATCTGCACTCCTCAGTTTCTGCTAGCCCTAATCTCATCGTATGCTTCCTAAGACAGCAGTGCCCTGTGAGGAAACCAGTGAGGAGTTGCAGCTTATTCTTACTGAGGTCAATATACTTCCTGGATCTGACAGTGTCAAAGTTTGGGAGGAACTTTTTGGAGTGATACACTCCAGTGAGAGATTTCTAGAGTATACCTCTTTCAGTTTCTTCTTTCATCCAAAATTCACGTTCGTGTTCCTTTCTTTGCAACTGTGTTGGCCTCCTCATATTCTTTAATTCCTGAGTGACCAGGAACCCAGACCAAGAAGACCTTGTTGTTCTTGTCTACTTCATTAAGTTTTCTTCGTAACTCAATAACATGAGAGCTCAAAGCTTTAATAGCAGCTTGACTGTCAGAATGGATTGCTATATCACACCTCTGAAAGACTCTCAGATAGGAGCCTAGCGATAGTGAGCATTTGGTGCCTGGCCCATATACTCCAGCGCCAGCTCCTATATTGGTCTGTGTACCAATTAATAGCATTCTTTTAAGATCTTGGGTGGTGGATTCCTTGTCCCAGTCTTTCCGGCTAGGTTTCTGCGCGCCATTAAAGCCTTTATTGCTTTACTAGCAGTGATTCCATCATGCTTATTCCACAGGATGCTATGAATACTCATATCAATCAACCATCCGTTCATACGAAAGTTACAAGAAAACAAACTATTCATTCTTAAATTGAAGTAAACAATAATTCAATAACAAAATCAATCGTATCTGAATTTGCAGCTTGGGTTGTACTAATCGTGCATATCAATGCCTTCTTTGAAACCCCAACGAGATATATTTATGCTTCAGCTTTTATTGGTAATTTATTGAATAATGCTACGAATGTTAATGAATTTGGTCCAAAAAAATAGTGTCAAAAAGTTTAAGGAATACTGAGGACACGCAAGAACGCCTGCAAAAACCGAAGTAAAGGAGGACTTCGGAAATGGTCGAGCAGGAGCCAACAAGAAGTAAAGGTGAAAAATTTTTAAAGGGGTACAAGCGCTACAACAGCATTTAGGGCCTTTTTATAATCAATTTTGTTTTTGAATTCCTTTATAACAACCTTAATATTGGAAATTTTTGATGAAATGATGTATTTTGATGAGTTTTACATCTAAAAAAAAACCCTGCATATTGTCATTATTATTATTGATGTGGCAGGTGACGATGATCCGTTCGGCAGTCACCTTCAGAAAAAATCAAAGATCTTGCTTCCATCACGGAGTTCGCACCTTGGTTAGATAAGAATTTTTCTACCTAAAATGACCAGCCGCCATTTGCTTGTTGGCCAATCATATTAGGTGTTGTGCTTAAGGTGTTGTAAAGGACACAGTAACAAAGCCAAATCAGAATACCCAATCTTCTAACTCGGATAGGCTCACAGAGTAGGTGTTGATAAGTTGTATTGGAGTTAGGGATTCAAATGATACATCGATTTTAGAAAGATCTATGTTTCACTTGTAAAGCATCGTTGTACATTATTGCAAACCATCGATGCATCGATGTTTTTTGAAACAATATTTTTTACATCGATGTTCCAAGGTTTAGCCATGGAGATGTATACTCCATTCACTTTTATAAAGTCTCCCGGTTGGCCATGATTTAGGTCAAGTTTTTGTAACTAAAGCAGAGGCAGGTTGGCACTGCTGAAATATCGTCAAGGTCAAAACAATTCGTGGAGACGTTGCCGATTTCTACTCTCAAAAGTCTCAAACTTTACATAATCATAACATTAAAATCTGCAATAGGAAAACTTCATTCTGACATGTTGAACTCTAGAATGAAATTACTTGGTTTCCTATCATTATATTTTATTAAGGTATAAGAATAACTCGGGTTTCGTAGTACTACATTTTGAAACTGGTGTATTTCAAGTTGCGCAACAAGGTATTTAAATGTATCTTGATAAAAGTGGGAAATTCCATAGGAACGGCTGTTCGTTTCGAAGTTTTCCTGTCGGGATATTCAGGTACTTTTATTCTTATTTCAAATGAACTATCACAAAGTAACGGACTACTCTATCCATTATTTTTCAATAAAATTACAACACTTGACTCTTGATTTCCATACAAGAAAATAGCATCTTCCAACCAGTTTATTATACGTGAAATATTTCCAGTAACAACAGAGCAAACATTTTCTCCTATAGTCGCCAGGACTGTAGAATTATTGAATTCACAATATATCTTGTCAAATTAATTATTTTTCCGAAGTAAATTCACATTGTGAAAATACGTTATTACTACGACTTCTTTGTAGAGAGGACAACGTTGCTAAGTTATCTGACAGGAAAATGACTATAACCATATGTTATCTATGTTAGATGTAGATAACCTAATGTTATCTATGACTATAACCTAATATTTTCAAAATATACATGTTGAAGTGCGTCTAATTTTCATGGCCAACCGGGAGACTTTATTAAAAGTGAATGGAGTATATACAGTGCGTTTCAAAAAGTACGCACCAAGAGGAAATTTTCTTGCCTGTATAGTTTTTTGAAATTTGGGTTTTCGGGAAAGTTGGTGCTAAAGAAACGATGTTTTTTGACACATATGTCATTGATCGTGTTACTCTGCAAACCTGTCAAAATTGACATCAGAAAAATAGTTAAAACACGTAGCTATCCGAACAATATCAAAAAGTTTCTGGAAGAAATGTTGCTCAGAATTTCATTATATACCAAACTGCCAATTTTCATAGTGAAATTCCATTTCATTTTCACAGGTAAATTTGTTTTAGATGAGGCCTGTATTGCGTTTTTAGTGGTATTTGAGTTAATGCACTCGAAAGCGATTTCAGAGGATTGGAGAATTATTCTTCAGATGAGAAATCAAATAATTTAATTTCTTATGATGTTTCAAGAATAATTAGCAAGATATTAACTCTTTCCGCATTTAATTTCCCAAGTATAATTCGGTTTGCACCAAGATTGTGAGGTTTTCACTATAGAAATCATAATTTATGAGGAACATTAAATTAATATAAACTTTATTTGAATTGTGAGAATATCAATTCATTGGAATTACATTCCGAATAATTTTTCAAATTTGCGCAAACCCCGAAGCTCCCTCTAGCGTGCTGTCATCAAACTATTAATATCAAAAAATTTCGGAATTTCACTATGAAATTTGGCAGTTTGGTATAAAATGAAATTCTGAGCAACATTTAATTCAGAAACTTTTTTATATTATTCTGATGTCTACGTCTTATGGTCATTTTTCGAAAAACATGTCAATTTTGACAGGTTTGCAGAGTAACACGCGATCAATGACATATATGTCAAAAACCAAAATTTCAAAAAACTATACAGGGGAAAAAATTTCCTCTTGGTGCGTACTTTTTGAAACGACGAGTTAGGAAAGAAAGATGAAACTACTTTTGATATATGGAAATACCATAAGCATTTGACACACAACAACGTAAAATATAGGCATTCATCGTCTACATCTACTATCAGCCCCGGAGTTGAAACCCAAATGTATCTGGGTTCAGCTATAGTTCCGATCACACAAAATCCTATCCACATGTAGGAAGATATTATTATTATTATTATTATGAAGCCTATGTTTTCGGGAATGTATATGTATGATATACTTACCGATAGTAGCAATATTAGTTCCTAGTGAACGACTTTTTTCTGAGGCTAGAGCAACAATAAATCAACAAAGAAACCGTTTGACACGAAAACGACTTTCAAAACTATTATCTTTAAATTCAAATACTAAATAAATTGATCTGGATTTGAAAAAAAAAATTAATGTATGTAACATTAAATTAAAAAATTTTGTATTTTATTTCATACCAGAAAAAACATGGATGAATAAGTCTATGTTTTTTTATACATCGATGTATCAATACATCAATCTTTTATATCGCGATGTTTGCATCCCTAATTGGAGCTCCTCAGAGAGTTAGGATTATATCAACATCTATTTGGATACTTACTTCCTAAAGAATTTTATTTTTCTTTGTTTTGAATATTTACGCTTGAAATGTATGAAAACTGGTAATATCTACGTAAATGGTTGAGCATTGTATATCTGCGAACATACTAAACACCATTAATAAGATGTAAAGCAAACATTGTTTACATAAATCTCTGAAGATGGCAGCCGAACCCAATGTTCAACCAGTCAGACCTGCCACATCATCAAAAGGAGCGATATATAATTCCGATATTCCTGAACAGTACTGAGCAGTAAATTGAAACGTCAAATATTACTGAAATTCACTGGCGATGCTTACTGTCACTAAAGAGCGTTCCGAAATACTTACTGCGGCCAGTACTGCCAGCAATATCAGAACACAAGGAGAGCCTTTTCATTTCCCTATACTAAAATGCTCCATTCTTCTGTATACAGAAGAATGGACAATAGAACATACGCGCAAAAGCTTCTGACTTCAAGTCAGTGCTTGAACCAATTTATTTTATAGATATTTTTCAGAGTTTGGGAGAGAAAACACAGAAAAAAACCTTTTAATACTAAAATTCTCATATTCAAAAGTGAAAAAATCGATTCGACTAAAGAACTTAATCGTACCTCTACTCTTGCACTAACAATATTTACCTATCATTGCCTCTATCGTCCGTTACATGTGCCGTGTTGCCAGAATTGGAACTTCCCGCATTTTCCTGATCGTCAGCTCCTTGCAATGGTTCACCAGTAGTATCAGTTAGCCTTTGCACACTTTCCGGATCTAGAGCTTCCTCCCCGATGCCACTAAGGGTAGCTCTGGTTACAGGATCGTTCAGCATTCTGGATAGAACTTCAGTCATACTTCTCATAAGCGTATCTTGTAACTGAGGCCTTGCTTGTCCTGAATTTTTTTTTATTTATTAAATGTTCCAAAAGGATTGTAGTAGTTCTTAATGCAATGAAACTATTTTGTTCAAATTAAACGAAACTATTAGAGAGGGGATACTGCATGCAATGCTATCGATCTGAAACCAAAACGTTGACAGTTTGGTGGACACCAAACAATGTGGGGGACGTTTATTTCTTGTGTTTATCTGAGCGTTTACGGACCGTTTTATCACGTAATTATGTTACAGATTATGGTAGGATGTGCAGAGGTTATGGATGTAAAAGCCACAGCAGGAAAAAGGAGACAGGTTCTGTGGTCATGTGGTGGACATTTGGTTTCAATGTCAGGGAATATGTTATCTGTCCTCTCTCTTCTATAGTCTAAGATTAACTCTTTGAAGGGCGCTGGTCCATAAAGTGTACACAGAAAATTGTTGGAATTTTCCAACTTCATTCAATTTTGTGCGCATGCTCTAGGGAATAGCGTGCTATCATTTTGCCCTAATGTCTGTAATTTTCGAATTTTTTGCCGCAAAACAATAAGGTTAATTTATTTATTTATTTATTCATTTTCAAGATTAGTACATAATTTGAAAAGAAAAATATACGGGATATCCCCATTAAGCAAAAATTTAGAATTATACATAGTCAACATGTGATGAAAAACAACCGTGAAATATAGGATATGGAACTATTATACTATTATTATAAAGTTATACTATTATAATCTGGATAGACAAAAAAAAAAGAAATCAATTCACCATAAATGTTAAAGCAGGCTACCTACTCTTCTCTTGAAACTGCAAATATCCAAGAAGAAGAAGTCAGCACTAGCGCCACTAGCCTGAATATTGTTACCAAGAATCAGGCAACGGTTCAAAGTTGTGGCCATAATTAGTTCTATGTGTATCAATTCTGAACAAGGGAGAATTTCTTGTAATTCTTCCAGGTAGGTCAAAATTTATATGGCTCAGAAGCTTGCTACATCTGACCCTCCCATTCAAAATTCCATGCAAGAAACACACATCAGCAATGGATCTTCTCCTCGACAATGTATCCATGGCAATGGTCCCAACAGGACTACTTCTGCTTCTATATTCTATATAATGCAAAAATTTGCGTTGGACTTTTTCAATATGATCAATGTCGCACTTATAATAGGGCGACCAAACAGATGAAGCGTATTCCAAATTCGATCTGACCAGAAAACAGTAGAGGATCTTCAATGTTGGGACCGAGAAATCATGAGAATTACGGAGAACGAAACCAAGCATCCTGTAGGATTTAGAAACAATGTTGTGGATATGCTGTTTGAATGATAATTTATGATCCAACAGAACGCCCAGATCGCTAACCGTTTCTGTTCTAGCCAATGCTGTATCATTCAGGGTATAACTGAAACTGAACATTGTTGACCTGAAAAATGACATCACATGGCACTTATCCAGATTGAGATGCAGTAAATTAACAACAGACCATTCATAAAAGTTATCCAACTGCTTCTGCAGAAAAATAGCATCACTAGCAGATCTTACTGGCGCATAAAGTTTCATGTCGTCCGCAAACAACAAGAATTTTGAATCCATACACATTTTACAGTCGTTGATAAACAAGTTAAAAAGCACGGGTCCCAGATGGGAACCCTGCGGTACTCCTGACACTACCAATATCTCCCTGGAATAGTAGCCCCTGTATCGTTCGACCCACTGATGAAGAATTCGGGGTCAAATTCAATTATTTCAGGCCGGCCGGTCGTCGCCACGATAACTTTCGAACGGAAAGCGATAGCGACTTTAAATTTTCGGGGTAGGTTGCGCATCCGAATGCGGCGGTTAAGTTCGTTAATGAGCATAATCGTCCCAACTGATTCGGAGTTATCCCCATGTGATATATCGTTTTCTGAATAACTCAAAAAATTTAGATCCAATCGAATTGAAACTTGGTAATTAGACGTAGAATGCTGACACGTAAATTTTCGTCAGGATAGTATTACTACAAAAACATAAAATATTCTTCAAACATTTTATATCTCAGAAAGTTTTGTCAAATTCCTTTGGGTTATCGCTAGGTACAGCAAATAACATCATTAAGAAATAGATACATGTTCTGCATGAAATTCTATTCAAACAATTACATTCAATCTTATGCACTTCGTTTTTTCCTGACGTAAAACAAGCTTTCGGCAGAGTCTGGCATGAGGGACTCGTATTCAAACTGAAAATGACTGTGTCAAAAATAAAATATTGCCATGATGAGAGCCAACCTCCATAAGGAGACAGCACCCTAAGAAGAAGACTGATTAATAATACCTAAGCTTAATATTACAATATTTATTATGTTGGCATCAGAAAATTCTCGAAAAATGTATGCTTTGTTAAGAACATTACGAAATTTATTGGATGTTAAGATCACCAGATGTAATACTTCAACTATTTACTATTCACTCACCGACAGAATTTCCACCTTCTCTTTCAGGTCTTGCATTTGGTCCTGTATCTGACCAATCTCCTCTCAAACGAAGCCTCCTTATACGTGACCTGGCAGCTGACGATCTTCTAGAAGATATTCCTCTTTCTTCAATCCCATTGTTAATGAATCGTTTTTTGTAGGCTCTTTTGTCCAAAGACTGACAGAAAATATTCAATTATTTATAAGGAGGAATACAACAAGGTAAGAAACATTCAGGAAGAGTATTCAAACAGTAAAAACTATGGCTAGAAAAACCAAAGGTATCGCAGGCCATTCAAGGTTGATACAGTGGCTCATTTAGAATTACTACCATCCAATCTTTCACATTACGAAAAAAATGTATGTTTTCAAATGTTTGACAATTCCTAATCTCAGAGAACATTGTCTTAGTTGTCTGAAAGGATTGTGAGAAATTGTGCTTGATTATTTATCCCGACCATATAACTGCAACATCAAACTTGATGATTCAGTTGCAGCAAAACTATCGGGTGTTAAAGTATGGGGTCCTACAAATTAATAACACTCACCTTCAAATCGAATAAATATAAATGATCGGAAGAATAACTGACCAATATTTCTTTACCATCATCACTATAGTTCAAGCATGTTATTCTGTATGGAGGTTCTTCGAGGTCGGGAGCTTTGAATGTACAATATGGTTCGGTACCAAGATTTTCTAGAAATAATAACATGACACCTATGTTATCAGAATGGGAAGACATTAAAAGCTTGAATGGAAAATAAGGTTTATGAATAGTCATGATCCGTTAGTTATATCATATCAAGAGAAAGAGGATAAGTTTTGATTGCACCGATCAACATCTATCACTTTTCTCGTTTCGGTGCATTGCTATTAGCTTAAAAGCGAAAATGAAGCCTATTCATCGAAATGTTTGAAATAAATAACGAATATGTTAAATACCTTTACAATTTGTTTTGAGGAACCTCCTGTCAAACAGACGGACAGCAGAGTCCAAACACCCAACTGCCAACTGGTAAGGATTAGCAGAATTTACGGCTAAAGCAGTTACTGCTCTTCTCCAAGATATTATGACATTGTCTTTACATCTCGTTTGATAGCAGCTGAAAAAATACGTTATCCAATAATTCAAACCCATAACACTCAATGCATCTACGTAAAAAATAAGCCCTAGTTTGTCATGTAAACATATGTCGAGAAATGCTTCCTCTCCGAGAGACAGAGTGTTAAAATTATAGAAAAATTTTTGTTTTTATTAGTAACTTTTACACTTCTTAAAATATTTCTATGAAATTTGGGACATAGGTTTTAAGGATCAAGGAGCACTTTTTTGCATAAAATTATTTTTATTTGTTCCACCAGTGGCGTCCATACTGCATCGAGACTGAATATTTTTAGACAAAAAATGATACGCCACTGGTTTTTCCAACAATAAAAACTACACTCGAAATGCTTATTTAATTTCAAGCAAATGCATTCTCCTGACTTTTTGACGTACGAGGCACCGTTTCCGAGTAAAAAAATCAAACGCATTCTCATGCATGAAGAAATCGCTAAAATTTGATATGGTACATAATAATAATAAGACTATCTTTGTAAACGAAACGTGTTATTCAAAAATAATAAGCGTTAACAGCCACACTCAAATACGAATTCAAAGACGATGTTCGAAGTAAAAGAAACAAAAAAAAATTTTTTCTCCTCCGGGATGAAAAGTTCACTTTTAGTCCCTGTCACACGGGACAAAAGTACCCGATTCTCTCCCGGTGAGATGGCAAATGTGCGCATGCGGGTACTTTACTTTATCTCCCGGTTACCTAGCAACCGCGTGTTTATATCTCAAGTTGATGACAGCTGAGTCAAAAAAAGGTTAATTATTTCAGTGAATACCGACAAATATAATAAAAAATGGATTTGATTAACTCTGATGAAAGTGAATTAGACGGAGAAGAAAAAAATTGTATACGCACCTAGGGAGAAAAGTAGGACATCCTCGCCCGCGATTGTCACTCTCGCCTTCGGCTTGGGTGACAATCAGTCGCGGGCGTGAATGTCCTACTTTTCTCCCTCGGTGCGTAATATACTATTTTTTTTTTAATAATTTTAACACCCTGTATCTCAAAGAGGAAGCATTTCTCGTCATATGTTTATATGACAAACTAGGGCTTATTTTTGACGTAGAATTCGAGGTTAAAATTTCTTGGTTAAGATCTGGACCACCCTGTATAACATTTCGTCTGCTCATGCGCTGACTGAAAGTTCTCTCAAAATTACACATCTCACACCGAACTCCGATTCTCCTGTTGGAACGAGCGGGCAAAAAGAATAAATTCTGGCAAAATATTTATTATCCAAATTTCCAAATCTCAATTACAACAAAATCCAGTTGAATATCAATCTTTAGAAAAATGTTAACGATGGAGGTATGAAGTTGCATTATCAAGTTTAAATTTCATAGAAAATTCATATTTGAATAGAAAATTTGTTTTGAAAATGATAAATAGAATATACAACAATAGTACAAATATTGTTAACATGAGAGAGTAACTTAGAGATAACTTATTTCAAGAAATACAACTAACCGATAAATAATTTAGACAAAGGTGTGTAATATATGCATATTATAAATTTTAGAAAAACGTTTGGTTTATACTGGGTATTTCATTGGGAAACAAAAATACTTAAAAGGCGAATAGAGGGCATAAAGTTGGTTCTAGATATACCACATTTATTGGCTGTAGCTGTCTTTGTACCCTCATTTCTTCCTGAGGTGATAGCAAGCGAGCCACACTTTATATTTCGAATTAAGTAGCTACAGGGCGTTATTTTTTATTATTAAAATCACTTATAAATTGAGATGGGTGAATTTTCAAGCATAGCATAATTTTTGAAGAACTTATGGAAAGCAAGGATCTATTGATAGCTATAAATTTTCCAAAATCTGTGCAGGGTGAGTCTTCAAGTTGCACATCAATTTCAACGATAGACAGTTGAAGTGTTTCATATATTATTTTCCTTTTTGATAGGGTCGAGGGTTTCATTTCAAAAGAATAATGATCAACCTAACCTTAATTTGGCAGTGATACTTTCAGCTTTCCAAGAGTCCTACTTGATATTGGAAATACATTCTTACCTATTTTGTACTCTCAAATCAAAGCACCTTACTGTTCCATCTTCACCACAGCTGAAGAATGTATTAGAGACTAATGGGATGGTAACAATTTCATATGTTGTCCCACTATGACAGCAGAATTTATGTTTTTCAGTTTCGTTAGGATGACTTATGTCTGAAAAATCAAAATATTTGTGGGGGCGATTCGAAATAATAAATTTCAATCAAAATTTTTGGCGAGAGTAAATCAGAATTATTTCAGCATAATCAGCCTCCACTTCCAAGAACTGTTTCTTATGAAAATATAACATATTATAGCTTGTGAAAGAGACCTGAATTTTCTTTATTTTACTCATTCACACTCCAGGAATATAACTGCATTTCATATACACATTCATATATATAATTGCTAAGAAATTACTGAAATCTGAAATAATTGGGTACGTAAAAGGGTAGGATTCAGACAGTGTCATCTTTGGAAATGACAATAACTGGCTAACGAAATCACTCACCTGTGTGAATAATGACGCCATCTCCAGAGCAGGATACTATTTGTGAATCATTAGTCAGAGGCAAGAATTTTGCACAGAAAATATTCGTGCTGTGTTTAGTCTCGAATTTTCCTTTGATTTTGTAATCATGTCCATTTGTTATGACAAGATGTTGATCGTCAGAACCAGAAAGGATATATTCACCTGTTTCATTCCAACATATTGTGTTAACACAACCCTGATGGACTGGGAGGTTCTTCATCAAACCTAAACGTTGCACAAAGTCCTCATCATCTAAAATAAAATTTAACAAATTTCCTAAAAGTATCCAGACCTGACAGTACTAGTTTTTATTCAATATGTACTGAATATATAATAGTTAACCGAATGTGGTCAAAATTCAATCAATAGGTTATCACTGAGTTATACAATGTGAGGAATCACACAATACTTGCCTTTGCTATTCGTACTATATTTGAAAAATTTACTCTTATACGGCTGATTGTATATGTCTTGAAAGATTGATTTCCTTTTAGTGCTCATTTTTAAATTATAACTTTATCAAACATAAATTTAATCCAATAACAATGGTAATATCCCACTAGATGATAACAATTTTCTAAAATATCTGATCGAATTTCTAACTAATCGATAAACTTTTTGTATGGATATGTGTTTTAGAATTATGGTCAATTTGAAACACTGTCATTTTATATGGATAAATAAATTCCAGATACCAAATTAAGGTTTTATCAAACTAAAACAAATAATCATATGTAAATTTGACATATTTGACACATCTCTCATCTCATCTCCGTTCCCTGTTTGGTCATTTTTCCTTGAACTCCTTGAATCATACAAACCAGGTTAGCCATAAGTTAACCAGTTAATATTCATCGAAGTGTATTCCAAACAGTGTTGCCAGATGGCCGAAGCCATTTATCTGTAGTTGAAGAGCAGAAATCTGTATAAAATCTGTATTATCATAGAAACTTTGTTTTTTTGTAGATTTGACATCTTATCTGTGGTTCAATTTATCAATTCTTTCAAGTGTTTAGAAAATCTTTAGTTTTATATCAATTTTTATGACGTCAGCATCTTCCACTTAAAAATTCAACATTTTTTTATATTTCTATATATGCAATGCCATAGGTATGGCTAAGTGCAGAATCAAATGAAATACATATTTGTAATTAATGGAGATCGTTATTATTAAATAATATTGTTCTCTCATGCGCATGAAAATTGTCTCTACTTTTTTTGGAAAACAAGGATGTATGTGGTTAGGTACAGAAACAAAATACATTTACTTAGTATAAAATAATTATACAATCCTTTGAAATCGTCGGCGAAGTCGGATATCTACTTATTATCTCGATCAACTAGTGCAATGTGTGCGAAATATGTGGGAACTACCTAAGTCGCGGGATTCCCCGACTTATTCTGAACTCTACGTTAACCGCCAAAGCGCCAAGATATCGATATTCATTATTATTTCTACCGTGTTCAATTTTAGACTTCATAATTTATAAAACTGAATCAACTTAAAGTATAAAATGATATTTCTTTTCAATATGAGAGAATTCTGTATAAAATCTGTATTCGGAGGCAATCTGTATCATAGATCGAAAATCTGTATAAATACGGAGAAATCTGTATATCTGGCAACACTGATTCCAAACTATGACGTAATAGTTAACCAACTACATAAGGGCCGGTATTATAAACATTTGTCGAAGTTAACTTTAACTTTATCGGTCGAGATAACTTTAGCCTTAAAATGTCTGTTTTATAAAAGTCCCATTTCTGTGGTCTGTGCTAATTTGAATAACTCGACATTTGAAATCTTTTCCCAGTCCCTTGAAAATTACTTGATAAATTGAAGAATATCAGTCAAAATTGGTCGCCTCGTTAATTTGAAGGAATGATACCTTGTTCTTGCACGTTAACATTCAATATTTTGAAGTCCGGGCTCCTCCACTCGCTTATCATGCTCAGACAAGTCGTTTGTTTACATAAATGAGTGAATTTGTACTTATCATTTTAACACCTTAAAAGTTTCTCATTTGTGTATTAAAATGAAATCAAGAAAGAACAAGTGTCTTACTACCCTTTGCTTCTTCGCCCTCAAACTAATAAAAGTGACGATTTCTTCGCAGCTCTCACCATTATCGAAAATTCATTGGACTATTATACACTGAACTCGCTTACTCAGAAAATTACGGACTTTTTTCAAAATGAAAATAATACATAAATCGGAAATTTTGATCAAACTCTGTATTATTTGAATCATCAGAACACCCTCTCGATCACTTGAGCACTTATTAATGTCAAAAGTTAAATAATATTCATTCGTTTCAGTAGCTTTATTTTTAAATGAGCAAAAAAAAAGTGTTGGTTATGCTCATAAGATCTATAAAAGAAAAATTTCGGGCATAGGAATTGAAATGAAATGATTACATTTTTTATATATAATGTATTTATAAAGTTTGGAAGTATTCTTCAATCAATTCTTGTCGCACCAAATTACGATTCTAATTGTGTGGCATATGTTGATTGAAATTTTCCAATTCTACAGCCACATTTTGATCAGGTTCTTCTTCCCTCATATTAACTGCGATATTATGAAGCACTGCAGTTGCTACGATAACAGTCATGTTGTTTCTCTCTTTAATCGAATTGTCAATTGCAGTATGGGAAATCTTCTTTTCCATACACCGTACTGCCTTTCTACAACATTTCTAGTTCTTATTTGAGATTCATCGTAGAGTCTCTGGGGTTGATTTTGTGGGTTTTCCAGAGGAATCACCATATACTCGGACAATGCATATCCTGAATCGCTCACCAAAAAACTATTACCAAAGGTGCCTTCTTCAAATTGGCCTTGAGTGTAGAATGCGAAAATATTATATTGTCATGTGTGGCTCCCGGCCACCGTGCTACGTTATCTCTAATGCGTAAATGACTATCACCAACGGTTTGGACATTATATGAGAAGTATCCTCTTCTGTTCCGATAATTTTCAGCTTCATTTCCCCCTAAAAGTTATATAATTGTATAAATCACATGAGTACAGTCTACAAATAATTATAATTTACACTAGATATTAAAATAGATGCTAGAAATACAAACCTATTAGGTAGTTGGTCTTTGTAAATTTGCTTCAATGTGACCCATTACAACTAGTACAGACTCTTTTGATGATCCAAATCTGCTTTTAAATTCCGTTTCGTTCCATGGTGAAATGGTCTAAACGATTTCTAAATACCCTTTCTCGCCTAGAGCCTTCAACAATATTCAAAGCATCTTCTTCATCGTCAGTTAAAAGTTCCTCAAAAATAAATTGGATATCGCTGCGGAAAATAGAAACAATAAAATTAGGGTTATTTCAAATACTTAGGTTATATGCCATATGGGTTACGTGCAGTTCTGACAGTTGACCGACATTGGAGGACCAACAAAGCGGGAATTAGTACTGTTATTGTTTGTTTTGCTCTTATTTTCCTGGATTTTTCGATATTTGTGAGTGTTATATCAATTGAATTGCTGTTTATGAAGTGAAGTGAATATTTTGCTATCTTTATTTGTTCCATAAATATTAATTTTTAGTAATAAAATGCCAAATTTTTGCAAGTTCATGAGCTGCAGTAGCAAGGGCGAACTAAAAAACGTACAAATATCACATTTTCACGTGAATTTATATGCAGAAAGTGCGTAAGTAAGTGAGTAAGGTATAGATCTATTTTAATATCTTGGTTTCAATTTGAATCTTGTATGAATATAGAGCATAGACCTAATTTAAAGGTCTATGATGTAGAGCTGAACTTAACCGATCACCTTGAGAGATTATAAGAAAGAACTAGGTATATTGTTTTCAAAGGCAAGAATTCTATTGCATTAGTATGTCACTACGATTGGAAACTGTGGAAAATTTAGAAGACAAATAACACTTTCCAGCTTGTCAATTCTGTATAATTATAGTAGGTACATATAAAAATGTTTCACTTAGTTAGCTGCATGAATAGTAATGTATGAATCTATAATATTTCATTATAAATTTCTCAATTAATTTGATTTCTTTATTGAAAGGATTTCATCAGTTTTTGATAAAGTTCGCAGAATTTGTTACCTCAGCAAAAACCAGAGATTTATGGATTCCTCCGCTGAAGAGATTCGACTTAACAGCTTCGAAACTCAAATTTGGTATGATGTATTTAACACGTTTTCATTCAAATATGAAAGGAAATAACATTTTGATTTGTTTCTCATAATAGAATATAGAAAATTGTACACCATGTTTTCACTAGGTAAGCCAGCAGATTTGTCCGATAAAAATCATCCTGATTGGATTCCATTATAGAATATGATTGTGTATGTAATTTATCTGTTATTTTTTATAATCTAATGTAGTTAATTCGTGATGAATATATTTAATTTTCCCAACTCTGATGCCAGGTCCAAACCAAGCGAACAAAAACAAGAATAAGGCTGTTACAAAGCAAAATGTATATTGTAGATTAATTTATTTAAACAGAACTGCTTAGACATGATGAATGTTGTAAATAAATTATAAAGTATACAATGTGTTTTTTACTCTATTAATATTAGTGTTAATTTTTTTAAATATGCTTGCTTCAGTTTAAACTATTACCAAAAATCATTGTAATGACGAGCATGAATAACCCATTGTCACTGTGAAATACTTCTTAATCCTACACATGCTTAAAACCAACTCTTGATATTCAACTGCCCCCTGCTTTCTATTTCAATAGATTTAGATTCAACCACTGTCAAATTGATGCTTCTGCCTGAAAAATATTGATAAATAAATCATTTTACTAACGTTGATAGAAGCTGCATTCATATAATATCCTTAAGAATCATTCATTACTGCCACTAATAAATTCAACAGCACACATAAGATAAAAATCACCAACAAGTATCAAATTTTAAGAACTAAAAGTTTGATAGATTGGGGCTTACCGATATCCTGCAATTCCTTCGATGATATATTCAAATACTTTTCTTCAAATAAATCCATGATAGTTATAGTGAAATATATGAATTTGAAGATGATTGTTGAACCTATACCTTTGCAATTATCAAACTATGATTGCCAGTCTTTATTATGGAGATATTCCACACCCATCCACATGCTGTCTGATTATAAGCCTCCAAACTTTTATTAGAACTCATATCATCTGAAGTATATTTGTCCTTGGTAACCACAAGGTGCATAAAAATGTCCGGGTACAGTATTTTCGTAAAGTCATCAACTTTTGTTGAACACTTCTGCTTCCTGATAGTATAAGGATCTAAACGAACCACCAATGATGGAAATTTGATCGATATAGAGCTTTTTGTCACTCTCAGAATGTTTTTCAGAGTAATCACTATAATCCATCATGATTATTTACAAATATAAATTGGATTACAAGGTACCTGAAAACATGGAAATGAGCAAACTGTTCAGATAAGGAAGATATTAGCATTCTTACCTATGAAATACTATTTTTTTCGCAATATATACCCCTTTTATGGATCAAATAACGTTTATGAGATATTCATTACACTACATAAAATTCGTAAACAGCATATAACTTGATATAACATTCAAAAATTAGGAGAAATATGAGCAAAACAACCAATAACAGTGCTAATTCCTGTTTTGTTGGTCCTCCAATGTCGTGTCAACTGTCAGAACTGCACGTAACCCATTATTATTTACATTGAACTGTCGAAAACCGCCATTTTCTACAAAGTTAACTTTAACCGATACCCCATCCACCCGATAAAGTTAACTCGTGAAATGGGAAGTTAACTTTGACGGTGACGTCATTCCACAAGTTAACTTCAAGATATCTGTCAAAATAGTTTTATAATACCGGCCCTAAACCAAGTAGCTGATATAAGTCGAATTTAAGCGAATAACTGGAGCAGAGCGGTTAAGACCAATCCCTTGCTAAACATAACCGATCGGTTATAATAACAAGGGATTGGTCTTAACCGCACTGTTCCGGTTATTCGCTTAAATTTGACTTTTGTTTGACTGAGGGCCGGTTTCTCAATTGCGAGTTAACCCGAGGTTGCGAGTTGACGCATGTATTCAGCGATATTCATGAATGCGTAACACTCGGGTTACCCGCAACCTCGGGTTAACTCGCAATTGAGAAACCGGCCCTTAGGGGGGTTAGCTTATTGGAGGTTAGATTATATTTTTATTTGGGATTAAAGCCACCACAGGCCACAGTTAAGTGAAGTATGACGTCATAGGAAAGTTAACCCGGTTTGCGCTGAAGTTCGAAGAAAAATGACTTTTGAGTATGTCCCCGACACTGGCAACACTGGCAATATAGTGTTCTGTTCTGACAACACTGTACATTACATTGTATTTCTCTGCTGTCTGCTGTCAGTGTCAAGTGTCAAAAGTGAAGGCTGCTGCTTCGAAAATATAATTCCCATGATTAATAATAGTTTATTTTGAAGGAAAATGATATTTAATGACTGCATGAAGTTGTGAATACTCCAACCCTAAAGCGCATTTGCTATAGCCTAAAAATACAAATTGGGGGATATGACTTTGGAAGATCCATTTTTTGTTGTGAAAGAGTAAGTCATTTCACAATATCAATGACAAAAAACATACAATAAGAAAAAATACTTTCAGTGAAGTTTTCAAAGCATTGAACAAGACTCGAGGTTTGTATCTTCGATGGGTTGAAATTCAAGGAGATCCTATTTGTGTGTCGAAAGAAGAAATCGAATGGATAAATACTGAACTGAAGAATTCGTTACGAAGTATAGAATGGGATTTGGAAGATTTGGAGGACACAATTGATATCCTTTTATGATCATTATCTAAACTCTGCAAGTTCACTTGACTGTCATGGAAGTATTGACACTATTGTATTTGATTCTTTTCATCTAAATGCATTTGTTGGCGCTTTATTTGATACCGCTACTCAGTGTTATATTTCTTGAAATTAGCTCTGTCATTATGGCGGTTTATTGATTTGATATTCAGTATATTGGTCGCGTTCAGCAGAAAGATCGGTAGCATGAACCGCTATGCTACCGATAGGTAGCGGTATCGTGTTCTGCCGAACGGACAGCTCCTTTTGTCAGAAAATCACAGATGTTTGAAGTTCAGGTTAGGTGATTCGAATTTTCTTTGATTGCCTGTCACAAAAATAAATATTCAATCATGAATCCAAATATCATTTCATTACTCTTCGAAGATAATAATATTACGGCCAACATAAGAAGTGAACTTGTTGAATTATTGGCTCAACCTCTGCCTTCATTGGAAGATGAAAACAGAGAAATTGTTCCCAGGAATCAGAATTTTTATGAAGAGACAATTCCTCAATATATGTGTGATTTATTCGAAGACCATTTTAGAATGTCCCGAAATGCAGGTAATTCTTTCCGTCGAAAATATATGTCCAGCATCCATTTTTTCTCTCCTTATTTTTAAAATAAATGTCACAACTGTCAAACTTACAACATGTTACCGATACTGAACGGAAAAAATCTACGCTCCTCAAAATGACAACCGCTACTCAACATGTTCCAAAGTGAGCGCACCGTTCAGCAGAAAAATCATCGAAATGTGACAACTGTTCCGCAACTGTTGGTTCTGCTGAACGTGACCATTGAAAAGCGTTTGATCCCATTAGATACATTAATTGTCAGTGTCAAATATAACTTAAGAATATAAAGAACAAGTACTGTTGTTGAGCTCTAAGCTCTTGAGAGAGCTTGTATGAGTGACAAGAATAAGTTGTTTTCTGGTTGGGCTTTATTACTATGTCCTTGCTCAACCTTATGTACATCTCTGGTTAATTTAATGATATGATTCAATATTGTTTTGATCGAGAGCTTTAAAAGTGTTGGCAGAGGTTAGTGTAACGGGTTACTATAGAATTCGACGTATGATACAAGAGCTTGGAGAAAAACCTTAGCATTAAACCCTGTCTCCAAGTGAGTATTGTGATTTTTATAAATTGAAATTTTTTACAAAACTAGCTGTAATATACTGATGGGCATTTCTTTCTTCAATATGGATTATTTTGTCAAAAACGGAGAGGTTTCTCAAAGGTTGCCAAAACAAAACCTGAAAAATGAAGACAAGAGGCGAAAAACAAGCCAATAAAAAATAATACATAAGCCTTCACAAATATAATCATCTCCGCTAATTTTCGAAGATAATCACCCTTCCCTTCACTATTTGAATTTAAAAAGGAAATGTCATTGCTCATAGACCACATTAGTTAGGTTAGGCGGGAAATTTGAATTACGATCCATCCGTGGATACAAGCACTGAATTCCCCATGCATTTCTTATGGACCTAAAATTTACGCGAATTTCTCGCCTGTTTTTAGATACTTTGGCTAATTTCTTAAGGTTTATTTTGGTTGAAATAGATTCTGTGAACCTTTCTGAACCATCTAGAATTAAGTTTTCATAACAAAATTGTATATTTCCGAAATAATTAATAAATATAAAAGTGTTCACCAAATTCGATTGACGTATGTCTTAGCTCACTCGAAATCAGTCACAAATAATAATATAACCCTAAATCGGCCTTGTAGTGACGCACAACAGAAGTCATCTACGACATACGGAAATCTATCGAAATAGAATGGTTTCAATTTTGAATTAAGAATAAATAGAAGTATATTTTAATGTGGAAATAACATGAAAACATGCACTAATGATGAAGGTACCCAATACTTGTTGTCTCTGTACTAACATTCTCTTTTAAATAGGGTGGTTTCATCTCAAAGTTGAAATTCCTTGTTAAAAAATTTGAATATGGATCTCCCGCCAAGCGAATGATTCTAACCTAACTAATGTGGTCTATAGGACAGGAGGGTTTTTTTCTAACTAGGTTTGGTCAATCTAAATGATGATTATTCAGAACTTGAGCTGTTCAAAGACCGCTGCAGGACCCTAATGTAGGGCGATCATCTCCCATAGATATATGCTTCACTTTCTATTGAAAAAAAAAAGAATAATATTAGTATTCTAAGAAAAATGTGAAATCACCTACTACTAATTTTTTTTGGAAATGACTGAAAAAGTTGCTGTTTCGAGAGTCTCTCTGTAAATGATGGGTACTTGCTGGAATTATTATAAAGATACGGTGCATGGTACTTCATCAGAAATCACATTGTTTTCATTTTCCTTAACATTTCATACATATAGTTGAGAAGAACCCAACCAAATTCAAAATAGATAATAAAGAACTTACAGTGAGGAAAAAGTTCATTGATAGCACTAGAGAAGAAGTGAAGGTATGTTATATATATCGTTTCATTGAAAGAAGTGAATAATAGCTCATTTTTCAGTTAATGCGTGATAAAATAAATATGAATCGTGGAAGGGATCGTGACCATACTGCGAGGCAGGTGAGAAGCATGTTTTTGGTTCTTTATGTCCAAATATACTTAGGAACTGAATATATGAAAAACTACAATTGTTGTAAAAATTTCGTTCTTAGCCTTGTGATTGAACTCTGGATCTCCGGTATCGATATACATTTATATCTAAATTTCTGGGTCAAAAATTGATTGGAGGTCTTAAAAATGTTAATGACAGGAATGCCACAAAATTTAACTTCACCTTTCTGTATTAACTCAACATTAAGAATTGATGTCAAGCATAACATTCTCTCTCACGAAGTCACTGAATATTTCTGAAACTCATTTGATCTAGCTGAAATTTAGCTTCAAGTTTTAGAATTAACACCTTTATATGTATGCAAAGTTCTGTATTCATCGGATGAGTAAGAACTGATTTTTTTTTTTTTGATAATAAGAAAATATTGTATTATTTAGTTGACCAATAATTACCTCGTGGAGCGTGAAAAATTTTATGGAAAATAGATCCCTACAAGCCAAAAAAAATTCAATTTAAAATTCTAAACATTAAATACAAAAATTACAAAATAAGCAAATAATATTCAATGGGGTGAACTGTGCTAATTGCCAATAACAAAAAAAAGACACACGGTGAAATATTTATTGATTTTAACCATCAACAAATATTCCGCGTGGCCGAGCTAGATGACCTCATTGCACAGTGTTGCCCAAAGAGGAAAGCGTCGTTCATGGGTAGACACAAACCCAGCGTTTCATGGTTATTACATCACATCAGTGTTACTTAGCCAACACTGAATGACACCGAAGCCGTTCTAGGAAACTGAAATCCATCGGTCGCGAACTGGTAGGGAAAGAATCCCACCAGCGACACCTATGCAAATCCTTACGGACTCCGACCCTCTGCGATGAAGAAAGCGTGAGCGATGTTCAGCGACGTTTATTCTTTTGCCGTAAGAGGGTCAGGGCTTTAAGTTTCCTAGAACGCATTTGGTGTCCTTCAGTATTGGCTAAGTCACACTGATGATTGGTAATAACCAAGAAACCCTGGGTTTGTGTCTGTTCTTGAATGACGCTTTCCCTTTTGGGGAACACTGAGCGATGTGGTGATCTAGCCCGGCCACTCGGAATATTTGTTGATGGTTAAAATCAATAAATATTTCACCGTGTGTCTTTTTTTTAAGCAACTAATAGACATACAAGGTACATAATTTGGTCCTATATAATCTTAGTCTAATTATTACGCTAAAAAATACAAATGAAAACAGAGAGGCTTAGCCTGTTCATATTTGATTTCAACTTGATCAAGTTCGTAAAAGCTGATTGATTCCGCGTCAGTGTTAATTGAATATGATTTCTGTATGCCTTGATTTGGCACCAATAAATCTGTCTATCCTTATAGGTAGACGTCCCCTACAAGTTGAGAATCCCTCAATTAGGAGTAAGTTCCACTAGGCGATCGCAACGTTCGTAGAGTCGTCTGCGCAGTTCTGTGGTCGTGCGCGTGATCGTTGTGGGACCTTAGTGGAACGCGCCCTAGAAGACGCTGACATACATTATGCATGCCCACATGTTTTTCAAACTCTTCCACCATTTAGTTATCAATCATGATTCTGGTAACTTTCAGCCATTGTTGGATACAAGTGAGGTTAAGGTGACAAACTCCAGAGGCACAACCAAATATTCAAAACTGGAGAATGACACCGACAGTCCGCAAAGAAATTTCATCAACGATTCATTCTCACAACAGCAGTACTTGACCAGACAACAAGAGGAACATCTGGAAGCTATCGGAGATAGTTTGGGATCCCTGAAAAATATGTCGAGGCATATAGGAATAGAATTGGATGAACAAGCAGGGTACATTATTTATTAATAGTATTCTAGGAGCTAGCAATAATTGTAAACCCGTTTTTGCGTGCGTATTCCCGGATGCTATCATTTCGTACAGATGTCTGTATTTTGCAAGCTTCGAGTCTGAAAAAATTTCATTAGACATACTGGTGGAGAATTAGTGCTGGAATTCGATTATGTCATGCGGGTCGTAAGCACGTAAATTCAGGAGCTTTTGCGCGCATGATTTTTTTATATTTTTTGTTGTTGTTAGTTTTGAGTTTCACTACAAGGGCCAACAAATATTCATTTCAGAATGCTGGACGAATTTGGAACTGAAATTGATGCAACGGAGTCTAGAATGGATTCGGCAATGAAAAGAGTGGCTAAAGTTCTTCATATGACAACTGGTGAGTGAGGGCTTTATGCGAATTCAACTTATGGCAAAACGTCCATGTGCCAGGACGTTTGTAAGCACGTTAATAAACGAAAGAAATGACTTAACGTCTTGAAATTTTCAGGGAAGATTTATAGATCAAGATCGTGAAAAGGCCAAAGATGATTTATTCTCGAAATGGCAATTTATACGTTAACCATTAAAACTTGAAACAGGATTTTAATGGTAACCTTTAAACACTATCTCATGACCCAGTGAACCGACTTACAGTGGTTGAATTACTATGTTTTGTCCGCTTTTACCATCAAATTATTTTCGAGCTATGGTTAGTACCCATTCAAAACGTCAAGGTTTGAAATTCAGAGGAGCTGTCAAATTTCAACGTATATCGTGTTTGATTCCTCTTTCTGAAGATATAATAGTTATGAAGGTTCAAAGTCGATGGACTTTCTGCAACTACAATATGTATCATTCGCAATTTTCTGATTTTGAATTACCCTTGAAATTACAAAATTGGATTTGAAATGCTTTAGGTGTTACAAATCAGAGAAGTCTATTTATTATTGGTTGAGAGCACTTCTTTGCTTTTGTAATTTTACTTTAATATTTAACTATCATTTGCCGGAACAAGCTTAAAGGAAATATACCCACTATCGAGGAATATAGGTTTGATAATATTCAAACTAGATATCAGAATATTTGTACTCTTTTCTAGGTGTTGAGGAAGTACATTTCCAAAAAATGGAAAGTCTAACAGAAAAAAATAAAAGAATCAATACTTAAATAATAAAGAGTTTTGTAACGGGTCTTTCATTAAGAGCGCCCTATTTTGTTTTTGTATATAAAACACATTATTCATTTGAAAATTGTTGAAATTTTTATTTCATTATAAAGTACAATGGTTACCATTAGTTATGAAACAAAACATCATTTAAATGTCCACCTGGCGGCAATTTTCCATGACTCTTTCATACAAATCAGGTCATACGTTAGCAATTACTCTCTCAGTATTGATCTATAAATCGTTTAAATTTGCTGAATGCTGTAAACCAATGACTTAATGTAACCCTAAAGGAAGAAGTCCAATGGAGTTAAATCGTAGGAACGAGGCGGATCATTTATCGGTCCGTTTCTTGAAATAATCAAATCACCGAATTTTGTTTTCAATAGAGTCATTCTGTAATTGGGCGTCTTGTTGTTGGCACATGTTCTGCAGGTCAAGATGAACCAATTCAGGCCATAAAAAATCACATTGAACGATAACGATTTCCATTGACAGATACCGCCTTATGAGCTTCGTTGAAAAAAAAATAAGGTCCAATGACTGCTTGTTTACATAACCGTTTAACCAGAAACGAGCCTCATCGCTGAGAATGATTTTCTCATGAAAATCTGCATCATTTCCGATTTTTTCTAAGCACCGATTACTGAATACACGACGGTTTAAATGATCAGTCGGTTTGATTTCTTGGATTAAAACAATTTTGTATGGATGTAAACCAAGGTCTTTGCGTAAAATTCGACACAAAGACGTCTGGGAGATGCCTAGTTCTTGTGACCGGCGAGAAATCGATAAATTTTGGTATTCACGAACACTTCCACGTACGGCAGCAATATTCTCTTCATTTCTTGCATTTCTTTGAATCACTGGCACTGTAACATCATGAAATGTAAAATTTTTTCAAACTTCTTCACTTAACTTTCAATTGTTTTTTTGTCCGGACGATTATAACGACCAAAAATTGTTGACGCTGGTTTATGCTGGCTGGTAACTTTAACTTAATCCTATATATATTATATATATATTAATATGTAAGCTGATCCTGTACATTCCTCAAAGGAAACATATTGCAATATTGCATAGTTGCGAGCGGTAGCGTTGACCGCCAGAATGCTTATTCAGCATAGTAGTTCACGTAAGGTAGATACCTCGTAGGATAAGGCAAGTCTGTAGATAACCATCGTATCGATTAGATCGTTGTATTTCTCATTAGAATAAACTGCTTTCAATAGTTCTCCATATTTTTTTTAAAAAGTGTTTTTCAAGTTGTTATTATATTTCTGGCGACGAGGATGGGATGCTGTTAGTTTTTTTTGAGAAAAAATACGTGAAAATCATTTCTTAGAACAGTATCCAGAAAAAAAAAAGTTGTGAAAAAATTGTGACGTCAATCCCATACCGGTGAAACTGATCAAGAACCTACAACCAACCCACGAGTGAGCAAGAGATCAAGAAGAAAGGCTGAATCCCTGACGAACAGAAAGGTGAACCCTCTCCGACCTGCTTGCGAACTTTTCAACATTCAAAGACACCCTTAGACTGATCGAGTAGCGCCTATCAGCAAGGATTGGAAGAACTGAAAGTAAGTTGATCTATGACTTCCTAGTTTTCCTATTCCCTAGACCAAAGGAATATTAGATTAATGTTTTTTATTATTTTGTAAGAAACAAACTGAGTATATCTCATATTCCAAAATTGAGAATTTATTAGAGCAATTTAAGAATTTAAAAATGACTCAACCTACAGTTAGTCACGCAAATGCTGATATTAATGATTTAAAATTATTCGGAGATCTCTTACCAAAATTTAGTGGAAATTCTCACGAATTACAATCATTTATAGTAGAGATAGAAAATTATATAGAACAGTTTGGTTCAACAGGAAACTCTAGAATAAATCAATATTGTTTTGCCATGATAAAATCTAGAATCATTGATGAAGCTCGAATAATTATAAATTCAGGACCTATTCCAAACTCCTGGGTAGAATTGAAACAAGCATTAATCAATAAATTTGGATTTAGAATCAATTTTGATGTATTGCAAGATCAATATCAAAATTTGCGTAGAACACATAAAGAATCCCTTTCAGATTTCCTTGAAAGAGTTAAACACACGAAATTACAATTTGACTACCAATTACAAATGCAAGGCTTTAATATGAATGAACTCGTAATTTATAGAAATATATCGGAAAAAATTGGACACAGAGTTATTTACAACAACGTAGATGAAAATGTCAGAAATCTTTTAGATAGTAATGTTAAGAATTTCGATGATACCTGCAAAATGTTGGAAAATCGAGAAATTAAGCGACAACAGTTAAATTTCATTCCAAATTTTAATTCATTTACGCATAGTCCTCCAATGAAGAATGAAAGAATTAATTTCCCCAATCATAATATACGTCAACAAACAAATTATAATCAAAAAAGAAACTTTTCAATGCAACCCAATCGAAATTTAGCTCAATCAAAATTTTTCACAAATAACGAAGGGTATAGTAACTTTCCAAGTCAACCCTTACAAATGCAATCAAGTAGAGATATAACCCAACCAAAATATTTCACGAATGATCAAGTGTTTGGCAAACCACCCGATGTGTTCAAACCTAATCCCAATTATAGACCGAATAACAGACCGGAACCAATGTCCGTAAGAACAAGAATTTTGCCAACTAAACGACCAAATGAGTCAACAAGCATAAGACAGCAAAAACCGAATTATCAACCTAGAGAAAATCATTTCAGGCCCAATGCACCACCAAATTTTATTTCAGAAGAATTTAATATTAACGAAAAACAACAATTATTATCAGATTTAGAATCCATTATCCCGAATGTTTCTCACGAAGATTTGGAGTTAAGAGAAGAAGACTTCAAAGAGCTATTAGAAATTAATGATGACGATATGTCAGATACAGGAACTATTCATTCAAACGAGGAAAATCCTATTCTGGAAATTCCTTATACGGAACGAGCAATTAATATATTCCAATATCAGATCATCATCAAAAGTGGTAAACAATTCAATGTTTCCAAAATTAAGTTACATAATTCATCAAAACTTAGAATAATCTTATCTATTTCAGAACAAACCCAATTCACCAAATTTCTGAAAGAATACATTGTACCAGAATAAACTTATGGTATTTTCTTCCAAAATAAAAATATCGAAAAACCATTTATTACATATTCACAGAAATTGTTCAAATCAGGAGTTTTTAAGTTTAAAATTTCAAATATTTTCTTAGAAGACATAGAAGGTGAAGAAGATCAAATTGAAAAGATAAAATTATACCATGAAACAAAAACCACTCATAGAGGTATTCAAGAAAATTTAGAAAGCATTAAGAAAAAATTTTATTTTCCCAAGATGTTATTGAAAGTACAACAATATGTCAATAGTTGCGATATTTGTCAGCGGCAAAAATACGAACGCCAACCGAATAAATTAATTTTTAAACAAAACCCCATCGGTGAAAAACCCTTTGAACATTTATATGTTGATACCATTAATATTTCCAAAACACCCTGTCTTTCACTGGTCGACTCATTCTCTCGACACGGCCAATGTTTCATACTTAAAAGTAAGACAGCAGTTGAAATTATAGAATCACTAATTCATTATTTTTCCAATCATGGTACACCAAAGAAAATTACTACAGATAACGGAACTGAATTTAAGAATATCTTGTTCCAGGAATTCGCTTCAACCCATAACATCGAAATACACTACGTTACGAATTATAATCCCACTTCGAATTCCATCGTAGAGAGATTTCATTCAACGTTAGTTGAAAAAATACGTGTAATTGAAGATAAAAATCTGAGTTTAAGGGAAAGATTGAATAGAGCATTATTGAGTTACAATAATTCCATTCACTCAACTTTAAAATATAGCCCCTTACAAATCACGAAGTCGGATTTGAATTATAGTCTCCCTGTTGAGAATACTGAAAACGAGAAAGTATCAAACTATATTGAACAATATAATCAAAATTTAAAAAACATTTCTGAAGTTCTAACGAATAACAATAAGAAAAACGAAATCAGAAGGCAGAAGGAAAATCAGTACCGAACAGAAAATGTTGTTCTTGACGAAAATAGAAAAACGTATTTAAAATTACCAGCAGATGCAAAATTGAAACCTCGATTTAAAGAATCAAAAATAAAAATTTTGGATAATATTCTGATAAAAGAGCCTGATAAAGGCCATATCTATCATAAAAATAGAATCAAACAACGAAAGAAATAAACATCATTTGTTTCAGGATGATTTCTCCCCTCATAGTAACTCTCCTACCATTTCTGAAAATCTCCATTTGCCTTAAAACGGAGGAAATCCGCAATATGATCCGTAGAAAAGGATCATATTTTAATGTATCACTATAATCTCTCCCAATTTAAATTAATTTTGAGCAAACATGAAGAAATCATCAACGAGATAACTAATAAGAATGAAACCAAAGAAATGATTATTCAGTACTTACTAGATTCTTCATTAAACCAACTCATTTCGAACAAGCAAACTCTAGAGGAATTAATTCCAGCAAGGCATAAAAGAGGATTAATAAATATAGGAGGAAGAATATCAAAATTTCTCTTTGGCACATTAGATGACGAAGATGAATCTTTATATCAAGAGTATTTTCAAAAATTACAAAACAATGTAGGTACCATAGAAACTAGTCAAAATCAAGTGATAAGTGTAATTAATTCTATATCCAATAGATTCCAAAATCAAACGAATATCATGGTACAACAAATGAATAAGTTCATGAAACTTCAACAGATTCTAGACAAAATTATTCTTTTACAATTCGAACAAATTAAAATATCTAGGATATTCTCAGAAATCAATACAGCCGTTAGTTTTGCTAGACTACATTTGTTGCATGAATCAATATTACCTTTAAATTATTTCAGAAACTGTGTCCAAAATAATGATTTACTTAGGCATTTGATATACTTGAAAGATTTCTACTCAGTATGTTTCACATCAGTTAAAATTCAAAACGAACAAATATTATTTGTGATTAGAGTACCTTTGGTAAATCCCGTTCCTTTCGAAACCTATGAACTTAAATTTATTCCCTTCCTAAATACCTACCCTATAGATCAACCGAAGTATCTATTGATCCAACAAGAAGAAATTAAGTGGTCCCTATATGAAGATTGTCAACATGTAGAAGAATGGATGTTATGCCCGCAGAATAAACTAGTGAAACCACCCTTATGTTATAGTGAGTTTGTGAAAGAAAAAAGAGAAAACTGTTCCAGACAAAGTGCTCAGGAAGTGAACGATTTGATATTATTACCTGATGGAAATTATCTATCTGTATTTAATGATTTGTTGAAAGAAAATTGTTCAGGACATCTATCATATGAACATGAACCAAGAAAAATTCTTTTAGTAGAGAGTAAATGTCACATATCCAATGGTCACAAGACATTTCATCCATCAACAACTAATCATGTGTACCATCAATTTCAATTGAATAATATGAATTCCTCACATATTCAGGATTTAATCATAGAACCTTTGAATGTATCATATTTTGCAGAATCCAAATTGTATAAGTGGAATTTACACCCTAATTATATTTCCTCTCTTTATTTCATTTTCCTAATAATCTGTTAAATTGGAATTTTCATTATATTATATAAGGTATTCATAATTAAATTTTCAAAACTGATCGAAAAACAGAGTTCAACCATTGAGATTGAACTCAGTTCTTTAAAAGGGGGAGGTAATATGTAAGCTGATCCCGTACATTCCTCAAAGGAAACATATTGCATAGTTGCGAGCGGTAGCGTTGACCGCCAGAATGCTTATTCAGCATAGTAGTTCACGTAAGGTAGATACCTCGTAGGATAAGGCAAGTCTGTAGATAACCATCGTATCGATTAGATCGTTGTATTTCTCATTAGAATAAACTGCTTTCAATAGTTCTCCATATTTTTTTTAAAAAGTGTTTTTCAAGTTGTTATTATATTTCTATATATATATATACATAGATTTCTAGTGTTATGGTTTATACTCAGACTAAAGAATCTGTTAACTTATTAATTATTATTATTCTTAATAAGTAAACGGATTCTTTAGTCTCAGTATAAACCATAGCACTAGAAATCTATGTTTCAATCTTTAAGTTTATGGTTAAGTTAAAGTTACCAGCCAGCATAAACCAGCCTTAAAATTATGTAAAGTTAGAGTAACAGATCGCAATTTTTCACAATAAATTTGGATTATTTGTAAACGTTGTTGAAGCGTGTACCTTTCCACGATTAAATGGTAGACATTGACAAATACAACTGTCAATGTCATCAATAAAAAATGGCTGCCGAGCGTGAGTAATGTCAATTTGAAAATGAGACGTTCACATTGAAAGACCCGTTATCAATTAAAAATTGTTTACACTCTACATTTGGAAGCGAATTCAATGAATTAAAATCTTTCTAGAAAACGTCATACTCAGCAAATCTATATATTTCCAATCCAATTTTGTGGATACTGAAGAAACTACATATATGGTTAATTCTCGGAAAATTAACACAATAGTTAATTGGATTCATAGCAACTGCAGTCATGTGGTTTAATGATGAATTCTATTGCATGACCCTCCTGAAAATTCACATTAACATTCAAAATATGTTTTCATCTATGCATTAAATTTAATCTTGCTTGGATCTGATTGTGCCCAGTCACGAACTAAATCTCCCCATTTGACCTTAAAACCTACCCTAAAAATATCAAGACGAACGATTTTTTTTCAAATGTTATTGTGCTCAGAAACGAAATGGAATCAAGATTTCAATAAAATGAAACGGTTCTCATTTTACGAGGCACACAATCCTAAAAATCAATTACTGTTTCATTCATATTCAACGAATATTCATACATAAATGACTCTTTTGTAGATCGACGCCAGTGGACTGCTATCATCATTTTATCAATTACTCTTTTCATTGTGATACTTTTATTTACATTACTGTGATTTTAATTTGCCATTTTCCTAATGAAACTTAGTACAATATTCTATCATTTTTAAGGGTATATATATATATAGTTATTTTTTTCTGTTGATACAATTTTATGTCTACGAATTATCGTTTCATATTTTTAAGTAGAATTGACAAACAGTTAGATTTGTAACATACGGGGATCAGAAGAACCAAATTTAAAGAAATACTCAATTATTAAGTCAATCAGTGAAAGATAGTTGTATAAATCGTTAGTATTGAGGTTGAGGCAATTAAGCCTTATTTTCTTATCTCTAGACATTTGGAAGCATACATTGAAAACATTTTACAAGATCAGATTTATTACTCTTGCTAGAAGCTGTACTCTTTTTATAGGTACTATCCCAAACTTTGTTGGTATTCTTTATGGCGCGCTGTATTCTTTCTGGACTTAATTTCATTCATGTATGTTTTATAACCCCAAAAAATTGAGTTTTGACCGAACGAATATAGAATAAGTCATGGATTCTATAATAAAATTCAAGCTTAATGGTATTGGTGGGAATCTTCTTCATAACTGGTGGAATATACTGTCCAAAATAATTCAATTTATGTATTTGGGATAGTTTTACATGCGATAATGAAAGCTCAATGAAAATTACAGGGTGAATAGATAACGAAATGTAAAAGAGCTAAGTTATTCGAATTTTCCTCTTCTTCTTAAAGGTAAGAAAAAAAATGTTGATTGGTTATATGCGGGGTGATTTTTCCTGTGGAAATCACATGATTCAAGTCATAGCTGTGGATATGACACAAGATGAAATCTCTGCTATCTAGGATATTAGAAGCTATATACGACGGAATAAAAAATGTGTCCATACGGTACTGATGATATTTGTACCGGAAGTGCCCCGTCACCATTCCCGGAAGCCCAAAGCGTAAACGCCGGTTACCATGGAAACGGCAAACGTCTCCAATCAGAGATCAGTCTAGTCCGCTAGTTCCACGCAGTTTTTAGTGACGATTTGGGCGCGGAAATAGGAGCCCTGGGTTGTGTTCGAACATTAACTCCGTAGAGTAATATTTACTCCATTGCGTTCGAAAACTGAAAGGTTGAGTAAATTTTACTCTGTGACTGTCGTTCGACTCGGAGTTCATTTTACTCCTGTCAAAATTGACATAACTCATGCGACGGAAAATCTAGTATCTTTGTCTCACTGTTTTATGAATGTTTTGTGAGATAATTTAATAGTTTTAATACTGCTCACAATATATATATTTATGATTAGAGTTACATATATGTGAAGAAAACCATAATAATAGGATCTTTCTTAAACCAACATAACCTATTTTCCGATATTGGCACCTTCTGTCAGTGTCAGAGTTAACTCCAGAGTAAATCTGTCAAACCTTCAAAAACTTTACTACGTGGAGTTAATTTTCGAAAACAACCCAGAAAGGAATAAACCGAGTAAATAATAAATTAGCTAGGCTCAGTAGTAGTATACCTTGTTTATGGTTACGCTAAATAGATAGGTATCATTTGTTTCATGTTATATATGTTGCGTTGAGAATTTATGGACTGACATTGAGGATGTGTGATCCAATGAAATTAAACTTTAGTTCTTTGAGTTTGGTGGACAAGGTAAATATTAAAAACAATGAACGACCTATGCCCGTATTGAGCTTGAGTCAAGTGCAACCCGGCGGGGTTTACGCGAAAGTTTGACAAAAGTTTACGGAAAGACTTTATGGATGTGCGGATGTGAAGAAAAAAATGTAGTTTTTTGTTTCGTTTGCTAACTATTTGGTGGAGACGATAACTGGATAAAAGAAGGTGTACGTGATTTGAAACATCTGGGTGAAAAGATAAAAAAACACGAAAAATCGGCCAATAATATGAACAATATTGTAAGCTTCGAGCTATTGGGCACAACTAATATCGCTTCTGGTTTGAGTAGTGCATATGTCGAGAACATTAATGAGTAGAAGGCTATGGTATCAAAATACCGTTACGTCTTGTCAAAAATTGTCGATATTCTGAAATTGCGTGGCATATGCAATCTTGCACTACGTGGTCATAATGAGTCGGAAGACTCGATTAATAACACAAGAAAACGAGAACGTGACCGGTTGTTTACGTACCTACTTTGAATTTAATATAGTGTCGTATGGTTTGGATTCAACGTTTTGTGAAATATGTAAAGTTTTGATTATTTTAATATTTAAAATTGATCAAGACGTTTCTAAGAAATACAATGTCGGAAGAAAGACAGACGGCGCTCGCAATGTTGTCCATCGAACAAAATGTATTGAAAGACATTGCTCACTTCCACGAAAAAATTATTGGGAAGTTCATCTGCGACAAAAACATAAGGATTGAGTATAATTTTAAGAAGTAGGCATTTGGTAATTACCTTTTAAATTATATATACTTTTTTCGTATTATTGAATCAGCGCCCCCCTGAACAAAATTATCACCAGCCGCCAATGGATAAATCTTTTCGCATGTAGTTGCCCGGGTATGTGTTCCCAGAAAGCTTTCCTTTGCTTAACTCTCATTGTTGAACAGCCTCTTTATAGTGGTTTGTATTAAGGCCACATACAGGTTCTGGTCCAACAAGTGGCTGTTTAGTAGCCAGCTTAGCAAGTTTGTATGCCAATTCTATTCCTTCAACGCAAGAGTGTCCTGGTACCCATAAAAGGGTCACTTGGTTGCCCCTGGCCAGCTGCTTAAGGGTGTTGTGGCATTCCTAGGATAAGAAGTAGCAGTAAGCTTCCAACAACATGGTGGCCCGGCTATCTGTGGCAAATATACAGTATCGGAACAAGTATATCGGTGGTATAGACAGAAAACAGTAACAGGGAACGCAAATATATTATATTACCACATAATCAAGAGAGACGCAATGCTGTACTCCCCTGCTGTTACCCCACTCTACTATTCGAGGTCTCGAGGTTTGATTTGATTCGCAGGAGGGGCGGTTCCGCGGTTTTCTGTATGGTGACGTCAATTCGATAATTCGATCCCCTCTTGGCCCTATTCGAGGAGGACTTGTAATGCTCTCTCGATATTTATTAAGCTATTCTTTGGCAGATGCAGGAGCTTCCTGGTATAGGAAGGTGAGAAATCTACGAATGTTTTTGCTTCTGCAAGTCCTGGAGTATTTCTCCAAAGAGCTATTCTGTTATATAGCCCCTATTATCGGACCGCTGTCCTGTACTGGTCTTTTCCAAGCCCACGGAAGATTTCGGGCCCAGCAGGTGTTACTCTGGAGGCCCTTTTCGCAACTTCATCGGCCGTCTCAAATCCTTCAACACCACAGTGCTCTGGCACCCATAGATCGCCTCTTGTCATGTCGCTTTATGGTATTCCGGCTTTCCCAGGACAGTAGGGAACTTTGAATGGGCGATTCCAAGTCTCTCATTGTGGTCTGGCGGTCCGTTATTATATAGATGTGCGCCTCCTTGAGGTTCCTTTTTAGAAACTCTTAAGCACGAATGTAGACAGCTAGTGAATCTGCGTGTAAGATAGAGGACTCATGTCCCAGGGGCACATAGATCCCCAGTTTTGGACCATATACCCCAATGCAGATATTGGGGTATATTATCTGATTTTGATCCATCAGTATACCAAATGGACGACTTTTTGTCTAATCGATTAACAAAGTCCACCGCACTCACAAGGTCTCTTATGACCGTTGCAAAGGGCGTTTCGAAAACGAATATAACGGGTCCGCCAAATAACTTTTTTTTTTTTTTGAAAATGCAATAAGAAAAAATCTACTGAATATTTTCTCAAATTTCTTTTTTTATTTGAAAGTACAATCCTTCTGGTTGATAATGGAAAATAATTTCATTCAAATGGCTGCCTCGGCTGGCCATGCAGTAGCCTACACTTTTTAAGCACATTATTGATTGTGTGCAGCTGTATTTCACCAATGGCTTCACGAATATTGTCCTTTAAAGCGTCAATTGTCTCTAACTTGTTGGCGTAACACTTATCTTTGACGGCACCCCACAAATAATAGTCCAACGGTGTCAAATCGCAGCTCCGAGGTGGCCAAACGACATCAGCTCTGCGGCTGATAATGCGATCTTCAAAAACAGGGCAACTTCTGAACCAATTGGACTTTGTATGGCGTCATACCAAGGTCTTTATGCAAAATTCGTCTCAATGATGTCTCCGAAATGTTCAATTCTTGAGAACGACAGTGAATTGATGTTGATGACGCTTCACGCACACTTTCTGCCACAGCAGCAATATTCTCGGGTGTACGCACTGTTTTTGGCTTTTCACGCTTTGGTTTATCGATGAGGATGCCAGTTTCTTTCACTTTTTTCACAAGATAACGAACATACGGAGCTGACGGTGCTTCTCTTCTTCCAAAATCCGTACGCTATTTTCGCACACATTCTGCAATATGACCATGATTTTCAAAGTAATGTCGCAATATTTCCCAGCGTTGTTCAAGCGTATACACAACCATATTCGTTCAGCGGAAGGATAAAACTAATTATCTGTCAAATCAGACATGAGCTAAGTGTGACCATTCACGAAATAAGCACTAGTTGAAAAAAAAAAACGTTAGATGGCGGACCCTTTAATTGGCATTACATCTGAGGGCTTTGCCAAGAGGTTTGAATCCAGTTTGTCCAGTAACCTCATAATCTATCCTACCCAGTTACCAGGTAAGAGTTTCCCACAGCGAGAAATTCTTTAAACATACATCAGGCTACATTTCCTTACTTTTGAGTGCAAAGAAAGCAAATTTAAGTATGATCTCAAGAGCTGTTGTGGGAGTTGTATAGCTAGCTCCTGTGACTCCAACACATGCAAGCCATTACAGTTTCTGCAACGCGTGTGGTAGCTTTGGAAAAAAATTGTCTATGTGTTTTCTGCAGTTGAGTTTACGATCTCATGGATACATATCGCGCAGGAACTTAAATGTGGGGAAGGTGATGTCTAAAAGTGTTACCATTCATAAACGCCTAGGCTGCTTCTTATTTTTCTTCATTGCAGTTACAGATTTTTATAATAAAAAAAATCTCACATTCTCCAATAACAAATTTGTTCATCTAGTCCCAGACGCTGCCGATCTCGAAATTTCGCATTTCAATCGCTGCTTAGGTTCGGGTGCTGGGCGTTGAATTCGCTGTGTATTCGCGGCATAACCTTAAATTGGACTTTCTCTTCAAATGTGGGCAATTTGTGCCTGCCTGTATTATTAAGCCCAAAGAAAAAAATACAAATATGAGGAATCATAATTTCGAGAATTTTTAGTTTTTTAGGAAGTGTATCTACTTAATTTTCATTGTCTATCCAATCCTTTTCCAAGCAGTCTTCGATTGATATTATACCCTTACGATAAAGTAGTTTCCCATTTGAGAGACACTTTACTGTAGGTCTTAAGCTCTGACTAGATTCCGCCTTCCTCTGATTTTTTGTTCAAGAACGTTGTCTTTCGAATGTCCTTTTGAATTGATGAAATGAGACAGTATGGGAATTAGTGTATCTGCCGGTAAAATAGGGATGTTGTTTTTTCCTAGGAAAGTACTGGCTAATCAACATATCTGGGTTTTAGTACACAATTACCAAAGTTTGATTCGTTTATTTCGGTCTTATATTCATAAAGAACTATTCCATTTAAGTCGATGAAAATAAGATTTCAAAATTTCCAAGCAATGAAGAATACATATTTTCAACCGTTTCTCCCGATTTTTCAAACGCTTACAATTTCTAGTGAGTAATATGACGATCTCAATAAATTGTTTTCAAAATAATTATTACTGACACGCTGAAATTTTCATAATGCTTCCAGTTTAATGCAAAATTTTCTCCGTAATTAGTTATAAACGTCGGGTACTGAAGAGTTCTGAATCATACACATTATAGTCTGAAATGATTTTATATGAAAAGGAGAGTTTTATAATTTTTTTGTATATAGTTGTGGAAAAATAAGTGCGAAACATTTCAGAAGATAAGTCATTAAAAATTGAGTTGGGTCTTCTATGTGTAAAAATAGAAGCATATTAAAAATTACAAATTTTCATAGTACAGGGTGACCACGGGAAGTATTTACATTTTGAAAGCTGCAAAACGGTGTTAATTTTTTAAACAAAAAATTTATTTACTTTTCTGACATGTTTGTTAGGATATGCCATTTAATTCAACTTGCAAATATAATGTCAGGAAGGTGACGGCCGTCTTCTCTGATGCAGTTTTCAATTCTGTTGAGGAAGCTCTGCCATACTAGCTGTAGTGTCTCCTCAGTGATTAGTGTCACCTCTTCACGAATTGCCTCCTTCAAATCTTCCAAATTACGAGGTTTGCGTTGAAAAACTTTCTCCTTCAAATGTCCCCACAAAAAAAAAATCGCAGATGTTGAGGTCGGGAGAACGAGGAGGCCAGGGCACATCTCCAAATCTTGAAATGACATGACCTGGAAACAAGTTTCGCAGCAACGTCATCGAAACTCTTGCTGTGTGTGCAGTAGCTCCATCTTGCTGGAACCATACGTCCTGTTGCAAGTTGAGCATCTGCAGTTGTAAGAAAAAAAAATCGTTGATCATACGCACGTACCGATTCGCATTCACGGTCACCGCAACTCCATCCTCTTCAAAAAAGAAGGGGCCAATAACATATTGTCTCGAAACCGCACACCATACAGTCACACGAGGCGAATGGAGAGGTTTCTCATGAAGCTGTCTTGGGTTTTCCTGTGCCCAGTATCTGCAGTTCTGTTGGTTGACTGTTCCATTTAGGTAAAAGTGAGCTTCATCGCTCATGAAAATCAGGACGTCAGGCTCATCGTGAAGGAGAACTTGCATTTGAGTAGCGAAATCCAACCGTTGGGGGTAGTCAGTTTCTTTTAACTCCTGGATACACACAATCTTGTAAGGATGAAACTTGAGGTCTAGTTTCAAAATTTTTCGGACCGACTCACGTCCCATGTGTAATGAAGGTGCGTGCCGTCGAGCTGAACGACCAGGACTCGTAATCATTGCTGTTCTCACTCTTTCAATGTTCTCCGGAGTCCTCACTGTTCGTGTAGCGCCTGGTGGTTTTTTCGCCTTAATGTTGCCTGTGGTCCGAAAACTTGTAACCCATTTCATAATCGTTGGTCGGGTAGGTACAGCTCCATGCCGCCCTACGTTAAAATGAATGCGAAAATCACGCTGAGCCGCTACCACTGAATCATTGTTTCTTACATAAGAATCGTACGTAAACACGCGATGTTGAACTGTCCACGGCTCCATTGCGACTGGAATACCTAAATGGCCACTGCTAAGGAGGTGAATGACCGCCCGCCCAACCCCCCCTAATTTGCCAAGGCCGAGTACAGTCGCATCAAAAATGTAAATACTTCCCGTGGTCGCCCTGTATATATTATTATACAGGATGGTCTTAGTTATTCGCCTTTCATCGCCAAAGCCAGTAAATGCCGATATTTTGATATTTTCTTCTGCGGTCATGTGAAGAAGGATTGTTAGCATTTTCATAAAATATAATTGCATATTCAGAATATCAAATTAGTGAAAAATATACCCCTGCAAACACAAATGCATCTCAATAATGTATCAAACATATAACTTGGTTCTATGCTATATAACAATGTACCATACTTGTTCTTTGATCGTAACCTACAATAAGAAATCTATGTCCGCCTTGCGCCGGCCTTCTGTTACATAATTTGTAACGAACTTGATACATTACATGTCGCATAAAGAAATAATGTATCTGCGACAGCACAATGTAGACATATATGTTATATGACAAACCTATGTATCAGACAAATAACTTAAATGGTTCTATGCTATATAACAATGTATCATACTTGTTCTTTAATTTTAAACTACAATAAGCGCTCTATGACCGCCTTGCGACGACCTTCTGTTACATAATTTGTGACCAACTTGATACAATGCATGTATCATATAGAAATAATATAACTGCAACAGCACAATGGAGACATATATGATCTGAATCAGATTATTATACAGGGTGTTTTCGAAGGTGAGTCTTTGTTTTTAACAGAAGGTAATCAAAATATATTATTTCACCAAAAATCGCATATATAATATTTGCATGATAGGGCTGCCATCCACCGACGAAGTCGCATACGACTCCACGAATTTTGGAGTACGGCCCTTTCTCCCCACGCTTTTAACCATTGTAAACGCGTAATCCCAAGGTCGTATACAAATTAGCAATGCTTATCTGTCCAGAAAAGAAACCTAACGTTATATGTCCATTTCGATTTTTGTAAAGGACCTAGAGAGACCATGGGAACAGGAACGCCTGTTCCTGCATGTACAATTGTACAACGTTAGGTCTCTGCTCAGATAAGCATTGCTAATTTGTATGCAACTTTTGGATTACGCGTTTACAATGGTTGAGGCGTGGGGAGACAGAGTAGTACTCAAACATTCGTGGTATCGCATGCGACTTCCTGGGTCATCATGCATACTTTATATATGCCATTTTTGAAATGATTTAATTTGATGTGTTCTACTTTCTGTTAAAAAAAGAAATCATAAAATATAGGCTGGTCCATTTGATTTAAGGGAGATAAGGCCCTTTGAAAGTCGATGAAATTCGAATCATATTTCAGAACACCCAGTATGTGATGATGTTGATATAAACATATTTGAAACGAATTGGCAAAGTCTCAGAATTGAAGAAATTGCTATCTGATGACTCAATGATATTTCCTCATTTTTTTCCATGTTACCTGAGTCTTCGAAAATTTCTTTTTTTTTCAATAACTCGAAACATACCGAGAATTTTCAAAAAAATTTCATGAAGAAGTTTCATTAATACTTGACAGTAATCGAATTATTGAAAAATATATATTATGTTATAAGACAAAAAGTTCGGTATATTCCTCTCAAATGGAACATCCTGTATATGCAAAAAATATTTTAAGAATATGCTAACAATCATTCTTCACATGACCGCAGAAGAAGAAATCAAGATAACGGCTTTTACTTGCTATGGCAATTAAAGGCGAATAACTAGGACCACCCTGTACATATTATTGCTAAATATTATTGAGGAATATTTTTACCGTTACATTCAAACATTGCTTTCAGAAACGCATGCTTTAAAAAATTCCCAAATTCCTTCTACGAATATTTTTACTTAGCTTCTGTCCTGTTTGTATTCTTGATTTTATTCTTAAGATGAGTAGTCAACAGTAATTTTTAACCGACTCCAACAGGAAGGTTTTATTTTCTCAATATAAGGCTAAGGGTATGTGGAATATATTTTGAAAACCACTATTGTTGAAATGTATTAAAAAATGTTGTATTGACTATCAATATCTATTGTTTATTTAAAATCTAGTTAGTGACTTTTACTTGATAACAAAAATCCATATCGAATGAAAGGAAACATAACCCTTTGATTTTAAGAGAAAACGTAAGGAAATATTGAGGTGAATTATATATATATATATATAATATATATATATAAAAATACTATGCGTATTTTCATTTTTGCCACTTTCAATTGCTAAATAATAATAGACTGAGATTTTTTCCCTCCGCAATTGTATGATATATACTCACTTAATTTTTAACTTAATCAGTACTTTATGAATTGATGAATGATTCGCATTTATTTATAATTTGTTCGCATGTAGTTGCCCGGGTATGTGTTCCCAGAAAGCTTTCCTTTGCTTAACTCTCATTGTTGAACAGCCTCTTTATAGTGGTTTGTATTAAGGCCACATACAGGTTCTGGTCCAACAAGTGGCTGTTTAGTAGCCAGCTTAGCAAGTTTGTATGCCAATTCTATTCCTTCAACGCAAGAGTGTCCTGGTACCCATAAAAGGGTCACTTGGTTGCCCCTGGCCAGCTGCTTAAGGGTGTTGTGGCATTCCTAGGATAAGAAGTAGCAGTAAGCTTCCAACAACATGGTGGCCCGGCTATCTGTGGCAAATATACAGTATCGGAACAAGTATATCGGTGGTATAGACAGAAAACAGTAACAGGGAACGCAAATATATTATATTACCACATAATCAAGAGAGACGCAATGCTGTACTCCCCTGCTGTTACCCCACTCTACTATTCGAGGTCTCGAGGTTTGATTTGATTCGCAGGAGGGGCGGTTCCGCGGTTTTCTGTATGGTGACGTCAATTCGATAATTCGATCCCCTCTTGGCCCTATTCGAGGAGGACTTGTAATGCTCTCTCGATATTTATTAAGCTATTCTTTGGCAGATGCAGGAGCTTCCTGGTATAGGAAGGTGAGAAATCTACGAATGTTTTTGCTTCTGCAAGTCCTGGAGTATTTCTCCAAAGAGCTATTCTGTTATATAGCCCCTATTATCGGACCGCTGTCCTGTACTGGTCTTTTCCAAGCCCACGGAAGATTTCGGGCCCAGCAGGTGTTACTCTGGAGGCCCTTTTCGCAACTTCATCGGCCGTCTCAAATCCTTCAACACCACAGTGCTCTGGCACCCATAGATCGCCTCTTGTCATGTCGCTTTATGGTATTCCGGCATTCCCAGGACAGTAGGGAACTTTGAATGGGCGATTCCAAGTCTCTCATTGTGGTCTGGCGGTCCGTTATTATATAGATGTGCGCCTCCTTGAGGTTCCTTTTTAGAAACTCTTAAGCACGAATGTAGACAGCTAGTGAATCTGCGTGTAAGATAGAGGACTCATGTCCCAGGGGCACATAGATCCCCAGTTTTGGACCATATACCCCAATGCAGATATTGGGGTATATTATCTGATTTTGATCCATCAGTATACCAAATGGACGACTTTTTGTCTAATCGATTAACAAAGTCCACCGCACTCACAAGGTCTCTTATGACCGTTGCAAAGGGCGTTTCGAAAACGAATATAACGGGTCCGCCAAATAACTTTTTTTTTTTTTGAAAATGCAATAAGAAAAAATCTACTGAATATTTTCTCAAATTTCTTTTTTTATTTGAAAGTACAATCCTTCTGGTTGATAATGGAAAATAATTTCATTCAAATGGCTGCCTCGGCTGGCCATGCAGTAGCCTACACTTTTTAAGCACATTATTGATTGTGTGCAGCTGTATTTCACCAATGGCTTCACGAATATTGTCCTTTAAAGCGTCAATTGTCTCTAACTTGTTGGCGTAACACTTATCTTTGACGGCACCCCACAAATAATAGTCCAACGGTGTCAAATCGCAGCTCCGAGGTGGCCAAACGACATCAGCTCTGCGGCTGATAATGCGATCTTCAAAAACAGGGCAACTTCTGAACCAATTGGACTTTGTATGGCGTCATACCAAGGTCTTTATGCAAAATTCGTCTCAATGATGTCTCCGAAATGTTCAATTCTTGAGAACGACAGTGAATTGATGTTGATGACGCTTCACGCACACTTTCTGCCACAGCAGCAATATTCTCGGGTGTACGCACTGTTTTTGGCTTTTCACGCTTTGGTTTATCGATGAGGATGCCAGTTTCTTTCACTTTTTTCACAAGATAACGAACATACGGAGCTGACGGTGCTTCTCTTCTTCCAAAATCCGTACGCTATTTTCGCACACATTCTGCAATATGACCATGATTTTCAAAGTAATGTCGCAATATTTCCCAGCGTTGTTCAAGCGTATACACAACCATATTCGTTCAGCGGAAGGATAAAACTAATTATCTGTCAAATCAGACATGAGCTAAGTGTGACCATTCACGAAATAAGCACTAGTTGAAAAAAAAAAACGTTAGATGGCGGACCCTTTAATTGGCATTACATCTGAGGGCTTTGCCAAGAGGTTTGAATCCAGTTTGTCCAGTAACCTCATAATCTATCCTACCCAGTTACCAGGTAAGAGTTTCCCACAGCGAGAAATTCTTTAAACATACATCAGGCTACATTTCCTTACTTTTGAGTGCAAAGAAAGCAAATTTAAGTATGATCTCAAGAGCTGTTGTGGGAGTTGTATAGCTAGCTCCTGTGACTCCAACACATGCAAGCCATTACAGTTTCTGCAACGCGTGTGGTAGCTTTGGAAAAAAATTGTCTATGTGTTTTCTGCAGTTGAGTTTACGATCTCATGGATACATATCGCGCAGGAACTTAAATGTGGGGAAGGTGATGTCTAAAAGTGTTACCATTCATAAACGCCTAGGCTGCTTCTTATTTTTCTTCATTGCAGTTACAGATTTTTATAATAAAAAAAATCTCACATTCTCCAATAACAAATTTGTTCATCTAGTCCCAGACGCTGCCGATCTCGAAATTTCGCATTTCAATCGCTGCTTAGGTTCGGGTGCTGGGCGTTGAATTCGCTGTGTATTCGCGGCATAACCTTAAATTGGACTTTCTCTTCAAATGTGGGCAATTTGTGCCTGCCTGTATTATTAAGCCCAAAGAAAAAAATACAAATATGAGGAATCATAATTTCGAGAATTTTTAGTTTTTTAGGAAGTGTATCTACTTAATTTTCATTGTCTATCCAATCCTTTTCCAAGCAGTCTTCGATTGATATTATACCCTTACGATAAAGTAGTTTCCCATTTGAGAGACACTTTACTGTAGGTCTTAAGCTCTGACTAGATTCCGCCTTCCTCTGATTTTTTGTTCAAGAACGTTGTCTTTCGAATGTCCTTTTGAATTGATGAAATGAGACAGTATGGGAATTAGTGTATCTGCCGGTAAAATAGGGATGTTGTTTTTTCCTAGGAAAGTACTGGCTAATCAACATATCTGGGTTTTAGTACACAATTACCAAAGTTTGATTCGTTTATTTCGGTCTTATATTCATAAAGAACTATTCCATTTAAGTCGATGAAAATAAGATTTCAAAATTTCCAAGCAATGAAGAATACATATTTTCAACCGTTTCTCCCGATTTTTCAAACGCTTACAATTTCTAGTGAGTAATATGACGATCTCAATAAATTGTTTTCAAAATAATTATTACTGACACGCTGAAATTTTCATAATGCTTCCAGTTTAATGCAAAATTTTCTCCGTAATTAGTTATAAACGTCGGGTACTGAAGAGTTCTGAATCATACACATTATAGTCTGAAATGATTTTATATGAAAAGGAGAGTTTTATAATTTTTTTGTATATAGTTGTGGAAAAATAAGTGCGAAACATTTCAGAAGATAAGTCATTAAAAATTGAGTTGGGTCTTCTATGTGTAAAAATAGAAGCATATTAAAAATTACAAATTTTCATAGTACAGGGTGACCACGGGAAGTATTTACATTTTGAAAGCTGCAAAACGGTGTTAATTTTTTAAACAAAAAATTTATTTACTTTTCTGACATGTTTGTTAGGATATGCCATTTAATTCAACTTGCAAATATAATGTCAGGAAGGTGACGGCCGTCTTCTCTGATGCAGTTTTCAATTCTGTTGAGGAAGCTCTGCCATACTAGCTGTAGTGTCTCCTCAGTGATTAGTGTCACCTCTTCACGAATTGCCTCCTTCAAATCTTCCAAATTACGAGGTTTGCGTTGAAAAACTTTCTCCTTCAAATGTCCCCACAAAAAAAAAATCGCAGATGTTGAGGTCGGGAGAACGAGGAGGCCAGGGCACATCTCCAAATCTTGAAATGACATGACCTGGAAACAAGTTTCGCAGCAACGTCATCGAAACTCTTGCTGTGTGTGCAGTAGCTCCATCTTGCTGGAACCATACGTCCTGTTGCAAGTTGAGCATCTGCAGTTGTAAGAAAAAAAAATCGTTGATCATACGCACGTACCGATTCGCATTCACGGTCACCGCAACTCCATCCTCTTCAAAAAAGAAGGGGCCAATAACATATTGTCTCGAAACCGCACACCATACAGTCACACGAGGCGAATGGAGAGGTTTCTCATGAAGCTGTCTTGGGTTTTCCTGTGCCCAGTATCTGCAGTTCTGTTGGTTGACTGTTCCATTTAGGTAAAAGTGAGCTTCATCGCTCATGAAAATCAGGACGTCAGGCTCATCGTGAAGGAGAACTTGCATTTGAGTAGCGAAATCCAACCGTTGGGGGTAGTCAGTTTCTTTTAACTCCTGGATACACACAATCTTGTAAGGATGAAACTTGAGGTCTAGTTTCAAAATTTTTCGGACCGACTCACGTCCCATGTGTAATGAAGGTGCGTGCCGTCGAGCTGAACGACCAGGACTCGTAATCATTGCTGTTCTCACTCTTTCAATGTTCTCCGGAGTCCTCACTGTTCGTGTAGCGCCTGGTGGTTTTTTCGCCTTAATGTTGCCTGTGGTCCGAAAACTTGTAACCCATTTCATAATCGTTGGTCGGGTAGGTACAGCTCCATGCCGCCCTACGTTAAAATGAATGCGAAAATCACGCTGAGCCGCTACCACTGAATCATTGTTTCTTACATAAGAATCGTACGTAAACACGCGATGTTGAACTGTCCACGGCTCCATTGCGACTGGAATACCTAAATGGCCACTGCTAAGGAGGTGAATGACCGCCCGCCCAACCCCCCCTAATTTGCCAAGGCCGAGTACAGTCGCATCAAAAATGTAAATACTTCCCGTGGTCGCCCTGTATATATTATTATACAGGATGGTCTTAGTTATTCGCCTTTCATCGCCAAAGCCAGTAAATGCCGATATTTTGATATTTTCTTCTGCGGTCATGTGAAGAAGGATTGTTAGCATTTTCATAAAATATAATTGCATATTCAGAATATCAAATTAGTGAAAAATATACCCCTGCAAACACAAATGCATCTCAATAATGTATCAAACATATAACTTGGTTCTATGCTATATAACAATGTACCATACTTGTTCTTTGATCGTAACCTACAATAAGAAATCTATGTCCGCCTTGCGCCGGCCTTCTGTTACATAATTTGTAACGAACTTGATACATTACATGTCGCATAAAGAAATAATGTATCTGCGACAGCACAATGTAGACATATATGTTATATGACAAACCTATGTATCAGACAAATAACTTAAATGGTTCTATGCTATATAACAATGTATCATACTTGTTCTTTAATTTTAAACTACAATAAGCGCTCTATGACCGCCTTGCGACGACCTTCTGTTACATAATTTGTGACCAACTTGATACAATGCATGTATCATATAGAAATAATATAACTGCAACAGCACAATGGAGACATATATGATCTGAATCAGATTATTATACAGGGTGTTTTCGAAGGTGAGTCTTTGTTTTTAACAGAAGGTAATCAAAATATATTATTTCACCAAAAATCGCATATATAATATTTGCATGATAGGGCTGCCATCCACCGACGAAGTCGCATACGACTCCACGAATTTTGGAGTACGGCCCTTTCTCCCCACGCTTTTAACCATTGTAAACGCGTAATCCCAAGGTCGTATACAAATTAGCAATGCTTATCTGTCCAGAAAAGAAACCTAACGTTATATGTCCATTTCGATTTTTGTAAAGGACCTAGAGAGACCATGGGAACAGGAACGCCTGTTCCTGCATGTACAATTGTACAACGTTAGGTCTCTGCTCAGATAAGCATTGCTAATTTGTATGCAACTTTTGGATTACGCGTTTACAATGGTTGAGGCGTGGGGAGACAGAGTAGTACTCAAACATTCGTGGTATCGCATGCGACTTCCTGGGTCATCATGCATACTTTATATATGCCATTTTTGAAATGATTTAATTTGATGTGTTCTACTTTCTGTTAAAAAAAGAAATCATAAAATATAGGCTGGTCCATTTGATTTAAGGGAGATAAGGCCCTTTGAAAGTCGATGAAATTCGAATCATATTTCAGAACACCCAGTATGTGATGATGTTGATATAAACATATTTGAAACGAATTGGCAAAGTCTCAGAATTGAAGAAATTGCTATCTGATGACTCAATGATATTTCCTCATTTTTTTCCATGTTACCTGAGTCTTCGAAAATTTCTTTTTTTTTCAATAACTCGAAACATACCGAGAATTTTCAAAAAAATTTCATGAAGAAGTTTCATTAATACTTGACAGTAATCGAATTATTGAAAAATATATATTATGTTATAAGACAAAAAGTTCGGTATATTCCTTTCAAATGGAACATCCTGTATATGCAAAAAATATTTTAAGAATATGCTAACAATCATTCTTCACATGACCGCAGAAGAAGAAATCAAGATAACGGCTTTTACTTGCTATGGCAATTAAAGGCGAATAACTAGGACCACCCTGTACATATTATTGCTAAATATTATTGAGGAATATTTTTACCGTTACATTCAAACATTGCTTTCAGAAACGCATGCTTTAAAAAATTCCCAAATTCCTTCTACGAATATTTTTACTTAGCTTCTGTCCTGTTTGTATTCTTGATTTTATTCTTAAGATGAGTAGTCAACAGTAATTTTTAACCGACTCCAACAGGAAGGTTTTATTTTCTCAATATAAGGCTAAGGGTATGTGGAATATATTTTGAAAACCACTATTGTTGAAATGTATTAAAAAATGTTGTATTGACTATCAATATCTATTGTTTATTTAAAATCTAGTTAGTGACTTTTACTTGATAACAAAAATCCATATCGAATGAAAGGAAACATAACCCTTTGATTTTAAGAGAAAACGTAAGGAAATATTGAGGTGAATTATATATATATATATAATATATATATATAAAAATACTATGCGTATTTTCATTTTTGCCACTTTCAATTGCTAAATAATAATAGACTGAGATTTTTTCCCTCCGCAATTGTATGATATATACTCACTTAATTTTTAACTTAATCAGTACTTTATGAATTGATGAATGATTCGCATTTATTTATAATTTGTTTTTGTATGTCTTTGGTTTTGTAAAATTATATAATCAAATTTAATCAATCACCTTTATATCCTGAAAATAAGAGAGCATCAGTATATCTCATTTCAAAATTAAAATAAGTCTCACTTGATAAACGCTTTGAACTGTATTGAAAAGAATAGAAAGTTGTATAACCATAATATCCTATACATGTAGGTACAGCGTGTTTTGTACTTAATTGTCAATAATTAAAGAGATTGTTCTATGCATGATGTTGAGTCGCAAAGTTCTTACGTATAACCATAGGTCCGATTTCGCTTCAATTTTGATATATAGGGTCATAAAATTTATTTTGAAAAATTGTTTTTTTTTTAACTTACTAGATTATATTTGATATTCTTATAAAACTTGGTGGGTGTAGAATATGTGTAGAGACCTTTGGCGAAGGAAATGGATTTTCGATGGTCCAATAAAAAAAATACACCACCGCTTTTACAAAAGAAGAAAAATGTCTTAATAAAGATATGTCTTGTGATATTACCGTATTATGGACTGTTTTCATGTATACAAATTGGAGTTACTTGATGTTTATGTATTTATACTGCGATATTGAGAAATCCATTTATGTAATTTCACAGATCTAAGATTTTTCAATTTAAATTGAATTAAAAAATACGAAAAAACTAAAAATCTAATATAAATTTCTGATAAAAGCACTATGGTATACTAGTTTTTATTATTGTTTAGGTATTTAAAAAATTAAGTAAAAACTAATTCACGATCATGTAGCCATATGTACTTAAATTAAAATCATGCATATATTAATCCCTTAAATATTGAAAATCATAAAACACCCTGTATATTATGTCTCGAAAAAATGAATGATGAAATATTTATGAATGACGATTTGAAATCCTATCAATCTGCTTCAATCATTCACAAACAGCAAGGAAAATCAAGGTTTTGGTTAGCAAAAAATTATGAAACGATTTTATTCCAGAAACAGCACTCTATATATCGAAGTTTTGTTCCCCTTTGTATATTTGAAAAGGGCACAAAAAACTAAACTGAAAGGTGTATATTTTTGTGCAGACAGATTTTTTGCTCAAATTGTCAACTTGAATGTGAAGTTTTTAAGAAACAAAAACGAAAAGTGGTTGTAGGAGTCTTTCATCACCCTAGGTAAAAATGGGCAAAATTCATAAAACACACCGTATCTCTGTTATAAAGACATTCAGAGTTAATAAATATGGTATATCGAGAACCACCTTGGTGCCCTCTATGGCTGGTTTTCCTGTCACGCTGACGGTCGGCGCTGACGGTCAGCGCTGATCGGTCAGCTCGTATCCTTTTAGCATTACGCTGATCACATTGAGAAATAGAAGGATGCTATTGTATCTGGCTCACTGAATGTGGAGGCTTGTCGGCGCCAGCTAGTCAGCGGCGCCGACGCGCTGGCGCGTACGTGCGCGTATATAGCTCAGCGATGACGGCCGTCAGCACCGCGTGACTCGAAACTGTAACTTTCGATTTTTTTTACGAAAATGGTCTCAAACGATTAGGTTCGACTTCCCAATGAAGAATTCGAGGTCAAATTTGATTCTGTCCGGCCGGCCGTCCGGCCGTTGTCACGATAACTTGAGTACGGAAATAGCTAGCCTCTTGAAATTTTCAGGGTAGGTGGCGCATCTTAATACGACGGACAAGTTCGTTAATGGACATAATCGGCCCAATATTTCCGAGTAATAATTTTGTTCTCAACCAATATAGATCTGATCGAATTGAAACTTGGTGAATAGTTGTAGAATATAAACCTTAGCACGTTTGTGAAATTTTGTGAGAATCGTTTCTCTAGAATATTATTAAAAAATTGGTTCAAGCACTGACGTGAAGTCAGGAGCTTTTGCGCGTATGTTCTATTGTCCATACTCCTGTAATGAACACTCTTCTTAATCGAATTTACCATGATGAATTCTATTGTCTATTCTCCTGTATTGGACACTCTTCTCAATCGAATTCACCATGATGATTTTTATTGTCTATTCTCCTGTATTGGAGACTCTTCTTAATCGAATTTACCAAGATGAATTCTATTGTCCATTCTGGACAATAGAATTCATCTTGGTAAATTCGATTAAGAAGAGTCTCCAATACAGGAGAATGGACAATAGAATTCATCATGGTGAATTCGATTGAGAAGAGTGTCCAATACAGGAGAATAGACAATAGAATTCATCATGGTAAATTCGATTAAGAAGAGTGTTCATTACAGGAGTATGGACAATAGAACATACGCGCAAAAGCTCCTGACTTCACGTCAGTGCTTGAACCAATTTTTTTTTTATTTATAATATCATTTAAATTAATATTGTAGGACGTTACTTTAAAAGTTCTAAGCTATACTGACTTACAGCTAAAATATTATAAAGAAAAGAAGCAATTGGATAGTCTAACTATCATTTTAATAAAATGATGCATTTTTATTGTTCAAATAAAGATATTTTGTTAACATACAAGAATTTCTTCATTCAATGGTATTTCAAAGATCTAATTACAGTTTTAAATATAAAATAAGTGTCCAATACAGGAGAATGGACAACATAATTTACCATGGTAAATTCGATTAAGGGTGTCCAATACAGAAAAATGGAAAATAGAACATACGCGCAAAAGCTATCTATCATTTTCTTCAAGTTTCACGCCCCAAAAAGGCCTAAATCGTCAGTTTCGCTTTCGAAAATTTCCGACCCCGTCTCTCGAATTAATTCTGACGTTTCTCGGATTGACTTTTTGAATGGAAAATCGTCGGACTCAAAACCTCCGAAACTTGTATCGAATTATTATATTTAGGCTCAACCTAGAAGAACGAAATTTGGGAAAAACACAAATCGATTCGTCTTCTTCGACTGGACGGCAAAAGTCCGGGTCGAGCAATCGTTTCTTCGGAGCCTTACGCTACACCAAATCGGTACTACTGAACTCGCACAAGAATGCTCGAATCTCCAACAATATTTAACCGATCATATTAAAACTTGAAACTTGGCAGTAGAGTTTGGTTATGAAGGCTCTTGCAAAATTTCATGAATTTCAAACGAATAGTTACTGATATATAGAATTTTTTTTTTTAATTTTTAATGATTTATTAAAAATTTTCTACAAATGCTATCCTCACCAAATTTTGCAAACATTTTCGCGTTGCCATTCTACAACTAATAACAATGTTTGAATTCCATCGGTTCAGTATTTTTCGAGTTAATGAGGAACAAAAAACCACCAAATTTCAGAAAATTTCAGATTGCTATAACTCTATAACCGTTTGGTCGATTATGCTCATAAACAAACTGAAATGTCGCGTTCTGGTGCACATCCTAACCTGAAAATTTCAAGCCGCTATCTCATTCCGTTCGCAAGTTATCGTGACAACAAAAATATTTTTTAATAATTTTTTTAAAATTTTCTAGCCATACGATTTGCACTAAATTTCACGAACGTGCTTAGGGTCATATTCTACAACTACCCACCAAGTTTCAATTTGATCGGATTCATATTGGTTGAAAACAAAATTATTACTCGGAAACCACTGGGCCGATTATGCCCATTAACGAACTTGTCCGTCGTATTGGGATGCGCCACCTACCCTGAAAATTTCAAGTCGCTAGCTCTTTTCGTTCTCAAGTTATCGTGGCAACGGCCGGCCGGCCGGCCGGCCGGCCGGACGGCCGGCCGGACAGAATCAAATTTGACCTCGAATTCTTCATTGGGGAGTCGAACTTAATCGTTTGAGACCATTTTTTTCAAAAAATTCGAAAGTTACAGACATTTGGGCAAAACTATAACGCGTATGTTCCCCAGAACATACGCGCAAAAACATCAGTGAAATGGGTTAGATAACGAACATGATCTAAATACAATATTAAGCTACGTTCACATTCACGTCATTTAAGATTATACTAACTCTTAAAATAACCACTCAAGATGTTTCAACAAAAAAATACACCGTCCTCCCTAGAAAAATGACGTACATACATAAACAATCAATTTGTATATTTCATATTCGTGCTCTACAAACTGATATGATTTCAATTTCTCATTCATAGAAATAAATTTTCTTGATACATATGGAAACGATGTTATGGTAAAGGATATTGCAAAATGTTTTGTTCAATATAGTATCTCATTTATTTCAAATTCAGAGATTTTTTCTGGTTCATTTATGAGGTGATTGGAATATATTGTTGACTCTGCGAAAAATGAAACATAAAAAAGGCTATAAAGGAAGGCAATAAAAGCAGCTTAGATGTTAGGAATTCAGTTCATAAACATTTCTGAGAGAGAGTTTTTCACCTTATTGTGTTTCATTTTATACTCGGTCTACTATAACTATAATAATGAACAAAAAACTTCATTATAAGAAAATCATTGATCAAACAATTGATTGATAACTTATGTGTTAAATTGGTGTTGTCTTAAATTAATTTGATATATTTGTCATTTGTAATGATTCTTTTTTTAGGTATGGTATTTTAGTCAGATAATTAGTAATGAAGACTGTCTTTTGTTTTTTATGAAAAAATAAAATTTATTTATTTTGTATGGAACTGCAGGTTTTGAAAAGATTCCACGCATTGTTCTTGGCACCTCTTATCAATTTTTTATGTTTGTTTATGTTAAATGATATTGATGTAGGTAGCTATTAGAATTGTACCAAATAAATATGTATGATAGGTATATTTATACATATACAAATAATATACCATTGTTGCAGATTTGAAATAGATATGTCTAGTGAAATTGTAGCTACGATTTTTTTATTGTTTGAAATACAATAATCGAACTATTTTCAGTCATTTGTTTAAATACATGTTCCTGACATTTCCCTCTGGGTGATTTATATGTTTATTCAAAAATTTGAATAATTTATCTATAAATTGGGGTAGCCTATGCGGGTTGGCATTGGGATGATCAGCTGAGCTGATGAAGAGCTGAGGGAATTTTATTCATTCATTTATTTGTTCATGAGCAAACTAGGAGGGACTGCCTGATTGGATGGAAAAAATTTAATAATCCATTCAGCCTAGTCCTGGTCGAGAGCCTCTCAGAGGCTCTTACAGCAACACAAGGCTGGTGTGAGGGCGAACAGTTAATTTGGAACCTATAACGTTTTTACTTCTTTAAAGATGTCTGTCCGACTATAGTTGGGAGCTCAACGATTATATATATACTTCCTGGGATATGAGGTAATAACTGAGAAAGCTAATTTTTAAAGGTTTAATTAAAATTTCTTTTGATTACAACAAGAGGAACAAAGTAGCTTAGGGAATTAATCTTTGTCGGGGACTTCGTCCAGGGAAAACTAAGGTACTCTTCCAATTATACCAGAAAAAGAGGCAATTCTATCCAGGTAAGATATACAGATTCTTCAAACAGACGCTCAGGATCTCTCCAGATAAGGTAGGATAGATTCTTCAAATAGAAGCTCAGGATCTCTCCAGATAAGGTATAGAAAATGTAGGGATCAGTCCCAGTTCAAAAAGTCAAAATATTTAAAAGGTTAGATTTGATTTTAATCCAAACTGTGAAAGGTAAATTTTTTGCTCCAAGCTAAGAAAAATGCTAGGTATGTAAGGTAGATTTTCGCCCAATCTTTGACGTACCTACCTATATTTTCACAAGCGAACTGTTTTATGAGATTTTCAGAACACCATTTATTTTATCTCAACTATTGAGAACGAAGGAATCTTATGAAAACCGTTAATACCAAGATACAACTTTGAGAGCTCCGATTGGAAAGGCCAAATGACGGACCTTCTAAGTGTATCCTCCGCCGTAAGTATTGTATATTGAAATCGATACATTCACCGTATTGAAATAATCTACATAATATATTGAAAATTGTGGAATATCAAGAGGGATTCATTAAACAAAATATTCCTAATTTAGACTGAAATAATGTAACGATTTCAAATTATAATGCGGCGAACAGTAAATCAAATTCACGTTTTATTGGTTGCGAACTACATCATTCGTAAAACAAGATGATGTATGTTGACATAGGAAGCTAGAGACGGGGGATGAATTATGAATATATCCTATTTGTATGATTAAAATAAATTTAATTGTGGTGTTACTTATATAAAAGAATTCAGCGTGACGGGATTTTATACCGTTACAAACCCACATAAGACCTCGATCCTTCCATTCATTAGAAGAAGGAAGCTAAATATGGATTCCCTCACTAAGAATGGAGTTAACTTATTCATCTGAGATGCTAGGTGTGTGGTTCATGAAGCTAATGAGATTCTCATTTAAACAATATCTTGAGTTAGGGTGGTTAATTGTACCATTTAAGGAAAAAATAGCCCCATCGGAAAACACTTCATTTACCTGCAAAATGTTACTCGTCCCTACAAACAACATACCTACATTAGTCGTTCGCAAAACTCCATCTTTCGTTTTGAAACACTTGTATCTTATTCGGATGATACTTTTCAATTTTCAATATTTCCTCTACAGAACGTCCACTTATAACATGGTTTAGTGCCAAATTGGTTGTAGAAGTGTGAGGTGATTCCTCTATATCAGTTGCAATGCTTTGTCTAATAGCTTCGCTTTTTGCGGTCCGCGGTCTTCCAGTTTTTGACCATCCCAGTTTCATTTAAACATTGTAAAGTTTTAATTGAATGCGATATGGGATTTCTTTCAGGATGCAGATCACTAAAATTGGTTCAAGCACTGACGTGAAGTCAGGAACTTTTGCGCGTATGTTCTATTGTCCATTCTCCTATTTCTCCTGCATTGGACACCCTTTACCGAATTTACCATGGTAAATTAAATAAAGGGTCTACAATGCAGGAGAATGGACAATTGAACATACGCTCAAAAGAGCCTGACTTCACGTCAGTGCTTGAACCAATTTTTTTTCGTAATTTTTTTCAAATTTTCTAGGGGTAGGTACGGTCCTTACAAAATTTTTTTTTCGTCATTTTTTTAAAATTTTCTAGGGGAACGGTTCTCACAAAATTTCAAACACGTCTTTATGTTGATTTTCTACTACTAGTTACCAAGCTTCAATTCGATCGAATCTATATTTTGAGTTATCGAGGAAATAATATTCCAGGTGGGTATAACTCGGAAACCGTTAGACCGATTATTATGCCCAAAAACAAACTTAACTCTCCCATTCGGATACGCAACCTACCCTGAAAATTGCAAGTCCCTATCTCCTTTCGTTCGAAAGTTATCGAGGCAATGATCACCCATCTACTGAACTCGCACAAGGCTGATCGAATCTCCCACAATATTTAACCCATCGTGTTAAAACTTGAAATTTGGCAGTATAGTTAGGTCCTGAAGGCTCTCGCAAAATTTCAGCAATTTCAGACGAATAGTTACTGATATGTAGAATTTTTTTTCAATTTTCAATGATTTCTTAAAAATTTTCTACAAATACTATCCTCACGAAATTTTGCAAGAATTTTCGCGTTGGCATTCTACAACTAATAACCATGTTTGAATTCAATCGGTTTGGTTTTTTTTGCGAGTTAATGAGGAACAAAAAACAACCAAATTTCAGATGGCTATAACTCTAAAACCGTTTAGCCGATTATGCTTATAAACAAACTCAAACGTCGCATTCAGATGCACAACCAAACCTGAAAACTTCAGGCCGCTATCTCTTTCCGTTCTCAGGTTATCTTGACAACAAAAATATTTTTTAATAATTTTTTAATAATTTTCTAGCGATAAGATTCTCAAAAAAATTCACAAACGTGCTAAGGTTTATATTCTACAACTATTCACCAAGTTTCAATTCGATCGGATTTATATTGGTTGAAAACAAAATTATTACTCGGAAACCATTGGGCCGATTATGCCCATTAACGAACTTGTCCGTCGTATTGGGATGCGCCACCTACCCTGAAAATTTCAAGTCGCTAGCTCTTTCCGTTCTCAAGTTATCGTGGCCACGGCCGGACTGCCGGACGGCCGGCCGGACAGAATCAAATTTGACATCGAATTCTTCATTGGGGAGTCGAACCAAATCTTTTGAGACCATTTTCGTAAAAAAAATCGAAAGTTACAGATATTTGGGCAAAATGATAACGCGATATTCCCCAGAACATACGCGAAAAAATATTACACACTTCTTCATGAGTTCTAACAATATTACCATATAACATAACCGATCATCATTAATAGTTCGATACTATCTTTTTCACTTAAATTAACCAAACTTATTTTTCGGCAACCGTCCGGGAAGTGCCCACTCACCGGACGCTTTTTCTTTGAGAAAGAAGCATTTCCCGGCCTAGTCCGGGAAGTACGTACTTCCCGGACTAGGCCGGAAGAATCACGTCGATTTGGTCATTGTAAATATGATAATCTTGGTAGGTATATTTTTGGCGCTCTAGTTCCTCGGAACTGAGTGCTTATCAATTTGCCCAAATGTCTGTAATTTTCGAATTTTTCGATGAAAATGGTCTTAAACGATTTGGTTCGACTCACTGATCAAGAATCCGTGGTCGAAAATAATTCTGTCCGGCCGGCCGGTCCGGCCGGAATGAGCTCTCGAACGGAATGAGCTACACAGTTGAAATTTTCAGAGTAGGTTTGGGAGATAAATATTTCGGCTAAGTTCGTTATTGGGCAAAATCGGACTGATGGTTTCGGAGTAACAAAAAAAAATTTTTTTTTCACAAGGCAAATGCCAAATTAATTTTTTTTCAATAAGCTGTTTTACCATAAGAATCCAATGATATAATTTTCAACTTTAACAAGCTAATACTTTCGGAGATATGATTTTTCAAAATTTCAATAATAAATCGTATTTCAACGTTGTCACAGAATGATATTATTCTATGTATGAATTGTCATAATGTCAAATTATGTTCCTGAGACATCTAATCAATCGAAGAATTGTGAGCGAAGTGTGAAAAATCTCAGTTGTTTGCTCCGAAATTAGGTTTTCTCAGAAAATTCTTACATTTCGGAACGGAACATGAAGTAAGAGATCTGAGAGTAGTGAGACTGCTTTTCATCCATAGACATAGATATAACTCTCGAACGGAATGAGGTAGGTAGTTGAAATTTTCAGAGTAGTTCAGGGAGATGAATATCTCGGTTAAGTTCGTTATTGGGCAAAATTGGCCAGCTTTAATTTGATTTCTTCCATGGTGCAGTTCTCATTCTCAGATTGCTCATTTGATCTTGATAAATAAACTATTATTTGAATTGAATTTCCTTTAGGATGCAGTTCTATCATATGAATACATTGATATAATTCCCAATTCTGAGAAACCAATACTTTCGGAGATATAATTTGTCTGTTTGAACTAGAGCGCCAGAAAGCTCCTGTCCACAGGTCTTGTTAATAAATGAAGTTACCATATAGCACTGAGAAAACGGCTGACAGTTCATATAAAATTAGTTGTCAACAATTTGCACATGTGATATTTTCTGTTCTGTTTAATATGAATAAGAATCAAAATATATAAAAAAGAAGTGTGTCGTCTCATTGATTTGTTATTCTACACGGTTGCCGAAAAAATATTGTACGCAACACGCCCCAAAAAGGGTTTTTTGGACTCATAGACTTCTAGGACTCGCTTACGCTCATCCTAGAATTTTGTCTATTCGTCCAAAAAAACCCTATTTTCCGGACTTGTTACGTAAATTACTATTTTCGGCAACCGTCCGGGAAGTATCCACTTCCCGGACGCTTTTTCTTTGAGAAAGAAGCATTTCCCGGCCTAGTCCGGGAAGTACGTACTTCCCGGACTAGGCCGGAAGAATCACGTCGTTTTGGTCATTGTAAATACATTATGAAAATCTTGGTAGGTATATTTTTGATAAATGAAGTTACCATGGCACTGAGAAAACGGTTGACAGTTCATATAAAATTAGTTAACATGTTATATTTTCTGTTCTGTTCTGACGTTTCATATTTCCCTAGGGAAATATGAAACGTCAAATCATATTTCTTTCAAAACGTCAAATCATATTTTATTTTTTTATTTAGTAACAAAATGGAAACTGCAATTGTTGAAATTTCCACTAAAAGTATTTCCACCAGATACAAAGGAAGAAGAAATATCTTGTTCATAATTATTCGTCGACGAGGCTACAGTTTTCTTGAGAACATTCCGTGCAGCAGCAGTCTCGGACGATTCTCCCAAAACGGTCTTCAAAGATTGTGATGCTGCAGATGGCTCTCCCTCCCCACCTGCTATCATCTTCGCTACCTTATTTTTGTGCAGCATACTGTCAGCCAGATAGCCTTCTGCAACAGACGAACTTTTCCAACCACCATGTCTCTTGAGTGTTGTCATTGAGGCTCCCGCATTGGCAACGGCAACCAATGTCGCGGATGTTCGTCTTCCACAATGGCCTGTATACGTTTTCGGATTATCTAAACCCAACCATTCAGCAACCTTACTCGGATTTTTTCCGAAGGTATTTTTGCCGACAGGCTGAAGAGTACACTTCTTATTCCTATAAGCTACGAAGAACCTAAGAACGCCTTGCGGACGCAACGCCGAATACTCCCTCACCAAACGAGCAGCACCCAGATCTTCTTCATCAATTATAGTGAATATTCTGTTTATATCATTATTAGTCTTTGAGACTTTGATTATGATTACCGACCCACGATCTTCGATATCTGAAGATAGCATATTCACCATCTCTTGTGTTCTGCAGGCGCCAAAGAATTCCATTATTAAAACAACTTTCAACATTATGAATGTAAAAATCTTATCAACAGAGGAAATCAAAATGAAACTTTTACCTTATACATCAAAAATGGGTTCAAGCCCTGTGGACAGGAGCTTTCTGGCGCTCTAGTTCAAACAGACAAATTATATCTCCGAAAGTATTGGTTTCTCAGAGTTGGAAATTAAATCAATGTATTCTTATGAAAGAACTGCATCATAAAGGAAATTAAATTCAAATAATAGTTTATTTATCTAGATTAAATGAGCAATCTGAGAATGAGAACTGCACCATGGAAGAAATCAAATTAAAATAGCTGAAATGAATTTGACTCTTTCTTATAGAACAGGATGAAATGTACGAGTATGAACACAGATCATATAATAAAGCTTAGATAGAATAATTATAGCATTCTGTGAAAACATAGAAGTACGTACGATTCATTATTGAAATTTAGAAAAATCATATCTCCGAAAGTATTAGCTTGTTGGAGTTGAAAATGATATCGATGGATTTTAATGGTGAAACTGCATCTTAAATAACAATTACAGACATTTGGGCAAATTGATAAGCACTCAGTTCCGAGGAACTAGAGTGCCAAAAAGTGTAATACCCTTTCCGGGATTTGAGCCCACCTTCTCTCGTTCCGAAAACCGAAAACCCGACGGCCTAGACCAACCGGCTATCGGGCTCCTCGTACGATCTTGTCGATCTCCGGTATTAGAATAAAACGTCGGTACTTAGGGGGCGTCCATAAATTACGTGAGGTGTTTTTTTAATTTTCTGTACCCCCCTCCCCCCTGGTGAGATGTCGTGAGATTTTATTCAACCCCCTCCCCCAATCTCACGTGAGATTTTTCAAAATGTGGGTTTCTTACGTAAACGCTTTGGATTGTTATTGTAAAAATAAAAAAAATTACTTCGTACTTTTATTTACGACTAGTAATCAATATTGCTGAGAGTTATAAGTGTAATAAAAATTTAACAATAAAATACTTAAATCGTGACTACTGTGATCAAAAAATGGACCAAAATATCATAATTTTTTTTTGTTTCAATCAGAAAAAAAAATTGCGTGATATTTGCCGAGACCCCCCCGTCTCTCCAACGATAGATTAGATGAGATTTGACTCGACCCCCTCCCCCCCTTAAACATCTCACGTAATTTATGGACGCCCCCTTACCTGGGATATATATTCTTAATTTTCACTTTTCGACATAAAATCGCCACATGGGGGTTTATTTGACAGTTTTTTACCTTTGTCTCTCTAAGTCGATTTTGACGTTTCTCGAACAAACTATTAGCAAGGAATTAGGCAATGTCATGTCTCAGGAAAATACGTTGACATTATGACAATTCATACATAGAATAATTATATAATTCTGTGAAAACGTAGAAATACGATTTATTATTGAAATTTTGAAAAATCATATCTCCGAAAGTTTTAGCTTGTTAGAGTTAAAAATGATATCATTGGATTCTTAAGATAAAACTACTTATTGAAAAAAATTCAATTCGGAATTTGTTATGTAAAAAAAATTTTTTTTTTGTTACTCCGAAACCATCTGTCCGATTTTGCCCAATAACGAACTTAGCCGAGATATTTATCTGCCAAACCTACTCTGAAAATTTCAACTGTCTAGCTCATTCCGTTCGAGAGTTATCGTGCCTACGGACCGGCCGGCCGGCTGGACAGAATAAATTTCGACCACGTATTCTTGATCAGTGAGTCGAACCAAATCGTTTAAGACCATTTTCATCGAAAAATTCGAAAATTACAGACATTTGGGCAAATTGATAAGCACTCAGTTCCGAGGAACTAGAGCGATAAAAAACGTCATTAGGAGCTTCACTCAAGAATGTCTTGAGCTGCTCCCGGGAGAACAGGATAACACTGCTGATTTTTTAGGAACGTATCCTTTATTTTTAGCGCTCTAGTTCCTCGGAACTGAAGGCTTATCAATTTGCCCAAATGTCTGTAATTTTCGAATTTTTCGATGAAAATGGTCTTAAACGATTTGGTCGGCTCACTGATCAAGAATCCGTGGTCGAAATTCATTCTGTCCGGCCGGCCGTAGGCACGATAACTCTCGAACGGAATGAGCTAGACAGTTGAAATTTTCAGAGTAGGATTGGGAGATAAAAATCTCAGCTAAGTTCGTTATTGGGCAAAATCGGACAAATGGTTTCGGAGTAACAGAAAAAAATTTTTTTTTTACGAAACGAATTCCAAATAAATATTTTTTCAATTAGCAGTTTTACTATAAGAATCCAATGATATCATTTTTAACTCTAACAAGCTAACACTTTCGGAGATATGATTTTTCCAAATTTCAATAATAAATCGTATTTGTACGTTTTCACAGAATTATATAATTATTCTATGTATGAATTGTCATAATGTCAACTTATTTTCCTGAGACATGACCGTTTTCTGGCCTGAAAGTTGACGAAAAGCGAATATAAGGGTAAAAAACAGTCAAATAAACCCCCATGTGGCGATCTTATGTCGAAAAGTGAAAATTAAGAATATATATCCCAGGTAAGTACCGACGTTTTATTCCAATACCGGAGATCGATAAGATTGTTCGAGGAGCCCGATAGCAGGTCGGTCTGACCCGTCGGGTTTCGGAACGAGAGAAGGCGGGCTCAAATCCCGGAAAGGGAATTACACTTTTTGGCGCTTTAGTTCCTCGGATCTGAGTGCATATGAATTTTTATTTAAGATGCAGTTTCACCATTAAATTCCATCGATATCATTTTCAACTCCAACAAGCTAATACTTTCGGAGATATGATTTTTCTAAATTTCAATAATGAATCGTACGTACTTCTTAGTTTTCACAGAATGCTATAATGATTCTATCTAAGCTTTATTATATGATCTGTGTTCATACTCGTATATTTCATCCTGTTCTATAAGAAAGAGTCAAATTCATTTCAGCTATTTTAATTTGATTTCTTTCATGGTGCAGTTCTCATTCTCAGATTGCTCATTTAATCTTGATAAATAATCTATTATTTGAATTTAATTTCCTTTATAATGCAGTTCTTTCATAAGAATACATCGATATAATTCCCAACTCTGAGAAACCAATACTTTCGGAGATATAATTTGTCTGTTTGAACTAGATCGCCAGAAAGCTCCTGTCCACAGGGCTTGAACCCATTTTGTTCTTAACAAATGCTTCGACTTCATCGAATAATTTGACATCAGTTTTTTCCTTCAAATGTAGCATAGATCTTAACATCGATAGTTTCGGCCATAACGTGTTTGGAGAATATTTCTGCGACTGGGGATCGAATGAATTAATCATACATCAAGAATAACAAGAATCAGAGCAACATACCAAATCTTGGAAATATGCTAACAAAATATTATCGCTCACACCGTCAACCAAATTTTTCCTTTTCCACTCCTGAAAGCATTCGTACTCTTTACTATAGGCAGCTTGAGATTTGGCCGGAACCAAAGATTCACGGGCCTTTGCCGCTTGAGTTTTGACGTAGTTCGACATTTTTTCAATAATTTTATTTTTGACAAGACGTCAAAATGAAACCAGTCAACCAAGATTCTCAGAAACATGGCCCATAGCAACGTTAAAAATTTAATTATTACAAAAATATACCATCTAATAATAATTTTTCCATATCAGACTGTTTCAATCAGAAAAAAACTATTGATTACACCCCGGGAAATATGGATACATTTCCCTCGGTTGTCTATACATCCCTCGGGCTCCGCCCTCGGGATGTAACTTTGACAACCTCGGGAAATATACTATTCATATTTCCCTAGTTGTAATAATAGCTATTTTCAAATGACACCCCATATATTTTTGCGTATTTCGAAAGTTGAACAGAAGTTAAGAAGTAAATAGAGCTTTTAATGTTTGAAAAAACTTTTGACTATAATTTGCATTATTTAATTAATCATGGTATCCTCCAAAACCTACTTATCCAAAGGTTGAAATTGGATTTCTTCAGAAAAATATCAAGTGTTATATATTTTTGAAATGGATATTTCAAACTCTATCGAAAAATGGAAAAATATACGGGGTGTCCCATTTGAAACAAAATTCATATATCCGACATCTGATGAAGTATCGGTATGAGTTTGTCATGAAAATTAGCCCTCAGACACCGACATCAGTTTTTGTCTATCTAAAACAGAAATAGGACTTCTCCTTCAAAAGTGTCCAATTTGGCCCACCCTGTATATCTACTAGCATGCATAAATATCATCCTTTTCGTTTTAAAGATATTTACTCTTTTTCCCAATCCTGTATGGATTCTCCAAAGATTAAGAGTGTTTCTTCGAATATTTCTATAAATTTAATTTGTGAGGAATAGTTATTCTATATACTGTCTTCTGTACGGATTAATATGGAAGTAAGCCTAAGTGCCCATTAACAGACTAGGTGAATCCATTCTCTCTAATCTATATTAATACCAACTCTTGAATGAATTCTACCGCAAAAACAAGCGTAGGTATGAAGTTCTCATAAAAGAATGTGCCATTGAAAATAAAATGATGAATATATCACATGCCTAACTATATGAAATATGAATATTCACGTTTAATTGGAATTGAGGGATATAAAATGAAAATTCAATACACAAATTAACAAGCGGATGGAGATTCAATCGGTGGATTTCACAAAGCTTTGACAGCTCAATTTGGAATTAGTTGATGTTTGTTAAATACCTTTTTAACGACAAGGAATAAGAATTTGATATTTGGTACGCATATGTAACTTGATATATCCTTTAAGAATAGTAATAAAAAAATTGGTTCAAGCACTGACGTGATTAGTCAGAAGCTTTTGCGCGCATGTTCTATTGTCTACTCACCTCTATTGGACACTATTTTACATGAATTTAGCTTCGATATATACCGTTTTCTCAGGTTTTATAATATATGAATACGTTTCATACTATTTTAATGACAGACTTCAGTGACACATAATTTTTAATCTTATTGGAATTGAAATACGAAAAAACTTACACCTCAAGTAACTCTATAGGATACGATATTCACGAAATTCCACGAAAATTAGTGGTTCGGTGTTCGGTATTCTACAAGTAATCGCAAAGTTTGAATTGGATATTTTGAGATATAGAGGAAATGACAACTAAATTTCAGATGAGTATAACTCCAAAATAGTTGGGCCGATTATGACAATGTCGCATTCGGATGCGCAAACTACCCTGAAAATTGCAAGTCACTATCTCTTTCAATTCTCAAGGTATCGTGAGATATATAATATTTTTTCGTAATTTATTAATAATTGTCTATTAACAAAGTCAAATGTCGCATTCATATGGACAACCTAATCCAAAAATTCAAAGTCGCTATCTCTTTCCATTCTCAGGTTACCGTGACATAAATAATATTTTTAAATAATTTTTTTTAAAATTTCTAGTGATACGATTCTCACACAATTTCACGAACGTCTTTAAGTACCTATGTATTCTACAACTAGTCACCAAGTGTCAATTCGATCGGATTTGTATTGCTTGAAAACAAAATTATTACTCGGAAACCATTGAACCATTTATGCCCATTAACGAACTTGTCCGTCGTATTAGGAGGCGCCACCTACCCTGAAAATTTCAAGTCGCTATATCTTTCCTTTCTCAAGTTATCGTGGCAACGGACAGCCGGCCGGCCGGACAGCATCAAATTTGTCCTCGAATTCTTCATCAGGGGGTCGTACTCAATCGTTTGAAACCCTTTTCGGCAAAAAAATTGAAAATTACAGACATTTGGGCAAAATGATAACGCGATGTTCCCCAGAACATGCGCGAAAAAACCAATAAAGAAATAAATTAGGTACTTTAAATTTGTAGGCTTGACTGGCAAGAAACTAACTCTGTTACCAAGTTCCAAGTTTGAACACGATCGGATCTATATTGTTGGAGATCCAAGCAGTATTGTGTGAGTTCAGTAGCTGGATTGGTGACCGTTGCCAAGATAACTCTCGCACGAAAGGAGATAGGGAATTGAAATTTTCAGCATCGGAATGGGAGACTTAAGTTCGCTGTTGGCCATAATCGGCCCAACGGTTTCGGAGTTATATCTATCTGGAATATTATTGCCTCGATAACTCAAAAAATATAGACTCGATCGAATTGAAGCTTGCTAACTGGTTGTAGAATATCGACATGAAGATGTGTGTAAAATGTAGGGAGGACCGTACCAGTAGTAAATTTTTAAAAAATCACGGACAAATATTATCTATCTCACGATACCTTGAGAACGGAAAGAAATAGCGACTTGCAAGTATTCAGGGTAGATTGCGCATCTGAAGGCAAGTTCGTCAATTAGCATAATCGGCCAAATGGTTTTGGAGCTATATCAATGTGAAATTCGCTTATTATTTCTACAATAACCAAAAAAATACCATGCCGATTAAATTCAAACATGATAATTAGTTCTAGAATGCCAACGCAAAAATTTTTACAAAATTTTGTAAAGACTGTATTACTAGAAAATTTAAAAAAAATCATTGAAAAAAAATGTATCATAAAGCAGTTGTCCGACATCGCTGAAATTTTGCGAGAACCTTCAAAACCATGAATGTTATGATGACATATTAAATTATAACATAAATTTTCGGGCCGATTCTTTCATAACACAAATCTATGAGAGATGATAGCCCTATATTAGGGTCCTGTAGCGGTCTTCGAACATCGAAGTTGTGAGTAATAATGGTTTGGATTAGCCAGACCTGGTTTTGAAAGAGATTCTCCTGGCCTTAGGATCTACATTTTCCTTTTTGGAATCAAATATTTAAGGGATTCCTAAAAACAAGAAGAGTGAACACCTTTGAAAACTAGCGGAGGCGATTCTTCTTCAAGAGATCCATGCGGCTACAGAGGAATATATTTGTGAGAGGGGACTTTTGAAAGGTTATCTATTATTTTTAATTTGTTCGTTTTCCTCCTCTTGTCTTTTCATTTTTGCGCGTATGTCCTGGGAACATCGCGTTAAGTTATTACACGATTACACGATGGGACATTTTCAAATTCAAATTTCTACGATTCGAATAGAATTTCTTCACAGAGCTCTCGTGTCTAGAAGGTCTAAATCTGATTCCGTCAGAAGATCTCGCTTTCGAAACGAAATAGGTTGAATTATTTTTTTCATTTTTGTCCAGTCATTGCAACATAACTCTTGAAATTTCAAGGGATTTATCAAACAAATAACGCCCTAGGCCTGCAGTGCACCCAAGGAGGCATTTGGCCGAGAGTTTTACGTCGAACGTGGGCGTTATGGTCATATCTCCCGTGGTGCCTTCAACGACTTATATCATCCTTGCCAAGAAAAAAAAACGGTAGTATTCCGTTCCGCCATTTTAACCACGAAAATATACTCCTCCACTAAAGTTAAGGAAGTTCAAATATTTTGAGAATGTTTCCAAAGTTTCCATTTTATTCACCAATTTTTTAAATATGGGAAATCTAGATGTTTACCCACTTATCTAACTCATTCTTTTGTCCATTTCCTTGTAAGTTTCACAGTTTCAGGTGAAAATTTATTTTTAATATTTGTAGTGCAAAAGCAGTTTCCTCAAAAAATTGAAAAGGTAAAGTGAAGAGTATGGCTTCCTCGAACATCAACCACAGCCTGACAACGCCTTTGCATACTTTCTATCAGTTTGTTGAAGTTGCCTTGATCAATTTCTCTCCAGAGTTGCGGTAAAAAGCCGTCTGAGTTCTTGAAGTATATGTGGAGGTGGTTGAGGAGAATCCAAAGCTCTTTGTAGCTGATCTCAAGCGTGTTCAATGGTCTGGTGACCGAGCGCCAGGGCCAAATGTGGAATACCATGCATTTACAGAGCTTCATCGACTATTCTCGCTCGATGGGGTGGCGCATTTTCGTATCGTCCAAAAATAGGAAATTTGGCTTAATAGCCGAATGAAACGGGAATAATATTGAGCAATTCTTTGATTTCCTTATGAGTTGAAAATATTTTCACTCTTTCTCTTAGATCATACATCCTTGTAAGGATATTTCCTTTGGAAAGCCAACGCATCACTTTGTGAAAAAGCAGGTTTACGTGTTCACAGCTCATATCAGAGTATAATTGTTTCAAGAGACATGTATTCATTGAACATTTTTTGATGAAGTTAAAATATTCTATCGCTGTTTTCAGCACAATATTCATGCATTCTGGAAGGGATGTGAAATTTTGTGAGGATTTTGTGAGGACCAGAAAATTTTAAGCAAAATATTAAAGAATATTATTTATGTCATGATAACTTAAGAACGGAAAGAGATAATGACTTGCAATTTTTAGGGTACTTTGCGCATCCGAATGCAACATTTGAGTTTGTTAGTAGGCATTATCGGCCAAACGCTCTTGTGGTTATACCTATCTGAAATTTTATTGTTATTTCCTCAATAACTCAAAAAAAAATTGGTTCAAGCACTGACGTGAAGTCAGGAGCTTTTGCGCGTATGTTCTATTGTCCATTCTCCTGTATTTTCGAATTAAGAGTGTCCAATACAGCAGAATGGACAACATATTTTACCACGGTAAATTCGATTAAGGGTGTCCAATACAGGAGAATGGACAATAGAACATACGCGCAAAAGCACCTGACTTCACGGCAGTGCTTGAACCATTTTTTTTTTCGTAATTTTTTTTTAATTTTCTAGGGTTTCGGTTCTTACAAAATTATTTTTTCGTCATTTTTTTTCAAATTTTCTAGGGGTACGGTTCTTAAAAAATTTTAAACACGTCTTTATGTTGATTTTCTACTAATAGTTACAAAGCTTCAAATCGATCGCATCTTTTTTGAGTTTTCGAGGAAATAATATTCCAGGTGGGTATAACTCGGAAACCGTTAAACCGATTATGCCCAAAAACGAACTCAACTATCCCTTTTAGATACGCAACCTACTCGGAAAATTGCAAGTCCCTATCTCCTTTTGTTCGAAAGTTATCGAGGCAACGGTCACCAATCTACTGAACTCACACAAGGCTGCTCGAATCTCCAACAATATTTAACCGATCGTGTTAAAACTTGGCAGTAGAGTTGGATTCTAAAGGCTCTTGCAAAATTTCAGCAATTTCAGACGAATAGTTACTGATATATAGAATCTTTTTTTTTTTTTTTTCAATGATTTCTCAAAAATTTTCCATATGTAGGGGAAGTCCGGGAGACTTGCTCAGGTGGGAGAGTTGAACCACCTATCAAAATAGGTTTCGCGCTAATGAAACGTCAAGACGGTCATTGGTACAGCACGGGACGCCAATAACCAGGAAGCTGTCATTTTGTACAATGGCTAGTTTGTTTGGCTCTCAGGTTCGAAAAAGTGTATTTGTTACAGTGGAGTAAATTTTATTAATTTATGTTATTTTGAGATTGCGACCGTGATTATAGAGGTACGTATTGTGTGTTATTACTATTGTACTGCCTGATTATTGTAATTTGAGGTGTGCTCAGTACTTTTTCGCTAAGATTTATCGTTTTTTCTGTGAATAAAATGTAATGTCAAAGTAGTACATGCGGGAGACTTGCACCATGGCGGGTGCGGGAGATATGCTCAGTGGTTCATGTCTCCCTCTGTATTGTTTGTATGATGATATTTGCAGTTTCATTTAATATATATTGAAATTAAAAACTTTTTTACTAAATTTAAAAACAATTCGGAAACCTTAAAGTTCTATATGCATTTTATTTGTTTTTTTTCAATGTTCAATCTTATTTTCTCTCACAGGTAAATTGCATGAAGAATGTCTTTTCGATACAAGCCTTCTGAAGCAACACGCAGAAGAAAAAAGCATACCGTCACAGAATTGGAAAAAGCTATATGTGAGGCAAGGGCGTAGCCAGGATTTCATTTCGGGGGGGGTTTTGAAATAGGAATAAATTTCGGGGGGGGGGGATTTTGGGGGTGTAAGAGTCACTTTCTGCAGCAAATTTTTTTTTTTGTAAGAGAAAAATAACATTTCGGGGGGGGTTTGAACCCCAAACCCCCCCCCCCTGGCTACGCCGTTGATGTGAGGTAAAAGAGGATGCATCTTTAAGAAAAACATCTATTGATTATGCAATAGATAGAAAGAAGTACACTAAGAATTTGAAGGAAAAATAGTCAGTATAAAGAATCACAAATATTTACTGTTTCTGAAGAAAAACTCCTGGTACGAACTATCTTGCAGTAAAATGCATTACGGTCCAATGTTACGAAGAATGATTTAATAAAAAACCAAAAGAAGAATATTACGAACAGAGGTTTTGAGAATACTGATATTGAATCAGAAAATAAAAATAATACTAATAAAACTAATAAGAAGGTTCAAGAAGGCACTGATAAAAAAGGAAAGAAAATAATAAAAAACAAACAAAATCCTAAACTGAAAGATGACAAAAAAGATATCGTTCCAGTAAAAACTAAAGGAAAGAAAACATTGAAAACTAGACAAGGTTCAAAACAGAAAGCCCAGAGAAAGAAAGCTAGAAAAGGAAAAAAAAATTAAAATGTCAATGATGATAGCGAAACCGAGTGCAAAGACGAAGATGTTTTGCGTACGCTGAAATGTTTAGTTTTGTTAACAAAATGTTTAATAATTATGTTGATTTTGGAATATTAAAGAATATGTTGAGTTTTTTTTATAAGAAGTGTGTTTCTTCATCATTCAATTTAATTCTGTGATGTTTTGTTGAATATATCAGTGATTTAAGCTGCAAACTGTTTTTATTTTTCCCTTCAAAAAGCAATGTTCAACTCTCCCCAAACTGTGGTTCGAGTGTCCCTAAGGGTGGGGAGAGTTGAAACATATCCCATTTTTCATTCAAATAGATATAACATATTTTAGTAATATAATATCGAAAAAGTAATTATGCATAAGTGCCTAAATTAATAATATACTTTATTTCATAATAATTGAGTCACTTAGACTCATTTCTAAGAAAATACGTTACTTTAATCAAAAAGCGGTTCAACTCTCCCGGACTTCCCCTACTATCGTCACCAAATTTTGCAAGAATTTTCGCGTTGGCATTCTACAACTAATGACCATGTTTCAATTCAATCGGTTTAGTATTTTTCGAGTTAATGAGGAGAAAAAAACAACCAAATTTAAGATGGCTATAACTCTAAAACCGTTAGGCCGATTATGCTTATAAACAAACTCAAATGTCGTGTTCAGATGCACATCCCAACCTGAAAACTTCAAGCCGCTATCTCTTTCCGTTCTCAAGTTATCGTGACAACAAAAATATTTCTTAATACTTTTTTAATCATTTACTAGCCATACGACTCGCACAAAATTTCACAAACGTCCTTAGGTTCATATTCTACAACTACTCACCAAGTTTCAATTCGATCGGATTCATATTGGTTGAAAACAAAATTATTACTCGGAAACCACTAGGCCGATTATGCCCATTAACGAACTTGTCCGTCGTATTGGGATGCGCCACCTACCCTGAAAATTTCAAGTCACTAGCTCTTTCCGTTCTCAAAAATTCGAAAGTTACAGACATTTGGGCAAAATGATAACGCGATGTTCCCCAGAACATACGCGCAAAAAACGAAACCGAATTCAAACATAGTAATTAGTTGTAGAATGTCGACCCGCAAATTGTTGCAAAATTCCGTGAGGATCGTATCACTAGAAAATAATTAAAAAAATTATATATATCGGAAACTATTCTACCGACGTCGCTGAAATTTTGCGAGCGCCTTCAAAACCTAACTCTACAGCCAAGTTCCAAATTTGAACATAATCGGAACAACATTGTTGAAGATCCGAACAGCCTTGATTAAGTTCAGTAGCTGGATGGGTGACCGTTACCACAATTAACTTTCGAACGGAAAGAGATAGTGACTTGCAATTTTCAGGGTAGATTGCGCATGTGAATGGGACAGTTAAGCTCTTAATAGGTTGAATGATTTCGGAGTTATATCCACTGGAATATTATTTTCTCGATAACCCAAGTAATACAGATCGGACCGAATTGAAGCTTGGTAACTAGTTGTGAAATACCGACGTTAAGACGTACGAGTATGTGAAATTTTGTAACAATCATGACTAGAAAAGTTCAAAAAAAATTATGTTATAATATTATGTATCTCACGATAACTTGAGAACGGAAAGAGATAACGACTTGCAATTTTCAAGGTAGGTTGCACATCCGAATGCTACATTTGAGTTCGTTAATTGGCATAATCGGCCAAAAGGTTTTGGAGTTAAACTATAACTCAAAGTATACAAATCCGAAACAATTAAAACTTCAAATTACTACAAATTACTTGTAGAATGCCGTCGCGCTAATTTTCGCGGCATTTCGTAAATATCGCATCCTAAAATTACTTGACACGAAAGTTTTTGGGCGCATGTTCTAGGGGAACATCGTCCTATCATTTCGTCCAAATGTCTGTAATTTTCGAATTTCGAGCTGAAAATTGGCTAATAGACTAATTCGGACTCCCTGATCACGAATCCGGTGTCAGATATTTGGGTGCCGTCCGGCCGGCCGGCCGGCCGGCAGGCCGGCCGGTTTTCCGGCCGTAGGCACGATAACAGGAGCACCGAAGGTCCTATCGACTTCAAACTTTCAGGGTAGGTTTCTGATCAAAATGGGACGGTTAAGTTCGTTAACGGGCAAAATCGGCCGGACGGTTTAGGAGTTATAGACATTTAAAATTTTGAGGTTATTTCCCTGATATTTCAGGAACTAAAGAAGATGTTGAATCGAAACTTGGTAGTCAGTTCGAGGATATAAACGCGCAACTTTTGGCAAAATTTTGTTATGATCGAAATGTTGGTAATTTTTAAAAAAATATTTCTTTTAATTTTTTCGAAAAAAAAATTTTTTTTTCGTGAACTATTCATCAGATTGCAACAAAAACTTGTACTAACGTCAATTGTAGTATTTTGCAACATTGTGCAAAATTTTGGCTCTATACGATTTCAATTTCTGGAGATATAAGACAAAATGTGTCAAATTTCCTGGGTCTCTCTCAGTATTTTCATCGATTATTATATAATAATCAATAATATTAAGGTATTCAACATGATACTGCTTTTTTTCTTTACTGGTCAGTACGGGCCACAAGGAAGATGAACATGCGCCCAATAGCTCCTGTCCACAGGGCTTGAACCAATTTTTTTTTTGTATATTATTATATATTCAACGAATTCAAATTCCAATAGAATACATATGTCCAAATTAAAAATTCTGTGAACTTTGACGATTCTCTAGATACTCAAGTCTGTCATTAAAATGCAACAAAATATATTCATGTCTTATAAAAGCTGAGATCGTCTATATCGATGGTAAATTCGATTAAGAGTGTCCAGAGGTGAATAGATAATAGAACACGACGCAAAAGCTACTGACTTCAAGCCAGTGCTTGAACCAATTTTTCCGCGTATGTTCTGGGGAACATCGCGTAATCATTTTGCCCAAATGTCTGTACTTTTCGAATTTTTCGCCGAAAATGGTCTCAAACGATTTGGGTCGACTCTCTGATGAAGAATCCGAGGTCAAATTTTATTCTGTCCGGCCGGCCGTCTGGCCGTTGCTACGATAACTCGAGAAGAGACATTTTTTAAAAAATTATTAAAAAATATTGTTATCGTCACGATAACCTAAGAACGGAAAGAGATAGTGACTTGAAATTTTCAGGTTAGGTTGAGAATCTGAATGCGCCATTTAAGTTTGTTTATAAGCATAATCGGCAAAACGGTTTTGGAGATATACCCATCTAAAATTTGGTTGTTATTTCCTCAATAACTTGAAAAATACTTGACCGATCCAATTCAAACATGCTTATTAGTTGTTGAATGGCAACGCGAAAATTTTCGCGAAATTTCGTGAGGATCGTATCACTAGAAAATTAAAAAAAAATCATAGAAAATTATTGAAAAAAATTCTGTATATCAGAAACTATTCGTCCGACATCGCTGAAATTTTGCGAGAGTTTTCAGAACCTAACTCTATTACCAAGATCCAAGTTTGAACATGATCGGATCTATATTGTTGGAGACCGAGCAGCCTTGTGCGAGTTCAGTAGCTGGATGGCTGACCATTGCCTCGATAACTCTCGAGCTAAAGGAGATAGGGACTTGCAATTTTCAGGATAGGTTGCACATCTGAATGGGAGCGATAAGTTCGCTGTTGGCGATAATCGGACCAACGGTTTCGGAGTTATACCCATCTGGAATATTATTTCGTCGATAACTCAAATATATAGTCTAGATCGAATTGAAGCTTGGTAACTAGTTGTAGAATATCGACATGAAGACGTGTGTAAAATTTTGTGTGGACCGTACCACTAGAAATTTTTTTTTAAAATTACGAAAAAATATTATGTATCTCATGATTCCTTGAGAACGGAAAGAAATAGCAGTTTTCAGGGTAGATTGCGCATCTGAATGTGACATTTAAGTTCGTTAACTAGAATAATCGGCTAGATGGTTTTAGAGTTATATCAATCTGAAATTTGGTTGCTATTTCCTCAATAACTCAAAAAATACAAATCCGATCCAATTTAAACATGGTTATTAGTTGTAGAATGCCAACGCGAAAATTCTTGCAAAGTTTCGTAAGGATCGTAACATCAGAAAATTTTTAAAAAATCATCGAAAAAAATATGTTCAAGCACTGACGTGAAGTCAGAAGCTTTTGCGCGTGTGTTCTCTTGCCCATTCTCCTGTATTGGACACTCTTAATCGAATTTACCATGGTAAAATAGATTAAGAGTGTCCAATACAGGAGAATGGACAAGAGAACCTACGTGCAAAAGCTCCTGACTTCCAGCCAGTGCTTGAACCAATTTTTTTTCCTTAGCTTTTCTGGATCCTCCTTTATTGATAAACAGGAGAGCGTCGCTGGACACGTTCCGCGCCTAGTCGTCGCGGTGCGAAGCGTCGGATTGACACTAGAAGTTTGAATGGGAGTAGTATCATCCCGACAGCGTCGGTCGAAGGTTTTCAGAAGAGAACGCGTTTCGTGAAAAATTGCAGCGAATTTTCCGCACGTGGAAAAATATTTTACTGCTTATTTTGCAATGTAATATTCCATATATGTGATTAGTTATATCCGGACTGATGTGGTGTAACGAAATTAGTTCGGAGGAATTTTTGGTCAGCTGGACTACCAGGTTGGTACAAAAATAATGATGTGCCAAATAATTAAAAAAAATGGTTCAAGCCCTGTGGACACGAGCTTTCTGGCGCTCTAGTTCAAACAGACAAATTATATCTCCGAAAATATTGGTTTCTCAGAGTTGGGAATTATATCAATATATTCTTATGATAGAACTGCATCATAAAGGAAATTCAATTCAAATAATAGTTTATTTATCAAGATTAAATGAGCAATCTGAGAATGAGAACTGCAACATGGAAGAAATCAAATTAAAATTCCTGAAATGAATTTGACTCTCTCTTATAGAACAGGATGAAATGTACGAGTATGAACACAGATCATATAATAAAGCTTAGATAGAATAATTATAGCATTCTGTGAAAACATAGAAGTACGATTCATTATTGAAATTTAGAACTTCATCTTATAGCAGAAAATGAATTCAAACATCATAGAAGAATTTAAATTCAACAAGCGAGCCAAAAATTATCAATCCAAAACCAATAGACGAATTCTACCCAACAACGAACTCATCCGAGATATTCATTCCTCAATTCTATGATGAACGATAATATATATCTTTCCTCAAATCTACTCCAATACACCAATATTCCAGTTTTGTTTTTAGTGGAGATATTCTAAACTCAATATTATTAACTTACCCTTACCATTCCCATCATCATATGGATTGACCATCGGCATGAAAATATCAACCAACAAAAAGTATGATATTATATTATAATTCTCATATTTATACGATTGCTGGAATGAATGACAATGTTATTAACTTACCATTACCATTCCCATCATCATATGGATTGACCATCGGCATGAAAATATCAACCAACAAAAAGTATGATATTATATTATAATTCTCATATTTATACGATTGCTGGAATGAATGACAATGAGACAACGTCATGTCTCAGTACAATAAGTTGACATTATAACAATTCATAGAATACCCACAGAATAATTATATCATTCTGTGAAATCATAGAAATACGATTTATATTGAAATTTTGAAAAATCATATCTCTGAAAGTATTAGCTTGTTAGAGTTAAAAATGATATGAATGGATTCTTATGGTAAAACTGCATATTGAAAAAAATTTAATTTGGAATTCGTTATGTAAAACAAATTTTTATTTGTTACTCCGAAACCATCTGTCCGATTTCGCCCAATAACGAACTTAACCGAGATATTTATCTCCCAAACCTACTCTGAATATTTCAACTGCCTAGCTCATTCCGTTCGAGAGTAATCGTGCCTACGGCCGGCCGGACAGAATGCATTTCGACCACTGATTCTTGATCAGTGAGTCGAACCAAATCGTTTAAGACAGTTTTCATCAAAAAATTCGAAAATTACAGACGTTTGGGCAAATTGATAAGCACTCAGTTCCGAAGGAATTAGAGCGCCAAAAATTGAATTTGAAATTTGTTACTAAAAAAAAATTTTTTTTTTCATTACTCCGAAACCGTCTGGCCTATTTTGCCCAATAACGAACTTAACCGATATATTCATCTCCCTAACATACTCTGAAAATTTCAACTGCCTAGCTGATTCCGTTCGAGAGTTATTGTAAAAAAAATTTTTTTTAATTCTCAAGAATTTTTTTTGACACTTTGCGATAACCTGGTCAATACAAAACTTCACATACGTATGAAGGTCATGATTCTACAATTTGATGCTAAATTTCAGATAGATCGAGTGATCGGTTTCGGAAATATTCATAAAAAATGTTTTTAACAAAATTGGCCATAACTCCGAAACCGCTCGATGGATTTTGCCCATTAACGAACTTAACCGAGATATTTACGCTCCAAACCCACCTTGCAAATTTCAATCCTCTAACTCCTATCGTTCGAGAGTAATCGTGCCTACGGCCGGCCGGACAGAATCGATTTCGACCTCGGATTCTTGGTCAGTGAGTCGAACCAAATCGTTTGAGACTATTTTCAGCCAAAAATTCGAAAATTGCAGACATTTGGGCAAATTGATAAGCACTCAGTTCCGAGGAACTAGAGCGCCAAAACTATATCGGTGGTGTGAGCCTATTGGGTTCCGTATTATTCTGATTATTTCACTTGTACGATATTTAGTTTAGAGATTTCTATAGATATGCTCCTTTTTCAGAGATAAATAAAAACAAGCCCTGTGGACAGGAGCTTTGGCGCTCTTGTTCAAACTGTGACACCTCATGTCTCCGAAAGTATCGGATTCTCAGAGTTGGGAATGATATCAATGGCTTATTTTGGTAGAACTGCATCATAAAGGAAATTCAATTCAAATAATAATTTATTCGTCAAATTAAATGAGCAATCTGAGAATGGGAACTGCACCTTGGAAAAAATCAAATTAAAATAGCTGAAATGAATTTGACTCTCTCTTATAGAACCGGATGACATGTACGAGTATGAACACAGATCATATAATAATTCATAGATAGAATAATTATAGCCTTCTGTAAAAACATAGAAGTACGAATCATTATTGAAATTTCGAAAAATCATATCTCCGAAAGTATAAGCTTGTTAGAATTGAAAATGATATCAGTGGATTTTTATGGTGAAACTGCATCTTAGAAAACATTGAATTCGAAATTTGTTGAATAAATTTTTTTTTTCGTTACTCCGAAACCATCTGGCCTATTCTGCCCAATAACAAACTTAACCGGGATATTTATCTCCCAAACCTACTCTGAAAATTTCAACTGCCTAGCTCATTCTGTTCGAGAGTTATTGTAAAAAAAAAAATTTCTAAATTAAAAAAAAAAATTTTACACTTTACGGCAATCCGATCAAAACAAAACTTCTCATGCGTATGGGTCATTATTCTACAATTTGATGCTAAATTCTACAATTTCATGCTAAATTTCAGATAGATCAAGTGATCGGTTTCGGAAATATTCATAAAAAATTATTTTACTAAAACGGGTCATTACTCCGAAACCGCCCGTTACCGAACTCGTCCGAGATATTTACGCTCCAAACCTACCGTGCAAATTTCAATACTCGAACTCCTATCGTTCGAGAGTTATCGTGTGAAGGGACGGACGGCCAGACGGACGGACAGAATCGATTTCGACCACGGATTCTTGATCAGTGAGTCAAACCAAATCGATATGTTTTTACTAAAAACGGCCATAACTCCGAAGCTGCTTGATGGATTTTGTCCGTTGACGAACTCGTCCGAGATATTTACGCTCTAAACCTACCCTGCAAATTTCAATCCTCTAACTCCTTTCGTTCGAGAGTTATCGTGTTAACGGCCGGACAGAATAGATTTCGACCAGGGATTCTTGATCAGTGAGTCGAACCAAATCGTTTAAGACCATTTTCAGCCAAAAATTCGAAAATTACAGACATTTGGGCAAATTGATAAGCACTCTGTTCCGCGGAACAAGAGCGCCAAAAATGTGGGAAAGCCCTGTGGATAGGAGCTTTGGCGCTCTTGTTCAAACTTTGACAAATCATCTCCGAAATTATTGGTTTCTCAGAGTTGCGAATGATATCAGTGGATTCTTAAAATAGAACTGCATCATAAACAAATATGATACAACTGCATTATGAAAGAAATTAAATTGAAACAAGACCGCCAAAAACCACGAACTCACCCGAGATATTCATTCCTCAAATCCACTCTGAAAATTATATTATATCAATTGAAACTTAGCCAATATTTGAGTTTTGTTTTTACTTGAGCTATTTTGAACCCATTCTGATAAACCTACCAAAGTATATATTGCCATCATCATATGAATTATCCACGGTCATTAAAATATTACCAAAAATTATAATATCATATTATAATTTTCATAATTCTCAGATAGCTGAAATGAATTTGACTCTCTTTTATAGGAAAACAAGATGACATGTACGAGTATGAACATAGATCATAATATTATCTATGTTCATACAAAAAAAAATCATATCTCCGAAAGTATTAGCTTGTTAGAGTTGAAAATGATATCAATGGATTTTTATGGTGAAACTGTATCTAAAAAAAATTGTCATTGAAATTTGTAATGTAATATTCTTAAAAAATATTTTTACTAAAAACTCCGAAACCGCTTGGTGGATTTCGCCCGTTACCGAACTCATCCGAGATATGTATGCCCCAAACCTACCCTGCAAATTTCAATCCTCCAACTCCTTTCGTTCAAGAGTTATCGTGTTAACGGGCGGCTGACCGAACAGAATCGATTTTGACCACGGATTCTTGATCAGTGAGTCGAAACAAATCGTTTAAGAGCATTTTCAGCCAATAATTCGATAATTACAGACATTTGTGCAAATTAATAAGCACTCTGTTCCGAGGAACAAGAGCGCCAAAAATGTGGAAAAGCCCTGTGGACAGGAGCTTTGGCGCTCTTGTTCAAACTTCGACAAATCATATCTCCGAAAGTATTGGTTTCTTAGAGTTGGGAATGATATCAATGGATTCTTAATTATGATAGAACTACATCATGAAAGAAATTAAATTCAAAAGGTGTAATTAAAAAAAAACAAGAGTGCTGAAAATGATTAATCCGAAACCACCAGCCCTATTCTACCCAATACCGAACTTATCCGAGATATTCATTCCTCAAATCTACTCTGAGAATTATATTATATCAATTGAAACCTAGCCAATATTCTAGTTCTGTGTTTACTGGAGATATTCTGAACCCAATTTTGATTTGATTGGTCATCATATGGATTATCCAAAGGCATTATATTATCACCCAAAAAATATAATGTCCTATAATGTTCATAATTTTACGATAGCTGAGGTTATTTCATTGGTAATTTTGCATTCAATCATACTTTGTTTTCTAGAACAGGAGGTACATATTTTATATCATGAGTAACAAATTTTACCGAACGTTAAACAAAGAATGAATAGTAAAAGAAACAAAAAATTACAAAAAGTAAAAACACGTCTATTGATATTTCAGATTGAAAGAATTGCAGTAGGCTACGATATTTTGTGTAATCTCGATTTTGACTTCAATAATCGAGATCAATAAAAAAACCTTCCTCAAGAATGAATGAATAGAATAGACTGAATAGTGAAAGAAACAAAAAAGGGGGCAAAAAAACACCTATAATAACTAAAGCATATGTTCGAAATGTTGTCTATCTGCTCTTACACATCTTTCAGTTCACGCGAAGTAGCACTTTTCAACACTTCAGCATTAAGGCCTCTACATGCATTCCATGCCTTGTTTTGTAGATCTTTCAAATCAATAGGAGGAGTTTGGTACACAAGATCTTTCAAATATCCTCAAAGGAAGAAATCCAGCGGTCTTAAATCTGGAGATCTCGCAGGTCATCTTATCGATCCGTGCGTGCCGATCCATCTCTCTTCAAATGGACCGGAAGATCTCCAGATTTAACATCGCCAGATTTCTTCCTTTGGGGATATTTGAAAGATCGTGTGCACCAGACTACTCCTATTGATTTGGAAGATCTAAAAAAATAAAATGAGGAATGCATGTAGAGCCCTCAATGCTGAGGTGTTGAGAAGTGTTACAATGCGTGAATTAGTCAACCGAGCTGAAAGATGTGTAAGAGCAATGCTTTAGTTATCATAGGTGTTTTTTTGCCCCCTTTTTTGTTTCTTTTACTATTCATTTTATTCTATTCATTCGTTCTTGAGGAAGGTTTTTTATTGATCTCAATTATTGAAGTCAAAATCGAGATTACACGAAATATCGTAGCCTACTGCAATTCTTCCAATCTGAAATATCAATTGACGGTTTCTCCATCAAATCACATGTAAAATAGAAAGTGTGATACATCGTTGGAAAGGTGATTCTGAGTACAAATAAAAAATTGCAAAAAATATACAGTGCACTATTTGAGATAAAAAATTGGTTCAAGCCCTGTGGACAGGAGCTTTGGCGCTCTTGTTCAAACAGACAAATTATATCTCCGAAATTTTTGGTTTGTTAGAGTTGGGAATTATATCAATGGATTCCTATAATAGAACTGCATCATGAAAGAAGTTGAATTTTAAAAAATTGTCGTATAAAAAAATGCTTCGAAAATTATCTTTAAAAAATTGGTTCAAGCACTGACGTGAAGTCAAAAGCTTTTGCGCGTATGTTCTATTGTCCATGCTTCTGTATTGGACACCCTTAATCGAATTTACCATGGTAAATTATGCTGTCCATTCTCCTGTATTGGACACTTAATTCGAATTTACCATGGTAAATTCGAATTAAGAGTGTCCAATACAGGAGAATGGACAACATAATTTACCATGGTAATTCCGATTAAGGGTGTCCAATACAGAAGAATGGACAATAGAACATACGCGCAAAAGCTTCTGACTTCACGTCAGTGCTTGAACCAATTTTTTTTTTTCGTGATTTTTTTTAAATTTTCTAGGGGTACGGTTTTAAAATTTTTTTTTGCGTCATTATTTTCAACTTTTCTAGGGGTGCGGTTCTTACAAAATTTTAAACACGTCTTTATGTTGATTTTCTACTACTAGTTACCATGCTTCAATTCGATCGAATATTTATTTTTTGAGTTATCAAGGAAATAATATTCTAGGTGGGTATAACTCGGAAACCGTTAGACCGATTATGCCCAAAAACGAACTCAACTCTCCCTTTCGGATACGCAACCTACCCTGAAAATTGCAAGTCCCTATCTGCTTTCGTTCGAAAGTTATCGAGGCAACGGTCACCCATCTACTGAACCCACACAAGAATGCTCGAATCTCAAACAATATTTAACCGATCGTATTAAAACTTGATACTTAGCAGTAGAGTTAGGTTATGAAGGCTCTTGCAAAATTTCAGCAATTACAAACGAATAGTTACTGATATATAGAATTTTTGTTATTTATTTTCAATGATTTATTAAAAATTTTCTACAAATGCTATCCTCACCAAATTTGGCAAACATTTTCGCGTTGGCATTCTACAACTAATAACTATGTTTGAATTCAATCGGTTCAGTATTTTTTGAGTTAATGAGGAACAAAAAACCACCAAATTACAGAAAATTTCAGATGGCTATAACTCTAAAACCATTTGGCCGATTATGCTCATAAACAAACTGAAATGTCGCGTTCTGGTGCACATCCTAACCTGAAAACGTCAAGCCGCTATCTCTTTCCGTTCTCAAGTTATCGTGACAACAAAAATATTTTTTAATAATTTTTTTAAAATTTTCAAGCCATACGATTCGCATAAAATTTCACAAACGTGCTTAGGTTCATATTTTACAACTACTCACCAAGTATCAATTCGATCGGATTTATATTGGTTGAAAACAAAATTATTACTCGGAAACCACTTGGCCGATTATTCCCATTAACGAACTTGTCCGTCGTATTGAGATGCGCCACCCACCCTGAAAATTTCAAGTCGCTAGCTCTTTTCGTTCTCAAGTTATCGTGGCAACGGCCGGACGGCCGGACGGACAGAATCAAATTTGACCTCGAATTCTTCATTGGGGAGTCGAACTAAATCGTTTGAGACCATTTTCGTCAAAATATTCGAAAGTATCATCGGAATGTCTAGAGCAAGGCTGGAGACAATCATAGCAGATTGTCCATTTATTCCTTATATTTGAGTAGGTAGTGGATTACGAACAAATTATCATAATAGTTCAAAATATATTAATAAAATACTATCCTCTTTTCATCTCATAATTTAAAATTTAATAGTTCATACCACTAACACATTTTTTTCTGTATTATGAACCTTAACTCAAGAAAATTGTTTGATACACAAATGTAGATCCATATTTCAGTATTTTTTTGCTAGCAACATTATGAAAATACTGTATATAGGAATATGTCCCACTACTTAAGGAAGTAAAAGGTAATATTAACCTCAGTGGTCAACGAACAGTAATTTCTTTTGATGATTCCATAATGTTCTTCTTTCCTATTGCCTCCATAGACTACATCATTAAAATGATCCAATTCTAAATCTTCTGAAACATCATCCCCAATATTTATACATACATTATTCAATATGTAATCAGTCAATACTATTTTCCGTTTCAAAACAGTCTGGTATGTATTCACAAATTCAAGAATCGGATACTTATTTTCCAAGAGAAAGTAGTTTCAACCTACGAATTGAAAATTTCTAATAGCTAGAAAAGTTGACATTTATGAACAGTGAACACAGACAGATTCTGTGTTCACATTCTGTGAATACATAGAACTTACGATGTATTACTGAAACTTTGAAACATCATATCTCGGAAAGTATTAGCTTGTTAGAGTTGAAAATGATAACAATGGATTGCTATAATGAAGCTGCATCTTAAAATAATTCAAATTCGAAAGTCGTTATGTAAAAAAAAAAAATTTTTCGTTACTCCGAAACTATTAGACCAATTTTGCCCAATAACGAACTCAACCGAGATATTTGTACCTCAAACCTACTCTGAAAATTTCAACTGCGTAGCTCATTCCGTTCAAGAGTTATCGTGTTAACGGCCGGCCGGCCGGACAGCATCGATTTCGACCACGGATTCTTGATCAGTGTGTCAAACCAAATCGTTCAAGACCATTTTCAACCAAAAAATCAAAAATTACAGACATTTGGGCAAATTGATAAGCACTCTGTTCCGAGGAACAAGAGCGCCAAAAAGTCAGAGCCACTTCCGGTCAAACCGAAAGTGACTTTTAAATTTTGTTTATCTCGGTTGAAGGTTCCTTGGATGAATTTAAAATCATAAAATTTTCCAATTTTTATATTTTGAAATGGCTGAGATAATCCATTGGAACATGTATACTGGGACACCCAGCATACAAAATGGGAATATAATAAATAGGCTCTGAACCAGCTTGTGGACTCTACTTCAGGAAAGTCCAGCAAGATATTGAAGAATGGATTCAGAACCATCACCTCTCAATCTGGAAAGATATATGCCTCAGGCAATGTTTATGAAAGGAGGATGGTGGTAGGACCATCTAAACTGCTCGCGACAAGCTTGCTATGCTTGAGAACTTCATTCAGAAATATGGTTGGTCTCCTTACCGATCACTGAAATCTGAGGAAGCACTTGAAGGGGATGGGGAGATATCGGGACTCCTCTCAATACAGTGACATGGAGGACGTAACTGCCAGGCATGCCCTCTTTAGGGCTTCACACGAGACGAGAGTAGGCGAGACTATAAAAAATCTCGTCTCGCTCTCGCCAATTCCCAAAAAATTAAGTCTCGTTTAAGTCTCGTTCTCGTCTCGTTATCAGTTGTCTCGTCTCGTCTCGCTTAATTATGAATAGCGATAATAAATATTATAATATATAAACGAAATGGTATACAATAATGAATAATTTTGTAAAGCTATATTTATTACGCTCTTATAGAAAAATATTTATACATGTACATATTATTTTTAATTTTAAACACTGATAATTTCAACTTTTAAATTACTCGATGACCAAGAATTCCAACATAATCACGCTTGCATCACATCATTTTTCAATGATGTACCTGTTTTTTGCCATGATGATACCTGCTGTGGAAAATAATTTTTCAACGGACGTAGCCATTAATAAATCATCGGCCATCTTGGAAAACGTATGAAGAACTTTCTCATCACTCTCCACCACTGTAAAATATTTTGATTCCTATTTGTTCCTTCTAACAGCAAATATTCTTCAATCAGCTTTCTAATATTTCGAAACTTTTGTTGATGTTTTAAATAGGCTATCGATGTCGATACATTTTCTGATTGAATTGAACAATTTGGTATCGTTTTCAATGAATACCTTTCCAGTGGGTAGATCATTGAGGGTGTTCTTGGCGTATTCCTCATAACACTTTTCGAAACATTGAATAGCTTCATTTCTTTACCAGTTTTATAATACGTAGTTCCACAGATGTATACAATAATTATTCACATATTCACTACAAGGATTACAAGAGAATACATTTCTCCAGATGTTCAGATAGAGAAGAATTTTTCAAAGCATTGGGATTTAGGGGCAATAAAAGTTGTCCGTGAAGTATTGAATTCATAATGGCATCCGTTTTTAGGTTTGTGAATTCTATTTTTTCTTGAAAAATAATCTCAATTATCGCAAGGTATAAAGAATTAATAATCTCCTAGAAATCATGTATCTCTAGAACGATCGATGCATAATATACACAAAATATATTGGTAATTATAGTGGAAACTCTTCATATTCAATGGTTTTCTGTAGGTGTTGAAAAAAGTCGAGTCGTATATAAAACTTCATACAAAAATTTTAACGAGACTCTCGTGTTGCGCTGTATGTGGTCTCGGTATCGCCTATAACATTTTTGAAAACGTCTCGTCTCGTCTCGTCTCGCTTTTGAGAGACGAGAACGAGACGAGACGAGGAAAATCTCGCTCTCGCGTGAAGCCCTACCCCTTTTCAAATGTCAGGCTTTGTCTGGCATTAAAACAAACATAATCGGCATTGTTAACTAAGATAACTTATTTCCACAGGATAATTTGACTATAAGACTCGTGGAGTACATAGAAAGATACAAGATGTTCTCAAAAGAATCCTGGATTTGGTGCACTGAACTTCTTTCGGAGAAATGTATGGTGGAGTCTAAGAACCCCCTCATTATTCAATCAGATCAACCAGTCAACAATGATAAATGATCAAATTGGCCCCGCATAGGTGTTCAATGACACCCTGTAAAAAATATGCCGCCAAAATACAGTTATTAAATGGTTTCTTTCTGGGTTTTCTCTCCCAAACTAAAAATATCTAAAAATTTACTATTTTGTGAATTACTTCTGCGTAAAAAACACAATATATTTGTCTGATGCAATAAATCGAACAATGTTGCCTAACAAACAATAACGGAACAACATCAACGATAAAAACAACCATATCGTAACGTTTCGGAGTTTAAATCAGACTCCTTCGTCAGACACTTAACGAAAATCTTCAGAATTATTTTTTGTTCATATAGCTATTCTGGGTTGTGTTCGAAAATTAACTCCACGGAGTAGAGTAGAGTTTTTAAAGGTTTGACAGATTTACTCTAGAGTTTACTCTGACACTGACACTGACACTGACAGAAGGTGCCAATATCGGAAAATAGGTTATGTTGGTTTAAGAAAGAACCTATTATTATTGTTTTCTTACATATATCATAAATATATATTGTGAGCAGTATAGAACTATTAAATTACCTCACAGAACATTCATAAAACAGTGAGACAAAGTTACTAGATTTTCCGTCCCATGAGTTATGTCAATTTTGACAGGAGTAAAATGAACTCGGAGTCGAATACTCTGACATTTCGAAAGACAGTCATGGAGTAAAATTTAAACAACCTTTCAGTTTTCGAACGCAATGAAGTAAATATTACTCTACGGAGTTAATATTCGAACACAACCATGAAATTCGAGAATTTCAGTTGTTACTTTTGAAATAAGGCAGTAGGTATGTGCTGTCGGTATAGCCGAATGTACTACGTCACTCAATATTTTAGAGGGCCGTACCCTTCTACAAAATTTCTGGAACGTTCACTGTCTGGTTTTCGAGATATTGATGGATACAGTTCCCAGTGGGACATCCTGTATATGGGGCACGTGGATGGCATATCGATGCTGTCGCACGTGGGATCCTTGAATCTTCAGATAGTCCGGCATATTCTTCTCTCTGGTTGAAAGATAGCGACGACAGATAGGTTTAATTACTCCATTCTTCATTGCTTTAATGGCTCTCATAAAGTAGTTGGTGTGCATGAGTGTAATTCTCTTTTATCTCGGATGAATGTCATTGTTAATTGAATAAACCGCATGCGGCTTGTGGGCATCGAATCATCCAAACCTGACCTAACCTAATAGTAGGATAATTGAGGAGTAACTTTTCAAAACGCATTATGACCAATTTAGGCGAAATTGACTTAGCAGCGGATTCAGAAATGATTTCTAATGCTCTATAGCCCTATGTTAACAAAATCTTCCAAATGGCATTATGTCCCTGCGTAATTCAAATCCAAAGTATGTAAGCCGCATCCCCATACATTATGTTTACGTTTGTATTTTTGAAACGAATCAAATATAACCAAACATTTTTTTTATCGATTTGCTCATGTTAATTAGGTTACAGGCTAACACTTACTGTGCAGACTGTTTTCACTAAATTTATAATAAATCGCAACAAACAGCATTATGTTCAATTTCAACCACAACAAAACGCATTATATACAATGGGATTAATCAAAACGCATTAAGTCCAAACATTTTTTACATTTTCTGTGTATATCTGATCAATTTTGATTTAAATGAGATTAGTTATTACCTTTAGATGTGAATTTCTATCAAACAAACTCGACGTACTCCAATTATAAGCCAGGGTGGAAGAAAAAATTCTTTTTCGTTGATTTCCAATAAAAAAGTTTTTGGACTTAATGCGTTTTGAAAAGTTGCTCCTCAATTATACTCATAGATACTCGAAACACGTTATACTTTTGGAACGCAGCAGCTTTCGGTTCGGTAGACACATATCGTGGGCAAAGAAATTTCAGTTTATTTTAGGCGCTTTTGTTCCTCGGAGCAGAGTGCTTATCAATTTGCCAAATGTCTGTAATTTTCGATGTTTTTGATGAAAATGGTCTTATACGATTCGGTTCGACTCACTGATCAAGAATCCTCGATCGGAATTATTTCTGTCCGGCCGGTCCGGCCAGCCGACCGTAGGCACGATAACTCTCGAACGGAATGAGCAAGACAGTTGAAATTTTCAGAATAGGTTTGTGGAGATAAATATGTAGACTAAGTTCGTTATTGCAAAATCAGTAAGATGATTTCGGAGTAACAAAAAATAATTTTTTTTATACAAATTACAAATTTCAAAATAAGTTTTTCTCAAGATGCGGTTTCACCATAGGAATCCATTGATGATATTTTTAACTCTAACAAGCTAATACTTTCGGAGATATGACTTTTCAAAATTTCAATAATAAATCGTACTTTTGTGTTTTCACAGAATGCGATAATTATTCTTTCTATGAATTATTATAATATGATCTGTGTTGATACATGTCAACTTATTTTCCTGAGACATGATATGTCAAATTTTGATATTTAATGCCAATGGTTAATCCATATGATGATGGGAATGGTAATGGTAATTTAATAATATTGAGTTCAGAATATCTCTAGTAAAAACAAAACTGAAATATTGGCTAAAGTTTCAATTGATGTAATATAATTTTCAGAGTGGATTTGAGGAAAAAATTTATCGTCCATCATAGAATTGAGGAACGAATAACTCGGATGAGTTCGTTGTTGGGTAGAATTGGTTTTGGATTAATAATTTTTGGCACTCTTATTGAGTTTGAATTCTTTTACGATGTTTGAATTTAATTTATGCTATTATGAAGTTCTATCATAAGAATCCATTGATATAATTCCCAACTCTTACCAATACTTTCGAAGATATGATTCGTCAAAGTTTGAACCAGAGCGTCAAAGCTCCTGTCCACTGGGCTAAAACCAATTTTTATTGATTCGATTTTTACTCGATGAAAATTCATTGTCAATAAAAAATGGTTCAAATTCTAAATTTCCACAAACTTCGTTTTTCAAGAACAATTGTTCTGAAACATATTGCTTCTTTAAGTTTGAACTGATTCAATATGAGGGTCACTAAATCCCAAAATTACCAAATTTCTATAATTTTCGAATTCGCAAACCATTGGGTTCGACTCCGTGATGAAGAATCCGAGGTCAAATTCGATTCTGTCCGGCCGGCCGGCCGTTGTCACGATAACTTCAGAACGGAAAGAGATAGCGACTTGAAATTTTCAGCGTAGGTGGCGCATCCAAATACGACGAATAAGTTCGTTAATGGGCATAATCGGCCCAATGGTTTCCGAGTAAAAATTTTGTCTACAACCAATACAAATCCGATCGAATTGAAACTTGGTGAGTAGTTGTAGAATATAAACCTAAGGACGTTTGTGAAGTTTTGTGAGAATCGTACCCCTAGAAAATTTTTGAAAAATTATTAAAAAATAATATTTATGTCACGATAACCTAAGAACGGAAAAAGATAGCGACTTGTTTTCAGGGTAGATTGCACATCTGAATGCGACATTTAAGTTCGTTAATTAGCATAATCGGCCAAATTGTTTTGGAGTTATATCAATCTGAAATTTGGTTGTTAGTCCCTCAATAACTCAAAAAATACAAAACCGATCCAATTCAAACATGGTTATTAGTTGTAGAATGCCAACGCGAAGATTTTTGAGGAAATTTCGTGAGAATCGTAGCACTAGAAAATTTTTGAAAAATCTTTGAAAAAAAGAAATTGGTTCAAGCACTGACGTGAAGTCAGGAGCTTCTGCGCGTATGTTCTATTGTCCATACTCCTGTATTGGACACTCTTAATCGAATTAACCATGGTAAATTATAATGATTGTCTACTCCTGGTATTGGACACTCTTAATCCGAACTTACCATGGTAAAATTTCACAGAATGCGAATTCTATCTATCTGTGTTCTATCTGTTTGCGGTAGCTGTCGTTTGGTCCAGTTTGAAAGATAAACGTCATTAATGTCTAACGAAACTGAAAGTGTGTTTCTGGAGAGTTTGGTTGATGTAAGCATGTAAACAGGAGAATTGGATTCACTAAGTTCAATTTACCATGGTGAATTCGATAAAGAGTGTCTAATACAGGAGAACAGACAACAGAATTCACCATGGTAAATTCGATTAAGAGTGTCCAATACAGTAGAATGGACAATAGAACATACGCGCAAAAGCTCCTGACTTCACGTCAGTGCTTGAACCAATTTTTTTTTAATTTACACTGCTTTTATTATTAATGTCTAACGAAACAGTGTTTCAGTTCAGCCAAAATGTGTAACGTGCCAATCGTCCACTTATAGACGATTGTCGAGCATGAGAATCTACTTTTAATTTTCTAGGGGTGGGAGGCTAAACTGGCTTAATTCGGCAACAAAACTCCCTCCCTGGTTTTCCCAATATATATATTAAAATTGAAAAATTACAATAGGTCGACCCTTTGTCACTCTACACAACACAGTCTTATACTACGTAACTTAATAAAAAACAACGTTTTGGCCTCCTCGGAGTTCGATATTATGATCCTGATCCTGATGTTCCAATTTTAAAGAAACCACTTCTAGATGGCCTTCCAATTCGAAGTAAAGTGTCTTCTGGTTATTTTTCCATCCAAAGGAAATACTACGTTGATTCTCCCAATTTCAAGGGTAGTTGGTATATCTGGATGATTCCTCGGTAAAAATTCAATTCCAGCCAAGGTATAATTTCAATCTCAGCCAAAGAACAATTCTATCCAAGCCAAGGTACAATTACCATCCAAGCCAAGGTGCGAGAATTCCAGCACAATTCTCGCCGATAATTCAACTCGTAAATCTAACGATAAAAATGCTGTTATATTGAAATCTTCCGGAATCGTAAGAAGAACAGCAGAACTTGTTCAGTGTGTTTCTGGAGAGTTTGGTTGATGTAAGCATGTAAACAATTTGATAATTGGATTCACTAAGTTCATAGGCAGAGTTTTTTTGGTTAATGAGTCGAAAATGAATGATGCAAGGAAGTCGGACATAATTTAGGAGTCTCTGGACTGATTACATTAGATTTGTTCCATAAATAAAACTGGCTATTTCATTCACTCAATTTTTTAGAATTACTCCTGATAGTTTTGAAACACTTGTAGCCAACATTGGACCGTCATATGAAGATAAGATGCAAAGGGATTTCAATTTCTTTCATGATGTAGTTCTATCATAATAATCCAATGATATCATTCCTTACTCTGAGAAACCAATATGTACTTACTGCCGAAGATATGATTTGTCAAAGATTGAACAAGGGCGCCAGAGCTCCTGTCCACAGAGCTTTCCCACTTTTTTGGGCGCATGTTCTAGGGGAACATCGTCCTATCATTTCGTCCAAATGTCTGTAATTTTCGAATTTCGAGCTGAAAATTGGCTAATAGACTAATTCGGACTCCCTGATCACGAATCCGGTGTCAGATCTTTGGGTGCCGTCCGGCCGGCCTGCCGGTTTTCCGGCCGTAGGCACGATAACAGGAGCACCGAAGGTCCTATCGACTTCAAACTTTCAGGGTAGGTTTCTGATCAAAATGCGACGGTTAAGTTCGTTAACGGGCAAAATCGGCCGGACGGTTTAGGAGTTATAGACATTTAAAATTTTGAGGTTATTTCCCTGATATTTCAGGAACTAAAGAAGATGTTGAATCGAAACTTGGTAGTCAGTTCGAAGATATAAACGCGCAACTTTTGGCAAAATTCTGTTATGATCGAAATGTTGGTAATTTTTAAAAAAATATTTCTTTAAATTTTTTCGAAAAAAAAATTTTTTTTTCGTGAACTATTCATCAGATTGCAACAAAAACTTGTTCTAACGTCAATTGTAGTATTTTGCAACATTGTGCAAAATTTTGGCTCTATACGATTTCAATTTCTGGAGATATAAGACAAAATGTGTCAAATTTCCTGGGTCTCTCTCAGTATTTTCATCGATTATTATATAATAATCAATAATATTAAGGTATTCAACATGATACTGCTTTTTTTCTTTACTGGTCAGTACGGGCCACAAGGAAGAAGAACATGCGCCCAATAGCTCCTGTCCACAGGGCTTGAACCAATTTTTCAAAATTGTTTTTACTTTTTCCGAAATTGGTATTACCTCTGCCGAAATTGGTTTTAATTTGTCCGCAGTTGGTTTTACTATTGTCGCAATTGCTTTTACTTTTTCCGAAATTGCTTCTACTCTTTCCAAATTTTTTTTTAATTTTTCCGAAATTGGTCTTACTCTTTCTGAAATTGATCTTGAAAAGGTATACATCGTACATGATATTATGTTGATTAATACAATCTTCATAATTAATTTAGAAGCATAAGATTCTCGTAATATCAATCTGATACCAAGGCAATCTTTCTGACGAACTCGGAAGGTCTCCATTCCGATGAGATCCGTTAGCGGTTTATTTTAGTGTCTCTTGTTATATTGAATGCGTTGTTAGTACGCAGTAAAATTTCGATAAAGTGGAATGTTCCGCAGGCGCGAATTTTATATGGTAACAGTAAAATTTGAAATTGTATCGGACGTTTATGTATGACCCATTTTCATCATATCGTTTCCCACATTATTGGATAACTTATACTCTGGAATGAAAACCTAATCACCGATGACTTCACGTCACATGGTGAAAAACTCAGATAACGTGATTCGATGATGTGCAAAGGTAACTGAAGATTGCTACTTCAGGAAACTATAACTTTGACAGCTAATTACCAAATTAGTGTGAATATATATGTCGATGCCCAGTTCGAATTAAATCTATAATCAAGCTTATAAAACCTTTCTGAAATCTAATGTTACTTCTGAAATTCGTTCACAATAATCTCACCTATATTTGTAAATAAATTAAAATAAATGTTTAATTAGGGCTTCCAACGAGAGCGAAATTTTTCTCGTTTCGTCTCGTTCTCGTCTCGTTCTCATCTCGGAAAAGCGAGACGAGAGAAGACGTTTTGAAAAGTATTATAGGCGAACCGAGACCACATACAGCGCAACCAGAGAGTCTCGTTTTTGATCTCGTTACATTTTTTGCGCGTATGTTCTGGGGAACATCGGGTTATGATTTGGCCCAAATGTCTGTAACTTTATTTAACGAATTTTTTGACGAAAATGGTCTCAAACGATTTGGTTCGACTCCCCAATGAAGAATTCGAGGTGAAATTTGATTCTGTCCGGCCGGCCAGCCGTTGCCACGATAACTTGAGAACGGAAAGAGCTAGCGACTTGAAATTCTCAGGGTAGGTGGCGCATCCCAATACGACGGACAAGTTCGTTAATGGGAATAATCAGCCCAGTGGTTTCCGAGTAATAATTTTGTTTTCAACCAATATAAATCCGATCAAATTGAAACTTGGTGAGTAGTTGTAGAATATGAACCTAAGCACGTTTGTGAAATTTTGTGCGAATCGTACTGCTAGAAATTTATTAAAAAATTATTAAAAAATATTTTTGTTGTCACGATAACTTGAGAACGGAAAGAGATAGCGGCTTGAAGTTTTCAGGTTAAGATGTGCATCTGAGCACGACATTTGATTTCGTTTATAAGCTTAATCGGCCAAACGGATTTAGAGTTATAGCCATCTGAAATTTGGTTGTTTTTTTCTCCTCATTAACTCGATAAATACTAAACCGATTGAATTGAAACATGGTTATTAGTTGTAGAATGCCAACGCGATAATTCTTGCAAAATTTGGTGAGGATAGTGTTTATGGAAAATTTTTAAGAAATCATCGAAAATAAGAAAAAAATTCTATATATCAGTAACTATTCGTCTGAAATTGCTGAAATTTTGCAAGAGCCCTTATAACCCAACTCTACTGCCAAGTTTTGAGTTTTAACACGATCGGTTAAATTTTGTTGGAGATTCGAGCAGCCTTGTGTGAGTTCAGTAGATGGATGACCGTTGCCTCGATAACTTTCGAACAAAAGGAGATAGGGACTTGCAATTTTCCGGGTAGGTTGCGTATCCGAATGGGAGAGTTGAGTTCGTTTTTGGGCAAAATCGGTTTAACGATTTCCGCGTTATACCCACCTGGAATATTATTTCCTCGATAACTCAAAAAATAAAGATTCGATCGAATTGAAGCTTGGTTTAAATTTTTTTAAGAACCGTACCCTTAGAAAATTTTTAAAAAATTACGAAAAAAAAATATGTAAGAACCGTACCCCTAGAAAATTTCAAAAAAATTACGAAAAAAAAAATTGCTTCATGCACTGACGTGAAGTCAGGAGCTTTTGCCCGTATTTTCTATTGTCCATTCTCCTATATTGGACACCCTTAATCGAATTTACCATGATAAATTATTTTGTCCATTCTCCTGTAGTGGACACTCTTGATTCGAATTTACCATAGTAAATTCGAATTAAGTGTCCAATACAGGAGAAATTAGTCGAAATTCGTCGAAATTCATTCGAAATTCGAAATTCATTCTGTCCGGCCGTCCGGCCGGCCGGCCGTAGGCACGATATCTCTCGAACGGAATGAGCTAGACAGTTGAAATGTTCAGAGTAGGTTTGGGAGATAAATATCTCGGCTAAGTTCGTTACTGGGCAAAATCGGACAGATGGTTTCGGAATAACAAAAAAAAAATTTTTTTTTACAAAACAAATTCCAAATTAAATTTTTTTCAATATGCAGATTTACCATAAGAATCCAATGATATCATTTTTAACTCTAACAAGCTAATACTTTCGGAGATATGATTTATCAAAATTTCAATGATAAATCGTATTTCACAGAATGATATAATTAATCTATGTATGAATTGTCATAATGACAACTTATTATCCTGAGACATGACATTATCTAATCAAACGAAGAATTATGAGAATAAAGTGTATTCCGAAATGTGAGCGAAGTGAGAAAAATCTCAGTTGTTTGCTCCGAAATTAATTTTTCTCAGAAAAGTCTTACATTTCGGAACGGAACATGAAGTAAGAGATCTGAGAGTAGTGAGACTGCTTTTCATCCATAGACATAGAATGCAAATAGAATGTAAATATTGAAAGCATAATTCTGCAGTTCGAGAGAGGAGAAAATTTGGTGAACGTAGATCAGGAATTTTTTGATCGATTACAAGGTAATTTTTCATTATTACTCTTCTTTGATACATGTTTTATGAAAAATCTACTATTTGTAGGTACTTTAAACCTGTTTTGGGCAATTGTCATACGAAACTTGTTGGCGCTCTAGTTCCTCGGAACTGAGTGCTTATCAATTTGCCCAAATGTCTGTAATTTTCGAATTTTTCGATGAAAATGGTCTTAATCGATTTGGTTCGACTCACTGATCAAGAATCCGAGGTCGAAATCGATTCTGTCCGGCCGGCCGGCCTTAGGCACGATAACTCTCGAACAAAAGGAGTTAGCGGATTGAAATTTGCAAGGTGGGTTTGGAGCGTAAATATCTCAGACGAGCTCGTTAATGGGAGAAATCCATCAAGTGGTTTCGGAGTTATGGCCGATTTTAGTAAAAATATTTTTTATGAATATTTCCGAAACCGATCACTCGATCTATCTAAAATTTAGCATCAAATTGTAGAATCATGACCTTTATACGCATGTGAAGTTTTTTATTGACCAGATTACCGCATAGTGTCAAAAAAAAATTTCAAGATTTAAAAAAAGTTTTTCTACAATAACTCTCGAACGGAATGAGCTAAGTAGATGAAATTTTCAGAGTAGGTTGGGGAGATGAATATCTCGGTTAAGTTCGTTATTGGGCAAAATTGGCCAGATTTAATTCGATTTCTTCCATGGTGCAGTTCTCATTCTCAGATTGCTCATTTAATCTTGATAAATAAACTATTATTTGAATTGAATTTCGTTTATGATGCAGTTCTAACATAAGAATACATTGATATAATTCCCAACTCTGAGAAACCAATACTTTCGGAGATATAATTTGTCTGTTTGAACTAGAGCGCCAGAAAGCTCCTGTCCACAGGGCTTGAACCCATTTTTTTTATGAAGTTTTGGTTCGAAAAATTTGAAAAGGTCTACAAAATATCAACTCTTGTGACTATCTGTGAAACATTTTATTGTGAACTAAAATGATTTTTTCACATTTTTAATGCAACTTGTGAACAGTTTTTAAACTTTTATGGTAACGTAACTCTTATCATAAATATCTATCCTTGCAGATTTTTATATTTACATTATATTTTTTATCTTGAATGTGTTTTTTTTCAAGATCGAATTTTTACTCTCGTATACAGGGTGTCCTAAGTTCGAGTGCCTATTAGACGTTTCTGGAGAACTATACATAGTTGAAATCTGAAAATTGGGTTTATGATATTGCTTGAAATTCTCTACAGAGCTAAAACATTTTCGAAGCCCAAGCACTTCCGGTTATACAGGGAGTGAAAATAAATTTGATGAAAACATTTTTTTTCAGGTTTTGCATCCCTGGTATGATCAAGTATTCAATGCTGAATACATTTATGTTAAAACCATTGTATTAATTCGAATAGGTTTCAAAATATCTAAAAAAAACCGGAAAAAAAGTCAAATATGTTTAGTCAGTATTATGTTCATAATTCTTATTTTAAACATCCTGAGCGTGAACCGTTCTTACACCATCGAAGAGGAAGAATGTGGAAAGGTCATGCATCTTTTGAATTTCAGAAATATCATCACAGGGTGTTTCAAATTTTGTGTCGAAAATTGTGATCAAAAATTGGCCATAACTTCTATTTTTCAAATTAGAACCTTATTTTTTTATGATTGCGATGGATTCTGCGCTGAAAAATATTGATAGTTTCCTAACATCATTATGCTCATTATTTACTATGGTAAATTCGATTAAGAGTGTCCAATACAGGAGAATGGACAATAGAACATACGCGCAAAAGCTCCTGATTTCACGTCAGTGCTTGAACCAATTTTTTTTTTCGTAATTTTTTTTTTAGTTTTCTAGCGGTACGGTTCTCACAAAATTTTACACACGTCTTTATGTCGATATTCTACAACTTATTTGCAAGCTACAATTTCATCGGTTCTATATTGTCATCGAGGAACTAATATTCCAGATGGGTATAACTTCGAAACCGTTGGGCCGATTATGGCCAACAGCGAACTTCACTCTCCCATTTAGATGCGCAACCTATCCTGAAAATTGCAAGTGCCTATCTTTTCGTTCGGGAGTTATCGAGGCAACGGTCACCCATCCAGCTACTGAACTCACACAAGGCTGCTCAGATCTCCAACAATATAGATCCGATCGTGTTCAAACTTGGAGCTAGGTAGTAGAGTTAGGTTCTGAAGGCTCTCGCAAAATATATGCCATGTCGGATGAATAGTTTCTGATATATAGAATTTTTTTCAATGATTTTCAATGATTTAAAAAAAAATGTCTAGTGATATGATCCTCACAAAATTTTGCAAGAATTTCTGTGTTGGCATTCTTCAAATAACAACCAAATTTCAGATGACGATAACTCCAAAACCGTTTGGCCGATTATGCTTATAAACAAACTCAAATATCACATCCAGATGCACAACCTGACCTGAAAAGTCGCTATCTCTTTCCGTTCTCAGGTTATCGAGACATAAAAAATATTTTTTTGAAATTTTCTAGTGATACGATTCTCACAAAATTTCACAAACGTGCATAGGTTTATATTCTACAACTATTCACCAAGTTTCAATTCGATCGATTTATATTGGTTGAAAACAAAATTATTACTCGGAAACCATTGGGCCGATCATGCCCATTAACAAACTTGTCCGTCATATTGCGAAGCGCCACCTACCCTGAAAATTTCAAGTCGCTAGCGCTCTCCGTTTTCAAGTTATCGTGGCAACGGCCGGCCGGACGGACATAATCAAATTTGACCTCGAATTCTTCATCAGGGAGTCGAACCCAATCGTTTGAGACCATTTTCGGCGAAAAATTCAAAATTACAGACATTTGAGCAAAATGATAACGCGATGTTCCCCAGAACATACGCGCCAATAAATCATTGAAATGCATTGAAAAAATTCTATAGAACGGAAACTATTCAACCGATATATCGCTGAAATTTTGCGAGAGTCATCAAAACCTATCTCTACAGCTAAGTTCCAAATTTGAACATGATCGAATCTATATTGTTTGAGATCCGAGCAGTCTTGTGTGAATTCAGTAGCTGGATGGGAGCCTCGATAACTTTCGAACGAAAGGAGATAAGTACTTGCAATTTTCAGAGTAGGTTGCGCATCCGAATGGGAAGTTCGTTGTTGGGTATAATCAGCTCCACGGTTTCGTAGTTATACCCACCCATCTGGAATATTATTTCTTCGATAACTCAAAAAATTTAGACTCTCTCGAATTGAAGCTTCGTAAGTAGTTGTAACATATCGAGATAAGGACGTGTGTAAAATTTAGTGAGGACCGCACCCCAAGATAATATAAAAAAATTTACGAAAAAATATTATGTATCTCACGATACCTTGAGAATGGAAAGAGATAGCGATTTGCAATTTTCAGGGTAAGTTGCGCATCCAAATGCGAATAAAGTTCGTTAATTGGCATAATCGGCCAAACTGTTTTGGAGTTATACTCATCTGAAATTTTTTTGTTATTTCCTTTATAACTCAAAATATACAAATCTGATCCCATTTGAACTCTGTGATTACTTGTAGAAGCGTAAGTTTTTTTGTATTTCAATTCCAAAAGAATTGAAAATTCTGTCTTTATAGATGTCATCTGGTAAAATTGTATGAAACGTATTCATATATTACAAAAGCTGAGAAAACGGTATATATCGATGCTAAATTCGTAGTAGAGTGTCCAATAGAGGTGAGTAGACAATAGAACATGCGCGTAAAAGCTTCTGACTTCACGTCAGTGCTTCAACCAATGTTTTCAAAATTCGACATGAAATAGACCCTTATTCAAATTTCAATTCTCTTAGTTTTTTGGCGCACTTGTTCCACGACACATCAATTTGCCCAAATGTCTGTAATTTTCGAATTTTTCGATGGAAATGGTCTTGAATAATTTGGTTCGACTCACTGATCAAGAATCCGTGGTCAAAATCTATTCTGTCCGGCTGGTCCTGCCAGCCCACCGTTAACACGATAACTCTCGAACGGACTGAGCTAGTCAGTTGAAATTTTCAGAGTAGGTTTAGGAGATGAATATCTCAGTTGAGTTCGTTATTGGGCAGAATCAGCGTGATGGTTTCGGAGTAACGAAAAAAATTATGCTTTTTTTTACATTACAAATTTCAAATTCAATTTTTTTTAAGATGCAGTTTCATCATAAGAATCCATCGATATCATTTTCAACTCAAACAAGCTAATACTTTCGGAGATATGATTTTTCAAAATTTCAAACATAAATCGTACTTCTATGTTTTCACAGAATGCTGTACTCATAGAACTCTATACTACTTTAGTATAGAGTATATTCTCTGTACTTAATTATTCTATCTATGAATTATTATATGATCTGTATTCATTCATGTCATCTTATTTTGCTCTAAGTGACATTTCAAATTTTCTTTCTGGTTATTCTTGGCATAAAATACCCTTCCTGTTGTATAGAACAAAGTATGATTGAATGCAAAATGACCAATGAAATAACCCCAGCTATCGTAGAATCAAGGGGATGATATGATATTATACTTTTAAGATGATAATATATTGCCTGTGGATAATCCATATGATGATGGAAATATATACTTTGGTAGGTAAATTGGGTTCAGAATAATTCCAGTATGTACAAAACTGGATAATTGGCTAAGTTTCAATTGATGTAATATAGTTTTCATAGTAGATTTGAGGAATGAATATCTCGGATAAGTTCGTTATTGGGTAAAATTGGTCAGTTGGTTTTGGATTAATGATTTTTGGCACTCTTGTTGAATATAAATATTTTAATGATGTTTGAATTTAATTTATTTAATATTGTAGTGCTATCATAAGAAACCATTGATTTAATTCCTTACTCTGAAAAACAATACTTTCGGAGATATGATTTGTCAAAGTTTTTTTAATGACAAATTTTGAAGCATTGCAGATTGCCCTTTTTTTAAATGATAATTTTTTAAGCATTTTTTTTAACGACACTTTTTTTAATTTAATTTCTTCCATGATGCAGTTCTATCATAAGAATCCATTGATATAATTCTCATCTCTGAGAAACCAATACTTTCGGAGATATAATTTGTCTGTTTGAACAAGAGCGCCAAAAAGCTACTGTCCACAGAGCTTTCCCACATTTCTTTCTAAAGTTGTCGTGTTTACGCCATATGGACGGACATGATTGAATTCGACTACGGTTTATTGGATCGTTTAAGACCATTTTCTACATGAACTTGAAATTTACGGATATTTCGGCGAAATAAAAGCGCCCATGTACGAGCGCGCAAAAATCAGTGTGAGTAACGATGTACGTAATGGTGAAACACGCTTATACATTTCCCGATTCAGAAGAAAAACAGATTAACTGTGTGAATAATCCCCTGAATTGAATGAATGCAAAGCTGTTTCCATGGAAAACTACACAAATTTACATTAAGGATTTCCAGCTATTCAGCCCTTACCAGTGATCCCTTTTTTGACGATACGTAAAATGATGCCCTCAATTTCATTTTTAGACATTAAACTCCCCATCGCCCTCTCGATTGCATTGATAACGTAATATGAGTGATCCCTTCGTTTTTTTGTGAGAATTCCACTCATCAGAGATCGATCAAATTAACGTCAAATAGGCCGAGCAAAAAGATTGATTGAGGTGTGGATTGAATGAACTATTAATGACATAAATTCCTTATGAGGGTTCTCTCCAGCGTTTGCTTTCACCGGGTCATTATTTATTCAGGAAGAATTGTCAACCTAAACTGCTTAAGTCGTTGGATCATCGTTATTTTATTTTGATATGTTTAACCCATGATAGGTGATGCTGATATAGTGGGCGAACTTTAATTTTTATGCGGCAAACTTATTATTATTAGTCGGAGTAATCTATATTCAATAGGACATCAGAATGAAGGGTTTTGCTTGAATTCAATTCGTGGATTTTTGAAATTAATTCAAAGAACTCCTCACAAAAATTGGTTCAAGCCCTGTGGACAGGAGCTTTTGTTCAAACTTTGACAAATCATATCTCCGAAATAATTTGTCTCTGGGAATCATATACATGGATTCTTACGATAGAACTGCATCATGAAAGAAATTAAACTCAAACAGACCGATTCTCCCCAATCACGAACTTATCCGAGATATTCATTCCTCAAATCTACTCTGAAAATTATACAGTGTGTTTCAAAAAGTACGCAACAATAGGAAATATTCTCACCTGTATAATTTTTTTAAATTCTGGTTTTCGGGAAAGTTGGTGCTCAAGAAATTATGATTTTCGACATATATGTCATTGATCGTGTTACTCTGCAAACCTGTCAAAATTGACATTTTTTTAGAAAAATTACCAAAAGCCGTAGAAATCAGAACAATATCAAAAAGTTTCTGAAATAAATGTTGCTTAGAATTTCATTTTATACCAAACTGCCAAATTTCATAGTGAAATTCTGAAATTTTTTGATATTCATATTCTGATGACAGCACGTTAGAGGGAGCTGTGGGCTTCAAGGAAATTTGTAGAATAATTCAGAATGTAATTCCAATGCAGGAGACATTATCACAATTCAAATAAAGTTTATATTAATTCAATATTCCTCATAAAGTATGATTTCTATAGTGAAAACCTCACAATCTTGGTGCAAACCGAATTATTCTTGAGAAATTAAATGAGCAAAGAGCTAAATCTCCCTAATTATTTTTGGAACATCATAAAAAATTATCCGCCTGTCAACTCGATTTCATTTTCACAGGTATCTTTGTTTTAGATGAGGTCTGTAGTGCTTTTTTAGTGGTATTTGAGCGAGTATTTGAGGAAATATATTCAAAAGCGTTTTTACAGGGTTTGGAGAATTATTCTTCAGATATAAAATCGAAGAATTCAATTTCTTATGATGTTCCAAGAATAATTAGCAAGATATTAGCTCTTTGCGCATTAAATTTCTCAAGTATAATACAGTTTGCACCAAGATTGTGAGGCTCTCACAATAGAAATCATAATTTATGAGGAACACTAAGTTAATATTAACTTTATTTGAATTCTTATAATGTCTCTTGCATTGGAATTACATTCCGAATTATTTTTGAAATTTTCGCAAAGCCCACAGCTGCCACTTACGTGTCATCAAAATATCAATATCTAAAAATTTCTTTTTTCACTATGAAATTTGGCAGTTTGGTATATAATGAAATCCTGAGCAACATTTATTTCAGAAACTTTTTGAGATTGTTCTGATTTCTACGTCTTTTGGTAATTTTTTTAAAAAAATGTCAATTTTGACAGGTTTGCAGAGTAACATGATCAATAACATATATGTCAAAAATTATCGTTTCTTGAGCACCAACTTTCCCGAATACCCAAATTTCAATAAACTCTACAGGCGAGAAAATTTTCTCTTGGTGCGTACTTTTTGAAACGCACTGTATTATATCAATTAAAACTTAGACAGCATTGCAGTTTTGTTTTTAGTGGAGATATTCTGAACTCAATTTGATTATGTATCTTACCAAATAAAACCTACATTTCCATCATCATATGGATTATCCACGGGCATTATATTATCACTTCAACGATAGCTGAGGTTATTTCTTTGGTCATTTTGCATTCAATCATACTTTGTTTTAAAGAACAGGAAGGGTATTTTATATCAAGAATAACGAACCAGAACTAATTTTGACATTTATCTCTCATAGGAAAATAAGATGACATGTAAGAACAAAGATCATATAATCTATATTTATAAAAGAAAGTCGTGTTAGTTACACCACTTATAACTCAAGAACGGCTATACCGATTTGGCTTAAAATTGGTGGGGAGGTAGCTTAGAACCAGGAGACGGACATAGGATACTTTTTTGTGTTATACAGGGTGTTTTTCTTTTAACGTCAATTAAAACTTGCTGTTTTTCCTGCCATAATCGTACAATTTTAGTCATGTGTGTTTAAAAATAAACTTTAGAGGCATTCACCATTGAAAATAAAGCATTACTATACAGGGTTTCCTTTTTCTCATGGCACAATTGTACGTGATTGAAGTGATTTGTGTCACAAACAAAGCATTAACTAAATAGGTACCTTGGATGGATTCTCATAATGTATTCGTCCGAAATCTCCATACAGGGTGTTCTTCTTTTAACGACAATTGCAACTTGCTGTTTTCCATGCCACAATCGTACAATTTCATTCATTTGTGTTAAAAAATAAACTTTAGAGGGATACATCATTGAAAATAAATCATTACTGTACAGGGTGTTTTTTTTCTTATTGCACAATTGTACGTTATTTATTGCCTCTAAGGCGGAACAGAGTTCACTGGGTCAGCTAGTAATTCATAAATAGAAAAATTAAGTACAGCATTCTGTGAAAACAAAGAAGTACGATTCATTATTGAAATTTCGAAAAATCATATCTCCGAAAGTATTAGCTTGTTAGAGCCAAGATATTCATCTCCCAAACCTACTCTGAAAATTTCAACTGCATAATAATAATAATAATAATAATAATAATAATAATAATAATAAGCTCATATAGCTCATTATGTTCGAGAGAATTTTTTTTTTGACACTTTACGGAAACCTGATCAATACAAAAATTCGCATGCATATAAAGGTCATTATTCTACAATTTGATGCTAAATTTCCTGATAGATTTTCATAAAATATGTATATTTTTTTTTCCGCTCGAGAGAAAAAACCTTTTTTTCTGTGACGGCAAAAAAATTTGACATTTCATCTCTGTTGACAGGTAACAAAATAAAACTTTTTTCTCCTCCGGGATGAAAAGTTCACTTTAAGTCCCTGTCACACGGGACAAAAGTACCCGATTCTCTCCCGGTGAGATGGCAAATGAGCGCATGCGGGTACTTTACTTTATCTCCCGGTTACCTAGCAACCGCGTGTTTATATCTCAAGTTGATGACAGCTGAGTCAAAAAAAGGTTAATTATTTCAGTGAATACCGACAAATATAATAAACAAGCACTGACGTGAAGTCAGGAGCTTTTGCGCGTATGTTCTATTCTCCATACTCCTGTAATGAACACTCTTCTTAATCGAATTTACCATGATGATTTTTATTGTCTATTCTCCTGTATTGGACACTCTTCTTAATCGAACTCACCATGATGAATTCTATTGTCCATTCTCCTGTATTGGAGACTCTTCTTAATCGAATTTACCAAGATGAATTCTATTGTCCATTCTGGACAATAGAATTCATCATGGCAAATTCGATTAAGAAGAGTCTCCAATACAGGAGAATGAACAATAGAATTCATCATGGTGAATTCGATTAAGAAGAGTGTCCAATACAGGAGAATGGACAATAGAATTCATCATGGTAAATTCGATTAAGAAGAGTGTTCATTACAGGAGTATGGAGAATAGAACATACGCGCAAAAGCTCCTGACTTCACGTCAGTGCTTGAACCAATTTTTTTTTCGTGATTTTTTTAAATTTTCTAATAGTACGGCTCTTAAAATTTTTTTTTCGTAATTTTTTTCAAATTTTCTAGGGTTATGGTTCCCACAAAATTTTAAACACGTCGTTATGTTGATTTTCTACTACTAGTTACCAAGCTTCAATTCGATCGAATATTTATTTTTTGAGTTATCAAGGAAATAATATTCCAGGTGGGTATAACTCGGAAACCGTTAGATCGATTATGCCCAAAAATGAACTCAACTGTCTCTTTCGGATACGCAACCTACCCTGAAATCTTCAAGTCCATTTCTGTTTTCGTTCGAAAGTTATCGAGGCAACGGTCACCCATCTACTGAACTCACACAAGAATGCTCGAATCTCCAACAATATTTAACCGATCGTATTAAAACTTGAAACTTGGCAGAAGAGTTAGGTTATGAAGGCTCTTGCAAAATTTCATCAATTTCAAACGAATAGTTACTGATATATAGAATTTTTTATTTTTATTTTTAATGATTTATTAAAAATTTTCTACAAATGCTATCCTCACCAAATTTTGCAAACATTTTCGCGTTGGCATTCTAAATCTAATAACCATGTTTGAATGCCATCGGTTCAGTATTTTTTGAGTTAATGAGGAACAAGAAACCACCAAATTTCAGAAAATTTCAGATGGCTATAACTCTAAAACCGTTTGGCCGATTATGCTCATGAACAAACTGAAATGTCGCGTTCTGGTGCACATCCTAACCTGAAAATTTCAAGCCGCTATCTCATTCCGTTCTCAAGTTATCGTGACAACAAAAATATTTTTCAATAATTTTTTTAAAATTTTCTAGCCATACGATTCGCACAAAATTTCACAAACGTTCTAAGGTTCATATTCTACAACTACTCTCCAAGTTTCAATTCGATCGGATTTATATTGGTTGAAAACAAAATTATTACTCGGAAACCGCTGGGCCGATTATGCCCATTAACGAACTTGTCCGTCGTATTGGGATGCGCCACCTACCCTGAAAATATCAAGTTGCTAGCTCTTTTCGTTCTCAAGTTATCGTGGCAACGGCCGGCCGGCCGGCCGGACGGACAGAATCAAATTTGACCTCGAATTCTTCATTGGGGAGTCGAACTTAATCGTTTGAGACCATTTTCGTCAAAAAATTCGAAAGTTACAGACATTTGGGCAAAACTATAACGCGATGTTCCCCAGAACATACGCGCAAAAATAAACAAGCCCTGTGGACAGGAGCTTTCTAGCGCTCTAGTTCAAACAGACAAATTATATCTGGTATTGGTTTCTCAGAGTTGGGAATTATATCAATGTATTCATATGATAGAACTGCATCAAAAAGGAAATTCAATTCAAATAATAGTTTATTTATGAAGATTAAATGAGCAATCATGAGAATGAGAACTGCTCCACATTTTCAAATTTTTTTTTTGACACTTTGCGGTAATCTGGTCAATACAAAACTCCACATGCGTATAAAGGTCATGATTCTACAATTTGGTGCTAAATTTCAGATGGATCGAGTGATCGGTTTCGGAAATATTCATAAAAAATATTTTTACTAAAATCGGCCATAACTCCGGAACCCCTTGATGGTTTTCGCCCATTAACGAACTTTCCGAGATATTTACGCTCCAAAACCACCTTGCAATTTTCAATCCGCTAACTCCTTTCGTTCGAGAGTTATCGTGCCTACGGCCGGTCGGCCGGCCGGACAGAATCGATTTCGCACTCGGATTCTTGATCAGTGAGTCGAACCAATGGTCATTTGAGACCATTTTCAGCCAAAAATTCCAAAATTACAGACACTTGGGCAAATTGATAAGCAATCTGTTCCGAGGAACTAGAGCGCCAAAAAAACAAGTTTCGTATGACAATTGCCCAAAACAGGTTTAAAGTACCTACAAATAGTAGGTATATAAAACTTGTATAAAATAATAAATTACCTTGTAATCGATCAAAAATTTCCTGATCTACGTTCACAAAATTTTCTCCTCTCTCGAACTTTGGAATTATGCTTTCAATATTTACGTAATATTTTCAAACATTTTCGGGTGAGGTCCCCGTTGCATCGCTAAAATACGAGTATTTCAACCCCAATATTCTTGAAGTTACAATATTCCCTTCTGTCAAGTTGACTTTATGGCAATTCATACATAGAATATACATAGAATAATTATATCAATCTGTGAAATACGATTTACATTGAAATTTTGAAAAATCATATCTCCGAAAGTATTAGCTTGTTAGAGTTAAAAATGATATGAATGGATTCTTATGATAAAACTGCTTATTAAAAAAAATTTAATTTGGAATTTGTTTTGTAAAAAAAAATTTTTTTTTTATAACTCCGAAACCTTCTTTCCGATTTTGCCCAGTAACGAACTTAGCCGAGATATTCATCCCCCAAACCTACTCTGAAAATTTCAACTCTCTAGCTCATTCCGTTCGAGAGTTATCGTGCCTACGGCCGGACGGCCGGCCGGCCGGACCGGCCGGACAGAATGAATTTCGACCACGGATTCTTGATCAGTGAGTCGAACCAAATCGTTTAAGACCATTTTCATCGAAATATTCGAAAATTACAGACATTTGGGCAAATTGATAAGCACTCAGTTCCGAGGAACTAGAGCGCCAAAAAAAATTAATTTGGAATTTGTTTTGTAAAAAAAAAATTTTTTTTTTATTACTCCGAAACCTTTTGTCCGATTTTGCCCAGTAACGAACTTAGCCGAGATATTCATCCCCCAAACCTACTCTGAAAATGTCAACTCTCTAGCTCATTCCGTTCGAGAGTTATCGTGCCTACGGCCGGACAGAATGAATTTCGACCACGGATTCTTGATCAGTGAACCAAATCGTTTAAGACCATTTTCATCGAAATATTCGAAACTTACAGACATTTGGGCAAATTGATAAGCACTCAGTTCCGAGGAACTAGAGCGCCAAAAATGGATTTGATTAACTCTGATGAAAGTGAATTAGACGGAGAAGAAAAAAATTTTCATGAAATTACTTTTTTCCCAGGGAAAAAAGTGAATACTTTTTTCCCGGATATATATATACACTAGCTGACCCACGCAACTTCGCCTGCGCCAAATTGGTTCTTGCGGTTGCAATTTTATTTCCAAATGCGAAAAATCTTAAAAAAAAAACCTAGAACCCGATTGCAGCGCCTCCTACTGGGACAATTGAATCCAAGTTATCCAGGGACCCACTCAAACACGTAATTCTAAAAAATACCTAGAACCCGATTGTAGCGCCACCTACCGGGTTCAATTGCGAATACGAACTACCCACTCAAACGTATCTGGTTAAGAAAAGTGAGAAAAGGTGAGAAAGACAGGAGACCGGCTTCGTTCTCATCCCTACTCCGTGCTGTTTACTGGGACGTGACACCGGTATAGTCTGGCAAATGAGTGTTGATCCAGAAAGACGCAGAAATTTTAAAAAACATAGCACTTAGTATAGCAGGAATAAACTGCCTTGATACTTAAATAAAAATAATTTTTTTTTGTACAAAAATTTTAGCTTTGACATAAGCCCAGGGAAATTTTAATCGAAATAGAGTGAAAAACATTCACATAAAATACGGCGACTTGGTTTTAATTATCTCTTTCTCTGGGATAACTTACCAAGTGATAATTGATCAGTTATCGAGCGGGATGAAAAATGATTAATTACTAAAATGACTATTAAAAAATAGGGGTTGGTGATAGAAGGGTGAAAATTTAGGGTTGTATGTATTTTGTAATGCCACATTATAAAAAAATAAAAACAAAAAATTTCGTCCAAAAATTTAAAAAAAAATTTGAGGGTGAACAACCCTTATCACTTAGGGGTATGAAAAATAGATGTTGGCCGATTCTCAGACCTACTCAATATGCTCACAAAATTTCATGAGAATCGGTCAAGCCGTTTCGGAGGAGTACGGGAACGAACATTGTGACACGAGAATTTTATAATGTATATAGCTGGCCCGGCAGACTTCGAACTGCCCTCCAACTCCAACTCCAACTCCAACTCCAACTCCAACTCCAACTCCAACTCCAACTCCAACTCCAACTCCAACTCCAACTCCAACTCCAACTCCAACTCCAACTCCAACTCCAACTCCAACTCCAACTCCAACTCCAACTCCAACTCCAACTCCAACTCCAACTCCAACTCCAACTCCAACTCCAACTCCAACTCCAACTCCAACTCCAACTCCAACTCCAACTCCAACTCCAACTCCAACTCCAACTCCAACTCCAACTCCAACTCCAACTCCAACTCCAACTCCAACTCCAACTCCAACTCCAACTCCAACTCCAACTCCAACTCCAACTCCAACTCCAACTCCAACTCCAACTCCAACTCCAACTCCAACTCCAACTCCAACTCCAACTCCAACTCCAACTCCAACTCCAACTCCAACTCCAACTCCAACTCCAACTCCAACTCCAACTCCAACTCCAACTCCAACTCCAACTCCAACTCCAACTCCATCTCCAACTCCAACTCCAACTCCAACTCCAACTCCAACTCCAACTCCAACTCCAACTCCAACTCCAACTCCAACTCCAACTCCAACTCCAACTCCAACTCCAACTCCAACTCCAACTCCAACTCCAACTCCAACTCCAACTCCAACTCCAACTCCAACTCCAACTCCAACTCCAACTCCAACTCCAACTCCAAGTCCAAGTCCAAGTCCAAGTCCAAGTCCAAGTCCAAGTCCAAGTCCAACTCCAACTCCAACTCCAACTCCAACTCCAACTCCAACTCCAACTCCAACTCCAACTCCAACTCCAACTCCAACTCCAACTCCAACTCCAACTCCAACTCCAACTCCAACTCCAACTCCAACTCCAACTCCAACTCCAACTCCAACTCCAACTCCAACTCCAACTCCAACTCCAACTCCAACTCCAACTCCAACTCCAACTCCAACTCCAACTCCAACTCCAACTCCAACTCCAACTCCAACTCCAACTCCAACTCCAACTCCAACTCCAACTCCAACTCCAACTCCAACTCCAACTCCAACTCCAACTCCAACTCCAACTCCAACTCCAACTCCAACTCCAACTCCAACTCCAACTCGAACTCGAACTCCAACTCCAACTCCAACTCGAACTCCAACTCCAACTCCAACTCCAACTCCAACTCCAACTCCAACTCCAACTCCAACTCCAACTCCAACTCCAACTCCAACTCCAACTCCAACTCCAACTCCAACTCCAACTCCAACTCCAACTCCAACTCCAACTCCAACTCCAACTCCAACTCCAACTCCAACTCCAACTCCAACTCCAACTCCAACTCCAACTCCAACTCCAACTCCAACTCCAACTCCAACTCCAACTCCAACTCCAACTCCAACTCCAACTCCAACTCCAACTCCAACTCCAACTCCAACTCCAACTCCAACTCCAACGTGAACTCCAACTCCAACGTCAATGCAAACCTCAACGCCAACGACAACTCCAACCCTAACGCCAACTCCAATTCAAATTGATCGTAGCACTATCTGTCGGGACAAACTAAAATTAAAATAGAATAATATTGAATGCGATGATAGCGCCATCCGTCGAATCTGATGTAAAATATTCTAAAATCAAAAACTCCTTACAAAAAAAAAACATCTGAATTCACAAAATTATTTATACACACTTCAAAACTCTTTAAAAAATAATTACATTTAATATTTTAATCAGCACATGAATTGAATAACAAATTAATCGTAGCACCATCTGTCGGGACAAACTAAAATTGAATGCGATGATAGCGCCGTCCGCCGGATCTAATGTAAAACATTCCAAAATCAACAACTCCTTATAAATAAGAAATTAATTGAAAAAACATTTTCCAGTAGACCAAATTGTAAATCTAAACCATTCTCGAATCTCCACGAACACACACAAAAAATTTCATCAAAATCGGTCTAGTCGAAGTTACACATCGCGTTGCAAATTGGCGGAGGTGCCAGGTATACCATCAAAGAAAGGATAATTATGATGAGCAATGAAAACTTTGGTTTTTTAGTAAATCTAAACCATTCTCGAATCTCCACGAACACACACAAAAAATTTCATCAAAATCGGTCCAGTCGTTTAGGAGGAGTTCAGTCACATACACACGCACCAAGAAATATATATATTAAGATATAGATAATGGAAGATATTTGATTTTAGAATATTTTATTGAATATAAGTTACATTTCCTTTATATCAAAAGTACAATTATTAAATGTGCATTGCGTGAATGACATGTTCCTTGAACTATTCGGTACAACAGACGAATTTTCTTGTGTTGAAATAATATTCTCTGACATGGACACAACTGCTGTTGATGTACCTGGTCGCAAATCGGGTGTTATTTCAGATCTGCCACACGTTCTGAACACTTTATTAGCAATTTCTGTTCTGTGTGCCACCGATTCATCAACATACCCTTCAGCGACCGTTGATGACTTCCAACCGCCATGTTTCTTTAGTGTCATCAAGTCTCCCCCAGATTCAACTAAAAGTGTAGCAGACGATCTTCGAAATGAATGACCTGTATATGAGTTAGCATTTTCAAGTTGAAGAAAATTAGCTACTGTTTCAGGTACCTTATAAAACTGATTTTTACCCACAACCTGATTGATACATTTTCCATTGCGATATGCATAAAACAGGCGGCGATCTTTTGCTGCTGCTGGACGAAGGGCTATGTACATTCGGTAATATTTAATATATTCTTCAGTAACTACAAATCTCCTGTTTACATCATTCTTTGTTTGCTTCAGTTTCACAATTAATAACTTTCCCGAATCTTCAATATCATCTAATGTTACCTGGCTGATTTCACAAATTCGACAAGCTCCTGCAATCCCAAATACAACAACAACCTTGGCCATTAAATAAACTTCATCGGGTGCATTATTTAAAAAATCACTAATTTGTGTACTCGTAAAAATCGCAGCTTTCTTGGGCGTGTAACCTTTGCCATTTTGTTTCAGAAATGTAATTAGTTTGAAATATTTTGAAATGTCTACATTATTATTGGATCGTAACATACTTTTAATCATTGAATAATTCGACCACACTGTTGATGGCTTTTGTTGTTGTGCCAGTTCCGAAAAATAAGCCAATATCACTGTCTCCGAGAAAGAACTGCATGTCTTTTTCATTTTCCATTCCATAAATCTTGAATACGTGGTTTCGTAAATTTTCCGCGATTTAGCTGGCAATAATTTTCGTGACGCTACTTGCGCTGCTTCTATCAACTCCGGTGGAGTCAGAGAAAACTCAGAATCAAGCATTTTTAACTTTATAGTATTCAAAATAACTACTAAACAATTACTGAGTTCGCAATTTTTGAATCAAATCACAAAATTAAATTGACAGATATTTGATTACACTGAAGTTTTCCTTAGCAACGCAGGTCTAATAGCTTACTAGTTTAAAAATTCAAATTTCATATCGATAACATTCTGACTTTAATATATTGTAATAATATGTTCTTTCACTATTAAATCGTCGTTTTTCCTGTAACATAAAAAAATAGAGTATTATACACGGGAAAAATATTAGATTTCAGCTCTAGGTTTTTTGTCTCCCTTCGCTTCGCGTCGGGAGACAACATAACCTCGAGCTAAAATCTAATACTTTTTTCCCTTGTATAATAAATAACTATTATAGGGTTACCCTGAGAGGATCTACTTCTCTCAGGGGTGTGAGACTCCAGTTGTGATTGGTTACTCACTAAGAAACCTCTCGCACGTTCCTTGGAGTAGTTCTTCGTCCTGCTCTCACAGCGCCTCAACAAAAGAGATGAGCTGCAAGCGGCCTTCACAGATTATGACCTGACGACTCGAAGTGATCCGAACAACACAGCTTTCTGCATTCTGTGTGCCAAATCCTCGGCAAAGGATTTACAGGCTGGAATAATCTTCAATTCGGTAACGTACATAGTTCGCTCTCATTCCACCTAAGCATCTTATGATGCTGAAACTACTGAGTTCCCATGTTGTTTCCAGAATTTAAGACTCTGTAGTTCTCAAAATAAGACAGATGAACCCACACATGCATTTATATTTGAAATCAGGAGAGGAAGACCTAGCGAAATATAAAAAATTGGTACAAGCCCTGTGGACAGGAGCTTTCTGGCGCTCTAGTTCGAACAGACAAATTATATCTCCTAAAGTATTGATTTCTCAGAGTTGAGAATTATATCAATGTATTCTTATGATAGAACTGCATCATAAAGGAAATTCGATTCAAATAATAGTCTATTTATCAAGATTAAATGAGCAATCTGAGAATGAGAACTGCACCATGGAATAAATCAAATTGAAATAGCTGAAATGAATTTGACTCTCTCTTATAGAACAGGATGACATGTACGAGTATGAACACAGATCATATAATAAAGCTTAGATAGAATAATTATAGCATTCTGTGAAAACATAGAAGTACGATTCATTATTGAAATTTCGAAAAATCATATCTCCGAAGTATTAGCTTGTTGGAGTTAAAAATGACATCAATGGATTTTTATGGTGAAACTGCATCTTGAATGAAAATTGAATTTGAAATTTGTTGCTTAAAAAAAATTTTTTTTTTCGTTACTCCGAAACCATCTGGCCTATTTTGCCCAATAACGAACTTAACCGAGATATTCATCTCCCTAACCTACTCTGAAAATTTCAACTGCCTAGCTCATTCCGTTTGAGAGTTATTGTAGAACATTAAATTTTCTAATAGTACGGCTCTTAAAATTTTTTTTTCGTAATTTTTTTCAAATTTTCTAGGGTTATGGTTCCCACAAAATTTTAAACACGTCGTTATGTTGATTTTCTACTACTAGTTACCAAGCTTCAATTCGATCGAATATTTATTTTTTGAGTTATCAAGGAAATAATATTCCAGGTGGGTATAACTCGGAAACCGTTAGATCGATTATGCCCAAAAATGAACTCAACTGTCTCTTTCGGATACGCAACCTACCCTGAAATCTTCAAGTCCATTTCTGTTTTCGTTCGAAAGTTTTCGAGGCAACGGTCACCCATCTACTGAACTCACACAAGAATGCTCGAATCTCCAACAATATTTAACCGATCGTATTAAAACTTGAAACTTGGCAGAAGAGTTAGGTTATGAAGGCTCTTGCAAAATTTCATCAATTTCAAACGAATAGTTACTGATATATAGAATTTTTTATTTTTATTTTTAATGATTTATTAAAAATTTTCTACAAATGCTATCCTCACCAAATTTTGCAAACATTTTCGCGTTGGCATTCTAAATCTAATAACCATGTTTGAATACCATCGGTTCAGTATTTTTTGAGTTAATGAGGAACAAGAAACCACCAAATTTCAGAAAATTTCAGATGGCTATAACTCTAAAACCGTTTGGCCGATTATGCTCATGAACAAACTGAAATGTCGCGTTCTGGTGCACATCCTAACCTGAAAATTTCAAGCCGCTATCTCATTCCGTTCTCAAGTTATCGTGACAACAAAAATATTTTTCAATAATTTTTTTAAAATTTTCTAGCCATACGATTCGCACAAAATTTCACAAACGTTCTAAGGTTCATATTCTACAACTACTCTCCAAGTTTCAATTCGATCGGATTTATATTGGTTGAAAACAAAATTATTACTCGGAAACCGCTGGGCCGATTATGCCCATTAACGAACTTGTCCGTCGTATTGGGATGCGCCACCTACCCTGAAAATATCAAGTTGCTAGCTCTTTTCGTTCTCAAGTTATCGTGGCAACGGCCGGCCGGCCGGCCGGACGGACAGAATCAAATTTGACCTCGAATTCTTCATTGGGGAGTCGAACTTAATCGTTTGAGACCATTTTCGTCAAAAAATTCGAAAGTTACAGACATTTGGGCAAAACTATAACGCGATGTTCCCCAGAACATACGCGCAAAAATAAACAAGCCCTGTGGACAGGAGCTTTCTAGCGCTCTAGTTCAAACAGACAAATTATATCTGGTATTGGTTTCTCAGAGTTGGGAATTATATCAATGTATTCATATGATAGAACTGCATCAAAAAGGAAATTCAATTCAAATAATAGTTTATTTATGAAGATTAAATGAGCAATCATGAGAATGAGAACTGCTCCACATTTTCAAATTTTTTTTTTGACACTTTGCGGTAATCTGGTCAATACAAAACTCCACATGCGTATAAAGGTCATGATTCTACAATTTGGTGCTAAATTTCAGATGGATCGAGTGATCGGTTTCGGAAATATTCATAAAAAATATTTTTACTAAAATCGGCCATAACTCCGGAACCCCTTGATGGTTTTCGCCCATTAACGAACTTTCCGAGATATTTACGCTCCAAAACCACCTTGCAATTTTCAATCCGCTAACTCCTTTCGTTCGAGAGTTATCGTGCCTACGGCCGGTCGGCCGGCCGGACAGAATCGATTTCGCACTCGGATTCTTGATCAGTGAGTCGAACCAATGGTCATTTGAGACCATTTTCAGCCAAAAATTCCAAAATTACAGACACTTGGGCAAATTGATAAGCAATCTGTTCCGAGGAACTAGAGCGCCAAAAAAACAAGTTTCGTATGACAATTGCCCAAAACAGGTTTAAAGTACCTACAAATAGTAGGTATATAAAACTTGTATAAAATAATAAATTACCTTGTAATCGATCAAAAATTTCCTGATCTACGTTCACAAAATTTTCTCCTCTCTCGAACTTTGGAATTATGCTTTCAATATTTACGTAATATTTTCAAACATTTTCGGGTGAGGTCCCCGTTGCATCGCTAAAATACGAGTATTTCAACCCCAATATTCTTGAAGTTACAATATTCCCTTCTGTCAAGTTGACTTTATGGCAATTCATACATAGAATATACATAGAATAATTATATCAATCTGTGAAATACGATTTACATTGAAATTTTGAAAAATCATATCTCCGAAAGTATTAGCTTGTTAGAGTTAAAAATGATATGAATGGATTCTTATGATAAAACTGCTTATTAAAAAAAATTTAATTTGGAATTTGTTTTGTAAAAAAAAATTTTTTTTTTATAACTCCGAAACCTTCTTTCCGATTTTGCCCAGTAACGAACTTAGCCGAGATATTCATCCCCCAAACCTACTCTGAAAATTTCAACTCTCTAGCTCATTCCGTTCGAGAGTTATCGTGCCTACGGCCGGACGGCCGGCCGGCCGGACCGGCCGGACAGAATGAATTTCGACCACGGATTCTTGATCAGTGAGTCGAACCAAATCGTTTAAGACCATTTTCATCGAAATATTCGAAAATTACAGACATTTGGGCAAATTGATAAGCACTCAGTTCCGAGGAACTAGAGCGCCAAAAAAAATTAATTTGGAATTTGTTTTGTAAAAAAAAATTTTTTTTTTATTACTCCGAAACCTTTTGTCCGATTTTGCCCAGTAACGAACTTAGCCGAGATATTCATCCCCCAAACCTACTCTGAAAATGTCAACTCTCTAGCTCATTCCGTTCGAGAGTTATCGTGCCTACGGCCGGACAGAATGAATTTCGACCACGGATTCTTGATCAGTGAACCAAATCGTTTAAGACCATTTTCATCGAAATATTCGAAACTTACAGACATTTGGGCAAATTGATAAGCACTCAGTTCCGAGGAACTAGAGCGCCAAAAATGGATTTGATTAACTCTGATGAAAGTGAATTAGACGGAGAAGAAAAAAATTTTCATGAAATTACTTTTTTCCCAGGGAAAAAAGTGAATACTTTTTTCCCGGATATATATATACACTAGCTGACCCACGCAACTTCGCCTGCGCCAAATTGGTTCTTGCGGTTGCAATTTTATTTCCAAATGCGAAAAATCTTAAAAAAAAAACCTAGAACCCGATTGCAGCGCCTCCTACTGGGACAATTGAATCCAAGTTATCCAGGGACCCACTCAAACACGTAATTCTAAAAAATACCTAGAACCCGATTGTAGCGCCACCTACCGGGTTCAATTGCGAATACGAACTACCCACTCAAACGTATCTGGTTAAGAAAAGTGAGAAAAGGTGAGAAAGACAGGAGACCGGCTTCGTTCTCATCCCTACTCCGTGCTGTTTACTGGGACGTGACACCGGTATAGTCTGGCAAATGAGTGTTGATCCAGAAAGACGCAGAAATTTTAAAAAACATAGCACTTAGTATAGCAGGAATAAACTGCCTTGATACTTAAATAAAAATAATTTTTTTTTGTACAAAAATTTTAGCTTTGACATAAGCCCAGGGAAATTTTAATCGAAATAGAGTGAAAAACATTCACATAAAATACGGCGACTTGGTTTTAATTATCTCTTTCTCTGGGATAACTTACCAAGTGATAATTGATCAGTTATCGAGCGGGATGAAAAATGATTAATTACTAAAATGACTATTAAAAAATAGGGGTTGGTGATAGAAGGGTGAAAATTTAGGGTTGTATGTATTTTGTAATGCCACATTATAAAAAAATAAAAACAAAAAATTTCGTCCAAAAATTTAAAAAAAAATTTGAGGGTGAACAACCCTTATCACTTAGGGGTATGAAAAATAGATGTTGGCCGATTCTCAGACCTACTCAATATGCTCACAAAATTTCATGAGAATCGGTCAAGCCGTTTCGGAGGAGTACGGGAACGAACATTGTGACACGAGAATTTTATAATGTATATAGCTGGCCCGGCAGACTTCGAACTGCCCTCCAACTCCAACTCCAACTCCAACTCCAACTCCAACTCCAACTCCAACTCCAACTCCAACTCCAACTCCAACTCCAACTCCAACTCCAACTCCAACTCCAACTCCAACTCCAACTCCAACTCCAACTCCAACTCCAACTCCAACTCCAACTCCAACTCCAACTCCAACTCCAACTCCAACTCCAACTCCAACTCCAACTCCAACTCCAACTCCAACTCCAACTCCAACTCCAACTCCAACTCCAACTCCAACTCCAACTCCAACTCCAACTCCAACTCCAACTCCAACTCCAACTCCAACTCCAACTCCAACTCCAACTCCAACTCCAACTCCAACTCCAACTCCAACTCCAACTCCAACTCCAACTCCAACTCCAACTCCAACTCCAACTCCAACTCCAACTCCAACTCCAACTCCAACTCCAACTCCAACTCCAACTCCAACTCCAACTCCAACTCCAACTCCAACTCCAACTCCAACTCCAACTCCAACTCCAACTCCAACTCCAACTCCAACTCCAACTCCAACTCCAACTCCAACTCCAACTCCAACTCCAACTCCAACTCCAACTCCAACTCCAACTCCAACTCCAACTCCAACTCCAACTCCAACTCCAACTCCAACTCCAACTCCAACTCCAACTCCAACTCCAACTCCAACTCCAACTCCAACTCCAACTCCAACTCCAACTCCAACTCCAACTCCAACTCCAACTCCAACTCCAACTCCAACTCCAACTCCAACTCCAACTCCAACTCCAACTCCAACTCCAACTCCAACTCCAACTCCAACTCCAACTCCAACTCCAACTCCAACTCCAACTCCAACTCCAACTCCAACTCCAACTCCAACTCCAACTCCAACTCCAACTCCAACTCCAACTCCAACTCCAACTCCAACTCCAACTCCAACTCCAACTCCAACTCCAACTCCAACTCCAACTCCAACTCCAACTCCAACTCCAACTCCAACTCCAACTCCAACTCCAACTCCAACTCCAACTCCAACTCCAACTCCAACTCCAACTCCAACTCCAACTCCAACTCCAACTCCAACTCCAACTCCAACTCCAACTCCAACTCCAACTCCAACTCCAACTCCAACTCCAACTCCAACTCCAACTCCAACTCCAACTCCAACTCCAACTCCAACTCCAACTCCAACTCCAACGTGAACTCCAACTCCAACGTCAATGCAAACCTCAACGCCAACGACAACTCCAACCCTAACGCCAACTCCAATTCAAATTGATCGTAGCACTATCTGTCGGGACAAACTAAAATTAAAATAGAATAATATTGAATGCGATGATAGCGCCATCCGTCGAATCTGATGTAAAATATTCTAAAATCAAAAACTCCTTACAAAAAAAAAACATCTGAATTCACAAAATTATTTATACACACTTCAAAACTCTTTAAAAAATAATTACATTTAATATTTTAATCAGCACATGAATTGAATAACAAATTAATCGTAGCACCATCTGTCGGGACAAACTAAAATTGAATGCGATGATAGCGCCGTCCGCCGGATCTAATGTAAAACATTCCAAAATCAACAACTCCTTATAAATAAGAAATTAATTGAAAAAACATTTTCCAGTAGACCAAATTGTAAATCTAAACCATTCTCGAATCTCCACGAACACACACAAAAAATTTCATCAAAATCGGTCTAGTCGAAGTTACACATCGCGTTGCAAATTGGCGGAGGTGCCAGGTATACCATCAAAGAAAGGATAATTATGATGAGCAATGAAAACTTTGGTTTTTTAGTAAATCTAAACCATTCTCGAGTCTCCACGAACACACACAAAAAATTTCATCAAAATCGGTCCAGTCGTTTAGGAGGAGTTCAGTCACATACACACGCACCAAGAAATATATATATTAAGATATAGATAATGGAAGATATTTGATTTTAGAATATTTTATTGAATATAAGTTACATTTCCTTTATATCAAAAGTACAATTATTAAATGTGCATTGCGTGAATGACATGTTCCTTGAACTATTCGGTACAACAGACGAATTTTCTTGTGTTGAAATAATATTCTCTGACATGGACACAACTGCTGTTGATGTACCTGGTCGCAAATCGGGTGTTATTTCAGATCTGCCACACGTTCTGAACACTTTATTAGCAATTTCTGTTCTGTGTGCCACCGATTCATCAACATACCCTTCAGCGACCGTTGATGACTTCCAACCGCCATGTTTCTTTAGTGTCATCAAGTCTCCCCCAGATTCAACTAAAAGTGTAGCAGACGATCTTCGAAATGAATGACCTGTATATGAGTTAGCATTTTCAAGTTGAAGAAAATTAGCTACTGTTTCAGGTACCTTATAAAACTGATTTTTACCCACAACCTGATTGATACATTTTCCATTGCGATATGCATAAAACAGGCGGCGATCTTTTGCTGCTGCTGGACGAAGGGCTATGTACATTCGGTAATATTTAATATATTCTTCAGTAACTACAAATCTCCTGTTTACATCATTCTTTGTTTGCTTCAGTTTCACAATTAATAACTTTCCCGAATCTTCAATATCATCTAATGTTACCTGGCTGATTTCACAAATTCGACAAGCTCCTGCAATCCCAAATACAACAACAACCTTGGCCATTAAATAAACTTCATCGGGTGCATTATTTAAAAAATCACTAATTTGTGTACTCGTAAAAATCGCAGCTTTCTTGGGCGTGTAACCTTTGCCATTTTGTTTCAGAAATGTAATTAGTTTGAAATATTTTGAAATGTCTACATTATTATTGGATCGTAACATACTTTTAATCATTGAATAATTCGACCACACTGTTGATGGCTTTTGTTGTTGTGCCAGTTCCGAAAAATAAGCCAATATCACTGTCTCCGAGAAAGAACTGCATGTCTTTTTCATTTTCCATTCCATAAATCTTGAATACGTGGTTTCGTAAATTTTCCGCGATTTAGCTGGCAATAATTTTCGTGACGCTACTTGCGCTGCTTCTATCAACTCCGGTGGAGTCAGAGAAAACTCAGAATCAAGCATTTTTAACTTTATAGTATTCAAAATAACTACTAAACAATTACTGAGTTCGCAATTTTTGAATCAAATCACAAAATTAAATTGACAGATATTTGATTACACTGAAGTTTTCCTTAGCAACGCAGGTCTAATAGCTTACTAGTTTAAAAATTCAAATTTCATATCGATAACATTCTGACTTTAATATATTGTAATAATATGTTCTTTCACTATTAAATCGTCGTTTTTCCTGTAACATAAAAAAATAGCGTATTATACACGGGAAAAATATTAGATTTCAGCTCTAGGTTTTTTGTCTCCCTTCGCTTCGCGTCGGGAGACAACATAACCTCGAGCTAAAATCTAATACTTTTTTCCCTTGTATAATAAATAACTATTATAGGGTTACCCTGAGAGGATCTACTTCTCTCAGGGGTGTGAGACTCCAGTTGTGATTGGTTACTCACTAAGAAACCTCTCGCACGTTCCTTGGAGTAGTTCTTCGTCCTGCTCTCACAGCGCCTCAACAAAAGAGATGAGCTGCAAGCGGCCTTCACAGATTATGACCTGACGACTCGAAGTGATCCGAACAACACAGCTTTCTGCATTCTGTGTGCCAAATCCTCGGCAAAGGATTTACAGGCTGGAATAATCTTCAATTCGGTAACGTACATAGTTCGCTCTCATTCCACCTAAGCATCTTATGATGCTGAAACTACTGAGTTCCCATGTTGTTTCCAGAATTTAAGACTCTGTAGTTCTCAAAATAAGACAGATGAACCCACACATGCATTTATATTTGAAATCAGGAGAGGAAGACCTAGCGAAATATAAAAAATTGGTACAAGCCCTGTGGACAGGAGCTTTCTGGCGCTCTAGTTCGAACAGACAAATTATATCTCCTAAAGTATTGATTTCTCAGAGTTGAGAATTATATCAATGTATTCTTATGATAGAACTGCATCATAAAGGAAATTCGATTCAAATAATAGTCTATTTATCAAGATTAAATGAGCAATCTGAGAATGAGAACTGCACCATGGAATAAATCAAATTGAAATAGCTGAAATGAATTTGACTCTCTCTTATAGAACAGGATGACATGTACGAGTATGAACACAGATCATATAATAAAGCTTAGATAGAATAATTATAGCATTCTGTGAAAACATAGAAGTACGATTCATTATTGAAATTTCGAAAAATCATATCTCCGAAGTATTAGCTTGTTGGAGTTAAAAATGACATCAATGGATTTTTATGGTGAAACTGCATCTTGAATGAAAATTGAATTTGAAATTTGTTGCTTAAAAAAAATTTTTTTTTTCGTTACTCCGAAACCATCTGGCCTATTTTGCCCAATAACGAACTTAACCGAGATATTCATCTCCCTAACCTACTCTGAAAATTTCAACTGCCTAGCTCATTCCGTTTGAGAGTTATTGTAGAACATTTTGTTTTTAATTTTAAAAATTTTTTTTTTACACTTTGCGGTAACCTGGTCAATACAAAACTTCACATGCGTATAAAGGTCATGATTCTACAATCTGATGCTAAATTTCGGATAGATGGAGTGATCGGTTTCGGAAATATTCATACAAAATATTTTTACTAAAATTGGCCATAACTCCGAAACCGCTTGACGGATTTTGCCCATTAACGAAGTTGTCGGAGATATTTACGCTCCAAACCCACCTTGCAAATTTCAATCCTCTAACTCCTTTCGTTCGAGAGTTATCGTGCCTACGGCCGGCCCAACCGAATTGGTTTCGAGCTCCGATTCTTGATCAGTGAGTCGAACCGAATCGTTTGAGACCATTTTCAGCCAAAAATTCGAAAATTACAGACAATTGGGCAAATTGATGAGCACTCTGTCCCGAGGAACTAGAGCGCCAAAAATATATAATTTTTCATTTAAAAGAATGAAGTCGCACTCAATATCTTGTCCACCCTGTATAATGTATATATTTCGATTTGTGAAAACGTCCTGAAAAAATTCAGTTGATTTCGTACAACTTTTGTACGGAACATTTTATTGTATCTCCATAGGTAACAAACTTAAAGGGGGTGTCAAATTATAGTGGGAAACCCGGTACATATGGTAGCACGGGTTCGTTGTCTATACCATAAACCGCTCTCAGATGGAAGTAGAGAATTTGGAGTGCTGCATTCCTGTCTTTCCACATATCCTGGAGCCTGGACTCTGCATCCAGATAGGATGTACATAACAGATTACTGCTGGCTGCGGCATGCTTTTTGGGGTGTCCACTTTCATGATGTTCTTTTTATCCATCTTGTATTTATCACCCCGTCTTGACAAGCCATAATACCTACCTCCGTTTCCGACTTGAGCCCAGCTGACATCAAAAAGGTGAAGGATAACTCTTCCGACAAGCCCTAATCTTTCAAACTCTTGAAATATATAGAGTGCAAGTTTTTACTCATGTGATCTTCGAACAGTGTCTTCCGATGTGCCTGTCTATTCTTCTGTTCTCTGTTGGCTAAATAGGTGTCCCTGCTAGCTCATAATTTATGGATATTCCAGTGATACTGGGCTTCTCCAAGGCTCTCTGTCCAGCCCTAAATAGGAAAGCTCCTTGGTTCCTAATTTCAAGATGATCTACCATTTTCAGTGGGCCTTCACATCTCAATAACCTTAATGCAATTTCCAACGTTTGTTGATGGTGTTGGTAATCCAAACTTCACAAATCTCTGCCTCCCTGCGTTCGTGGAAGACATATTCTTTGAATCGAGCAGTTGGGATGCAGGCTACGATTCATGTTCATCACTTTACGTGTGGATCTGTCTAGCTCGAGAATTTCATTCACTGTCCAGTTAACTACCCCGAAAGAGTAGGTGACTATCGGGACTGCCAAGATGTTCGTAGTAGAAAATTTGTTTTTACTGGACAGTGATTTCCAGATATCTCTTGTTGCTGGATGTTAAGACGTCCTTAATCTGGGTAGTCTCCAGTGCATCTCTTTGTTTCATTCCGAAGAATATGTATATTTCTTCCTCGTCGAGGTTCCGAATGCTTCATCCCCCGTCTAGTGCGATGTCTTCTCCTGCTTCTTCAGTTCTTTCTTTGCTTAGATAAAAAAAAATGGGTTCAAGCCCTGTGGACAGGAGCTTTCTGGCGCTCTAGTTCAAACAGACAAATTATATCTCCGAAAGTATTGGTTTCTCAGAGTTGGGAATTATATCAATGTATTCATATGATAGAACTGCATCATAAAGGAAATTCAATTCGAATAATAGTTTACTTATCAAGATTAAATGAGCAATCATGAGAATGAGAACTGCACCATGGAAGAAATCAAATTAAATCTGGCCAATTTTGCCTAATAACGAATTTAACTGAGATATTCATCTCCCTAACCTACTCTGAAAATTTCAACTACCTAGCTCATTCCGTTCGAGAGTTATTGTGGAAAAACTTTTTTTTAATTTTCAACATTTTTTTTTGACACTTTGCGGTAATCTGATCAATACAAAACTTCACATGCGTATAAAGGTCATGATTCTACAATTTGATGCTAAATTTCAGATAGATCGAGTGATCGGTTTCGGAAATATTCATAAAAAATATTTTTACTAAAATCGGCCATAACTCCGAAACCGCTTGATGGATTTCGCCCATGAACGAGCTCGTCCGAGATATTTACGCTCCAAACATACCTTGCAAATTTCAATCCGCTAACTCCTTTCGTTCGAGAGTTATCGTGCCTCCGGCCAGCCAGCCGGACAGAATCGATTTCGACCTCGGATTCTTGATCAGTGAGTCGAACCAAATCGTTTGAGACCATTAACAGCCAAAAATTCCAAAATTACAGACACTTGGGCAAATTGATAAGCACTCTGTTCCGAGGAACTAGAGCGCCAAAAACAGCACATTTGGTCCAAATCGAATGGCACTCCTATAACTGAGTTGTATTCAGCATCGATATTCAGTAGTTGTTGAAGTGCTGCCTTGCGAAGTCGTTTCCAGTTTTTTGGAAAACAATAGTCATGCAGAAATCGAACAAGTACAAGTAATCGACACCATTGTGGATTCATCACATTGCAGAGTGAAATAAGAACTGCATTTTATCTTATCAGTTCATTCCTTTTTCACCAGAACGTTTTCATTTTGTTTTGTTTCATTTTTGCTTATAACAGTTTGTTTTTTTTACATTTACTAATGGCGACTCTGACTTGCATAAAGTGTAACGCAGACGTTAACGAGGGCACAGATGTCATGTTGAGATGTGATGGTTGCAATAGACCTATTCATGCATCATGCTCCGAGCTTACTCCCGCAGAGTTGAAATGTTTTAACTTGCGCTCCAGTGTCAAAAGACGTGTGAAATACCTCTGCCTTGAATGCGAACAGGGACTCCATCAAATCCCTAAGATACTGCAACTGATAAATGAGCTCAAAAATGAAATACGTGAACTCAAGAATGCCAGTTCGGTTGGTGTTGGGGTGACTCAGTTGGATCCTGCAAACTCATCTCAGTCCCGTGAGCAGATTATAAATGAGGCATTTGAAAGAACTAAACGCTCTCATAATTTCATCATACACGGTAGTGTTGAGAGTGGTGCCAGTAAGCAGGATCAGATGAGGAGGGATATTGATTTGGTCCAGTCTGTCATGAAGGAGTGCGAGGTTGAGGGGCAGAATTTGAAGCCTTTCAGAATCGGGAGATTTGATCCTACCAAGGACACTCGAACTCGTCCTTTGAAAGTATGTTTGTCCTCTCCTGAGTTGGTTCATGTTATTTTGCGAAGGTTCAGAAGACTGAAGACCAAATTCCAGAACATCAACATAACTCCGGACAGAACTCCCGAGCAGACAGCATATTACAAATCTGTCAAGGCTGAGCTGGTTCAACGCTCAGAAGCGGGAGAGACCAATCTCCGTATGAAGTATATTTCCGGGATTCCTTCAATTGTGAGCTCGACTTCGAGCTCGGAAAACTAGGCTCTTCCAACGGGATCGTTTCTGCGGGTCTGTCCATTGAATCGGTAAATGTCGCTCTTTATTATCAAAATGCCAGAGGGCTCAACACAAAGTTAACCCAGTTTTTTAAATCTGCTTGTGAATATACGTATGATATAATTTGTATAACAGAGACATGGCTTAGTGATTCGGTTTACGATGGTGAAGTGTTACCAACAGGCTATGGGGTATTGCGGTGTGATAGATCGTTCGCTAGGGTCAATAGAACCCGCGGTGGTGGTGTGCTTGTTGCGCTTTCTGACAGCTTGGCCTACACTGTTCTGGAAACAACATTCTTGAAGGATCGTGTTCCGTTGATAGACGTCGTTTTATGTCGCTGTACTGAACCTTTTCCTGTGATTATATGTGCACTCTATATTCCTCCAGACATAACGGTTTTCCAGCTTGAAACGTTTACATCTCTTCTAGAGATGAAATTTGTTGGAGAATCTGTCGTTTTGGTGGGCGACTTCAACTGCCCAAACTTTGCTGGACCTGAATATTGTCCCAAGTCTGTCTTACTGAGGAACTTTCGTGATCTTTTAAAACTACGCCAGCTCAACACCGTCCTCAACAAAGATAGTAAGTGTTTGGACTTGGTGCTCGCGAGTGATGACGTTGGGGTTTCGGTAGTGCCTGCTGATGCATCCTTTGTTCCTGAGGATGCATATCATCCCGCCTTGCAAATAATGCTGTCTCATGAAGTTCCTAAGCGCCAAGTGAGTTTTCCACAGCGTAGAGGTGTGCGGTATAATTTTCGAGGGGCTAATTTGTCTTCCTTGTGTTCGTCGATTGATTCAGTAGATTGGAGTATTTTGGAAACTTTCGGATGTGTGAACAAGGCTTTGGATTACTTTTACGACAAACTATTTGTGATTTTCGATGAACTCGTTCCTAAAACAACTTATTCGTCTTCGCAACGTAGCTTTCCTGTATGGTTCACTGGGAATCTAAAGCGTAATATCCGTCTTAAAAATTATTATAGAAGAAAATGGCGTGCTGGAGGTGGTGTTCAATGTTTGAATGAATTCAGGCGACTGAGAGCGTTGGTCAAGTCGGAGATTTCTTCTGAATATGAGAAATATCTGAGTGGGGTGCAGGACCAAATAAAATCTGATCCTTCATCGTGCTGGAGGTATTTGGACCGGAGGAGATGTGCTTCGAGAATACCCGGGGTTTTTCGTACCGAAGAGCGTCTTTATGATGATCCAGCTGATATTGTTGATCTATTCGGAACACACTTTTCGGATGTGAGAGATCTAAATGTGAGCACTAATATTGAATCCGACACAACTCAGTTTCCTCCTATTATTATTCCATCTGTGACCGCTACTGAAATCAAGACGATAATGGATGGATTCCCGGATAAATCGACGGTCGGTGATGATCAGATCCCTTCATTTCTTTTGCGAAAATGCAGCTCAGCATTTGCTGGACCCCTCCATCGTGTTCTGACTATTAGCCTACGCACTTCTACCTTTCCCAATAGATGGAAGAGAGCTCGGGTTATCCCCATATTCAAGAAAGGGGATTCATCTCTCGTGGAGAACTACCGACCTATTTCAGTGCTACCAAATTTTGCAAAGGTTTATGAGGAGGTATTATATTCAAATATTTATCATCATGTTAAGCCCCATTTGTCTGAAAATCAGCATGGTTTCCTAAGAGGTAGGTCAACGGTAACTAACTTGGCAACATTATCACAGAATCTTGCTGAGGCTCTCGATGATGGAGGTCAGGTGGATGTAATCTATACGGATTTCTCACGTGCTTTCGATACCATTGATCACGCGCTACTCTTGAGCAAACTTTCATCATTCGGCTTCACTCATTCTTTTTTGAAACTGATGAATTCATATTTGAGGGGAAGAAAAAATTACGTGTTCTATAATGGCTTCAAATCTTTCGAGTATGAGCTCAGAACTGGCGTTCCCCAGGGGTCTAATCTGGGTCCCTTATTGTTCGTCATTTTTATAAACGACTTGTTGTGCTCACTTGGTTGCAATGCTTTAGCCTATGCGGATGATTTGAAGCTCTTCTTGAAGATATGTCGCATTGCTGATATTTTGCGTCTTCAGTCGTGTCTGGAGTTTGTCCACAGTTGGTGCCTGAGAAATGGTCTGATTCTGAATTTGAGGAAGTGTTTTAAAGTGACGTACACGAGAAAAGCTCAGCCTCTCACCTTTGATTACCATGTAGGTGAGCATTTGATTGCTTCTGGGGACCGCATTCGTGACCTAGGAGTCCTGTTCGACAGTGAATTAAGTTTCATTCCACATGTTGAGGAGGTCTGTGCCTCTTCTTTTAGGTCACTGGGATTCATGTTCAGGTGCTTCGGGGAATTCGATGATTTATCTGCTCTTAGAAGCGTTTACTTTTCGCTTGTGATAAGTAAATTGGAATATGCCAATTTGATTTGGTTTCCAATATATGGTTCCCATCTTGCACCACTAGAGCGAATTCAGAGGAAGTTTTTGAAGTACATCTTGTTCAGAAGGACAGGAAGGTATCCCGAGCGTGGTGCTGACCTTTCCGGTATCATGGGAGAGATGAGAATTACAACCCTCTATGCGCGCCAGAGTCTACAGAGCGCAAAGTTCATCCATAAGCTCCTCAGCGGAAAGATTGACTGCTCTTTCCTGCTCTCACGAATTGATCTTCTTGTACCAAGAATGGTGACCAGGCATCCGCTGGCGTTCGTCCTGCCTACTCCTCGTACCAACATACTCCAACGGGCACCTGTATATCGAGCATGTGATAGTGCTAATAAACTGAGTTACAATGTGTTTTCATAGTGTTTTGAGTTCCGGGCTTTTTCTGAGTTGCAATGTTTATATGGAAATGTTTTATTTTATTTTAAGTTATCGGTGTATTATTTTAATGTTACCCTGTAATTGGGAATTCTCCTGTTGGGTATAATAAATCATTATTATTATTATTATTATCACTTACTTGTTCCTCAATATAATTTATTTTGAGCTTCCTGTCCTAAAAGCTTTTCTTGTGCATATTCTGGGGAACATCGCGTTATCATTTTGCCCAAATGTCTGTAACTTTCGAATTTTTTGCCGAAAATGGTCGGCCGTTGCCACGATAAGTTGAGATCGGAAAAAGATAGCAACTTGAAATATTCAGGATAGGTGGCGCGTCCAAATACGATGGACAAGTTCGTTAATGGGCATAATCAACCCAACGGTTTCTGAGTAATAATTTTGTCATCAACCAATACAGATCCGATCAAATTGAAACTAGGCAGCTAGCTGTAGAATACTGACAGAAAAAAGTGTGAGATTTTGTGAGAATCGTATCACTAGAAAATTTTGAAAAAATAATTATTTAGGTCACGATAACCTGAGAACGTAAAGAGATGGCGACTTGAAACCTTTAGGGTTGGTTGTGCATCTAAATGCAACATTTGAATTTGTCAATAGCCATGGTCGTCCAACCGATTTTGGAGTTATACCCATCTGAAATTTAGTTAGAATTTCCTCAGTAACTCGAAAAATACGAATCCGGTCCAATTCAAATATGAGATACAGAATGCCGGCATGAAGATTCTTGCAAAATTTTGTGAGGATCGTATCAGTGTAAAATTTGAAAAAAATTCTATATATCAGAAACTATTCATCCGACATCGCTGAAATTTTGCGACAGCCTTCAAAACCTAACTCTACTGCCAAGTTCCAAGTTTTAACACGATTGGATTTTCATTGTTGGAGATCCGAGCAGCCTAGGGTGAGTTCAGTAGTTGGATGGGTGACTATTGCCTCGATAACTTTCGAACGAAAAGAGATAGGGACTTGAAATTTTCAGGGTAGGTGCGCATCCGAATGGGAGAGTTACGTTTGTTGTTGGTCATAATCGGCCGAACAGTTTCGCAGTTATACCCATCTGGAATATTATTTACTCCATGACTCAAAAAATACGAACCTGATCGAATTGAAACTTGGTATCTAGTTGTAGAATATTGGTATTATAAAGACGTGCTAAATTCGATTAACAGTGTCAATAGAAATTGGTAGTAGACAACAAAACATGCGGCGCAAAAGCTCCTGACCTCATGTCAGTGCGGGGCCCAATCTTTTTCCTGTTAATGGGCTCACAAATTCTAGCAAATATCTCACTAAATTTAGACATGGAGATCCAATGGAACTCACTATTGGTTTCAGTGAAATTGAAAATTAGGGGTTTCCGTATTCTTGGAAAGCCATATAAGTGTGGTGGCTTACTGTAAGATGGCGTGAGGACTTTTTTCTCTCTATATGCTAGGTTTTTCGAATGACGAATGAACCGCCTAAAGAATCCCTTAATAATCACAATCCTCCCGAATAACTATGCGAAAATTGACAACTTGCATACTCTACGTTAGTTTCTGGCCTAACTCCAGGGTTTTTGTGAATTTGAACCAGAAGAGACGTCTTCCAAGAGTCTAGAAAACTTAACCTTTCCAATCAATCTTACACAATAAATCCATACAGTATTTAATCAAATACTGCCAGCTACAATTTGATCGGGTCTATATTTTTTTAGTCATAGAGGAAATAATATTCCATATGGGTATAACTCCGAGACCGTTAGGCCGATTATGGCCAACAGCAAACTTCACCCTATCTCCTTTCGTTCGGCAGTTATCGAGGCAACGGTCACCCATCCAGCTAATGAACTCACACAAGGCTGCTCAGATCTCCAACAATATAGATTCGATCGTGTTCAAACTTGGAACTTGGTAGTACAGATAGGCTCTGAAGGCTCTCACAAAATATCTGCCATGTCGGATGAATAGTTTCTGATATATAGAAATTTTTTCAATGATTTTCAATGATTTAAAAAAAAATGTCTAGTGATACGATCCTCACAAAATTTTGCAAGAATTTCCGTGTTGGCATTCTTCAACTAATAACCATATTTAAATTGGATCGGTTTAATATTTTTTGAGTTAATAAGGAAATAACAACCAAATTTCAGATGGCGATAACTCCGAATCCTTTCAGCCGATTATGCTTATAAACGAACTCAAATGTCATATTCAGATGCACAACCTAACCTGAAATTTCCAGTCCCTATCTCTTTCCGTTCTCAGGTTATCGAGACATAAAAAATATTTTTTAATAATTTTTTTTGAATTTTCTAGTTATACGATTCTCACAAAATTTCAGAAACGTGCTAAGGTTTATATTCTACAACTGTTCACCAAGTTTCAATTCGATCGGATTCATATTGGTTGAAAACAAAATGATTACTAGGAAACCATTGGCCCGATTATGCCCATTAACGAACTTGTCTGTCGTATTGCGATGCGCCACCTACCCTGAAAATTTCAAGTCGCTAGCTCTCTCCGTTCTCAAGTTATCGTGGCAATGCCGGACGGCCGGCCGGACAGACAGAATCAAATTTGTCCTCGAATTCTTCATCAGGGAGTCGAACCCAATCGTTTGAGACCATTTTCGGCGAAAAAGTCGAAAATTACAGACGTTTGGGCAAAATGATAACGCGATGTTCCCCAGAACATACGCGCAAAAATGTTGCCAAATTTTGCACAATAAAGGCAATCATAACGTATCACAAATCCATATGACAGTGAATATTTCATTCGAATAACTTCCTGTAGTTGACAGTTCTGAAGACAAACGTACCTTCTGCTTTGAATCTGTGAATCATACGTATTCTCCCGGGTTCAAACCCTTTCGTGGAATTGTCCCGGTATCCTCGCATTGATATCAGTACGATTTATGTGCCTTATATGACAGCTCTGTTATAGTCCCGAACAGAAGAAAGACACATAAAAGGAAAGGCTGTTAATCGGTAGGAACGATCGTTCTCGCTCATGTCATGTCAAAGAGTTCAATGTTTAATGTCGAATATTCCATTTGATTTTCAGTAGGCGTTCACCGCATATAACTCGTGCCAATAAAATATATTTCTTTTTTCTCGTTTGGAGCGCAGGGCGTGTTCTCGTGATTTCTCGAAACATAAAATTCTGGATGAGTGAGTTTGGAAGATATTGGAATGATCGTGCAATTCCCCATGGAGTAACTTTTTATGTATGAATTCCATCAGGACATTTCTGTTGCTGGTTACGTTTGAATTGGTGGAATGATATTAAAGCTTTGCACTTTGAAATTAATCAAAAACAACTTCGTAGAACCACTCACTGGTCCGGTCAATTTGGACATCCAAGGGTCCAAAAATTCTCACCCATCTGAAAATTGGTAGAATTGTTCAGAACACCATTGTAAATTAAATCTAAAAAGTCCTCATTGATCCGATTCCTGGAAAAAAAAATTACTGGGGTCAAAGGTCACAAAAAAGGGGTTTTTGCGATTTTCAGCAGAACGGTGAGTTTTATCATAAAGTTAGTCGAGAGAAAAATTGTAGATCCGCACTGACGTGAAGTCAGGAGCTTTTGCGCGTATGTTCTATTGTCCATTCTCCTGTATTGGACACTCTTAATCGAATTTACCATGGTGAATTCTATTGTCTGTTCTCCTGTATTGGACACTCTCAATCGAATTTACCATGGTGAATTATATTGTCTGTTCTCCTGTATTGGACACTCTCAATCGAATTTATCAAGGTAAATTCAATTAAGAGTGTCCAATACAGGAGGGTATTGTCCAATACAGGAGGGTATTGGACACTCTCATTCGAATTTACCAAGGTAAATTCAATTAAGGGTGTCCAATACAGGAGAACAGACAATATAATTCAGCATGGTAAATTCGATTAAGAGTGTGCAATACAGGAGAATGGACAAGAGAACATACGCGCAAAAGCTCCTGGCTTCACGACAGTGCTTGAACCAATTCTGTTTTCAATGATTTTCAAAAATATTTCTAGAGCTATGATTCTCACTAAATTTTGCAAGAATTTTCGCGTTGGTCTTCTACAACTAATAACCATATTTGAATTGGATCAGTTTTATATTTTTCGAGTTATTGAGGAAATAACAACCAAATTTCAGATGGGTAACTCCAAAACCGTTTGGCCGATTATGCTTATAGACGAACTCAAATGTCGCATCCAGATGTGCAACCTAACCTGAGAATTTCAAATCGCTTTCTCTTACCGTTCTCAGGTTATCGAGAAATATTTTTTAATTATTTTTTTTTAAATTTCTAGAGATACGATTCTCACAAAATTCCCCAAACATGCTTAGGTTTATATTCTACAACTATTTACCAAGTTTCAATTCGATCGGATTCATATTGGTTGAAAACAAAATTATTACTCGGAAACCATTAGGCCGATTATGCCCCTTAACGAACTTGTCCATCGTATTGGGATGCGCAACCTACCCTGAAAATTTCAAGTTGCTAAAATTTTCCGTTCTCAAGTTATCGTGGCAACGGCCGGCCGTACAGAATCAAATTTGACCTCGAATTCTTCATCGGTGAGTCGAACCAAATCGTTTGAGACCATTTTCATCAAAAAATTCGAAAGTTACAGACATTTGGGCTAAATGATAACGCGATGTTCCCCAGAACATACGCGCAAAAATGTCTGAATACTTTTTTTTCTAAGAGCCATCGTTTTGGAGATATAACGTTTCCAAAGAATAGTAATCGTCATAATATGCACACGTTTCCACGCCATCTTCGAGGTAGTGTCCTTAGCGCGTTTTTTTAATGTGGTTTCCTCGGTATAGGAGTATTCCACGGATCTGCTGTGATTTTGTGCAATTTGAAACTATTGCATAATTAAAGATATTGGCAAGGGATGAAAATAATAAAAACGGGTGTAAATTAAAAAAAAAATATATTGAAATTTATCCGTCCGATCCATAATACTCTTATACTTCTGCTTCCTCTTCTCCTTGTTCTTCTTCCTGGTTCCAAGTAAATTGCCCCAATAATGACACATGACACATCGCATGTCTACTCGTTAGTATCAAATTCATTTTCAATTGTTGGTGATTCAACATTGGAGCACGACCGGTTTTGACAATTTGTACATGCTACAGAAAAAAAAAACAGTCCAACATTTTTGCAACTATATTCTGCGCTACATCTCTTTTTACAGTTGCAAAAAATTGTGTTTAGCAGTTTTTCCGGCGCAGGTGGGAGTAAAGTTTCAACTGGGTCTAATGTATTTAAGGACGAAAAACTGTTCATTATAGTCGAGTGTTTTTTTACGTCCGCAAAATTACTCTCTCATCCGCTGTGGTCACTATGAATACGGCATGATACGGTTAAATACAAACACATGTGTAGGTCATTTGCTATTGTGAAATTATTTAAGAGGTCCGAAATTTATAAAAGTATTTAGAGGTCGATGAAAAAATGAAATATACACCTCGGCGAAAAACTGTCTATTATCTCGCCTGCTTGCTGGTTGCAATTTGCAGACTTGACAATAATAGACAGTTTTTCGTCCGTGATACCTAATACCTATTTTCGTCAGCAAAGTACTTGCCTTCAATAATAGTCGATTGTACGGACGCAAACTAGTACGTAAAATGTCATTTTTTATAGAGGTCGACGAACAAATATATTCAATAGTTATATCCCGAGTGCTTGCCAAATAATCTACTGCACGAAGTGCAGGAGGGGTAATTTGACAAGCAGAAAATATACAGTTTTTCACGGAGGAGTATATTACATTTTTTGTCGAGCTGTACATATTTTTATAAATTTCGGACCTCTTAAATAATTTCTCAATAGCAAACTACAGATACAGTAATTCTTTCAGATACTTATTTTTGTAATGAACCGTATCATGCCGTATTCATAGTGACCACAGCGTAAGAGAAAGTAATTTTGCGGACGACAAAGTGATTTTGCAGACGAGAAAGTAATTTTGCGGACGAAAAAGTAATTTTGTGGACAAAAAAATAATTTTGCGGACGAAAAAGTAATTTTGCGGACGAAAAAGTGATTTTGCGGACGAAAAATATACTTTTTCGTCCGCAATGCCTTCAATAAAAGTCGATTTTGCGGCCGCAAATTAGTACGTAAAATGTCCCTTTTCATACATGTCGATGAAAAAATCATTTGACAATCATCCCGAATGTTTTCGATGGTTTAAAACGTCACAAAAATATTCACCTAAAGCATTGTATATAGATATCTATACATACTGACTGATCAAGAAACTGCAACACCCAGCAAGAACTATCCAAATTTTAATTTTTTTGGTAAAACATAGATAACAAGGAGTAAATGATTGAAATTTGAAAAAAAAAAACGAAGGGTTTACAAATTTTTTTAATACATTTGTTAATGATGTGTTTGTCCATTGCGATTATCTATACACTCCCCAACACGTCTTGGCATTGATGCAATATTAAGATGGTCTATTTCTTCTTGAGGGATAATATCCCAAGCTACCTGTAGTTCATGTCTCAGAGGCGCCAAAGTCCGTGGGGGCTGGGGTGAATTTCCAAGCCTTCTACCCATGATGTCTCAAACATGCTCTATGGGCAGAAGATTGGGGGATCTGGGTGGTCATGGAAAAAGATTCACATGGGTCGCTTGAAAAAAGTTTAAACTAACTCCGGCAACATGAGGTCGTGCATTATCTTGCTGAAATATTGGATTCTCGAGCCGGTTAAGGTAAGAGAGAACATATGGCTCCACTATTTTTGGAGGTAACGCAGCGCTGTCATGTTACCTCGAATAAAGACTAAAGGTGACCTACTCGGATGTGCAATAGCAGCCCATACCATAACGCCCACTGTCCGGTGTAGATGATGCTCAATATCAAACTGAGGTACTGAGGTTCACGTCCTCCTCCCCGACGTCGTCTAACCTCTCTTCGGCCATCATGTGCACCCAAGGAGAATCGAGATTCATCAGAAAAGATGACCTGATTCCATTCCAAATTCCAATGTTGACGTCCTCTGCACTACTGTAATCGTTGCCAGCGATGCCCAACCGTCAGAGGTAACACAAGATGGGGTCGATAATGCTACAGTCCAAAAGACCTCATCCGACAGTAAACCGTTCGGACAGTTACAGGATGGCCTTGTTCTCTTAACCACTCATCAGCCAAAGATCGAGTTATCGCAAGTCGGTCTCTAATAGCCGTCGATAGCCGTCGATCTTGAACTTCATTTGTGCCCCTTCGACGTCCGGTGCCTACTCTTCTTCGATTTTGAGCATTATCAAACCACTCTTGACAACATCTCATAACAGTGGTTGGATTTCTCTTCGTACGGTTAGCGATATCTCGAAATGACAATCCCGCCTCTCGTAGACCAATAATTCGACCTCTTTCAAACTCACTTAGCTGGCGATAAATTTCGCGTACACGTGCTCTAGGCATTTTAACAACAACTAAACATCGACTTTGGATCTCCTTGAACAGCTGGTTTGTAGTAAAATTTCAAAAAAATCGCAAAAAACGACTACAATATGAAAGTAAGAAAGAATGCTCCTTCTGGGTGTTGCAGTTTCTTTGTCAGTTAGTATACAATGCCTAAAACACACGTGCAAATTCCCGGATATATTCACTCTGCATTGATATTCAATAATATTAGTTCGTTGCTAAGTGATCTGTATCATATGCGTTAATATCGTTGGTAGAATATCAGCTATACCTACTCTTCATTATCAGCCTTACTCTATTTTGCCATTCATTGTCTTTGGCAAACCTAAATATATGCTGGAGACTACTTATTGATGAAGAGGATTGAATATTAATTTTCACATATCTGACCTCCGTTTATGAAGACTTGTGTCAACTGCAACTTGCAAGTGGTGAAATTTCGGGCAATTTTCCTCGAGTCGCATCAAGATTCCTAGCTCGTTTAATCGAGTTTCTGATTAGTTAATTAGAGATTACATTTAATCTCTAATTGAATTCCCTGGCGTTGGAGGTTGAGTAAGACGTATACCTGCCCCCTTTCGCCTATATCACGTTTTCGCTGAAAATATATTATCTTGTTTAGTGATTAATGAGCCTGAAAGGAAAAATTCTCAATTTTGTTTTATTATTTCGATTGATGAATTCCAGGTGTTGATCGTCGAAATGAAATATTACAAATTACACTGATATCCAAGATTTTCGACCACAAGGGACCAATTAGTTTTGTCAGCAAGTGCTCTTTAGGTAAAAATTTTTGCGTATTTTGCGAAAATTATGATTGAGGTGTCATTTGATTCGGAATGGCATGTAGATAGTTTTTGAGAAAATGCTAAGGACTCTCGCAAAAATTGCAATAGTTATAAGCATTTAAATGAAAAAATGCTAAGGCCGCTTGGTAAAGTTGCAGTAGTTATAAACAATTGAGTGAAAAAAAGAAGGGTATTTGGTTTTTTGCCAATATCTCAAAAACTATCTGAGATAATTTAAATTTGAAAAAAAGATTCAAGGAGAGGAGGAAATTTTCTGAAAAAAGTCCTAACTCTCGGAATTAGGATCAATATTTATCATTTTCCCAGAGAGTTGAAAATACTCCCGAAAACGAGTACTCCGGCTTGCTTAAGCCTCACCCCCTTCGGACCTTTCATGAATAAATATTATTTAAACTTATTAAATATGAAATAAAAAATTGAAAAAATTCAGGCGTCTGCAGGATAGATCAATGAATAATAATCTGCGGTCCAAAAATGTTTATTGCTAGTTTTCAATTAGTTATCCATCAGTAAATTAACAATTATTCGTAGCATGTACATTGCAAGTAAGACAATTGTTAAACTATTAATCTGAGAATTTTTTCGTCTCGTGGAGCTATTTTTTGGAGGTCTTGGAATAGATTGCCTTTGGAAAATTTGAAAATTGTTAATTTTCGTTTTGTTATTAATAATTTACAAGTGAAAATTATAAAGCTTCAATTATGTTTCAAAACTAAATTTTAAGTTATCTCATAAACAACGCATTGGGTAATTACAATTTTCAAAATAGTAGGATATAATAATTATTAAAAATCATTTTTGAGTATTTTCTGATAATAAGAAAACGGATCAATAGTAATAGTATAAATTGAAGCTTTATTGTTTTCACCTAAGTAAATTGTTCATAACAAAACGAAACTTAACAATTTTTAAAATTTTCCAACAGGAATCTATTCTAAGACCTTTGAAAAATAGCTCCACGGAACAAATTTTCAGATAACTAGTTTAAAAATTTGCGTAATTGCAATGTTAATGTTCGTGCTACAAAAAATTGTTAATTAACTGATGGGTAACTAATTGAAAAACCATGATAAACATTTTTGGACCACGGGCTATTGTACATTGATCTTTCCTGCAGGCGACTGAATTTTTTAAATTTTTTATTATCATTTTTGATAAGTTTAAATAATATGTATTCATTAAAGGTACGAAGGGGGCGAGGCTTGTGCAAGCCGGAGTACCCGTTTTGGGGCATATTTTCAAGCCTCTAGGAAAATTATAAATATTGGTCATACAGTTCCAGCAGTTGGAAATTTTTTTAGGAAATTTCCTCCTCTATTTGAATCTCTTTTCAAATTTCTATTATCTCAAATAGTCTTTGAGATATTGGCAAAAACCTAAACCTCCTTCTTTTTGGCGCTCTAGTTCCTCCGAACTGAGTAGCTTATCAATTTGCCCAAATGTCTGTAATTTTCGAATTTTTGGCTGAAAATGGTCTCAAACGATTTGGTTCGACTCACTGATCGAGAATCCGAGGTCGAAATCGATTCTGTCCGGCCATCCGTAGGTACGATTACTCTCGAACGAAAAGAGTTAGAATATTGAAATTTGCAAAGTGGGTTTGGAGCGTAAATATCTCGGTTAAGTTCGTTAATGGGCAAAATCCATCGAGCGGTTTCGGAGTTAGGGCCGATTTTAGTAAAACACATTTTTTATGAATATTTCCGAAACCGATCACGCGATCTATCTGAAAATTAGCATCAAATTGTAGAATCATGACCTTCATACGTATGTGAATTGACCAGGTTACCGCAAAGTGTGAAAAAAAATTTTTGAAAATTAAAATTTTTTTTTTACAATAACTCTCGAACGGAATGACCTAGGCAGTTGAAATTTTCAGAGTAGGTTAGGGAGATGAATATCTCGGTTAAGTTCGTTATTGACAAAATAGACAGACAAAATAGGCCAGATGGTTTCGGAGTAACGAAAATAAATTATTTTTTTAAGTAACAAATTCCAAATTCAATTTTTATTTAAGATGCAGTTTCACCATAAAAATCCATTGATATCATTTTCAACTCCAACAAGCTAATACTTTCGGAGATATGATTTTTCGAAATTTCAATAATGAATCGTACTTCTATGTTTTCACAGATGTCATCCGGTTCTATAAGAGAGAGTCAAATTCATTTCAGCTATCTTAATTTGATTTCTTCCATGGTGCAGTACTCATTCTCAGATTTCTCATTTAATCTTGATAAATAAACTATTATTTGAATTGAATTTTCTTTATGATGCAGTTCTATCATAAGAATACGTTGATATATTTCCCAACTCCGAGAAACCAATACTTTCGGAGATATAATTTGTCTGTTTGAACTAGAGCGCCAGAAAGCTCCTGTCCACAGGGCTTGAACCCATTTTTTCCACTAAATTGCTATTGCAACTATTTCAATTTTTACGAGCGGCCTTAGCATTTTCTCAAAAACTATCTGCATGCCAATCCGAATCCAATGACACCTCAATCCTAATTTTCGGAAAATACGCATAAATTTTGACCTAAAAAGCATTTGTTGACTAGACAAAATTCTTAGATAAAATCATTACATAAGAGACCGTCTGTGTGTGGTTATTCGAGTGGACAAAAAGTCATTCATACATTTGGAATACGGATGGATAACGATCAGATAAGGGTGCAGGTATTGGGTACATGTTTCGAAACTGAGGATCTTTGTGCCCCGGGGACATCAGCCCACTATCTTACAGACAGAGACACTATCTGTCTATATTTTTGCGAGTATGTTCTGGGGAACATCGCGTTATCATTTTGCCCGAATGTCTTTAATTTCCAAATTTTTTGCCGAAAATGGTCTCAAACGATTGGGTTCGACTCCCTGATGAAGAATTCGAGGTCAAATTTGATTCTGCCCGTCCGGCCGTTGTTACGAAAACATGAGAACGGAAAAAATAGCGAGTTGAAATTTTCAGGGTAGGTCTAAATGCAACGAACAAGTTCGCATGAACACCATTGATGTTCTCCGAGGCCACCGCTGTAAACTATACCGGGATGCATTCCGCTCTGCTTGGCGGGAACACTTTTTGTCGAACGGAGTTCCATGTTTGGAACAAACTTCCGAGGGATTTTGTATATGCGCCGAACCTGAATCAATTCAAAGTGAGGTTTGACAACTAGTGTAGAACTAACGTAATTTTGTATTAGTGAAACTCTTCCTTTTGCGTACTCTGTGTCCAATTTGGATTTGAATGATTTTGTTGAATTTTTCTTCCTATTGTGAGTAATGGTTTTTTTTCACTGATTTTTGCGGCCATTCTGTTTGCTCCGTCCATTTTTCTTTAGCTTTTTTCGAGCCACATTGGTTACATTGGCTTATGTTAATTGTAGAAATAAATAACTAAATAAAAAAATGGTTCAAGCACTGACGTGAAGTCAGAAGCTTTTGCGAGTATGTTCTATTGTCCATTCTCCTGTATTGGACACTCTAAATCGAATTAACCATGGTGAATTCTATTATCTGTGCTCCTGTATTGGACACTCTCGATCGAATTTACCAAGGTAAATTCAATTAAGAGTGTCCAATATAGGAGAATGGACAATAGAACATACGCGCAAAAGCTTCTGACTTCACGTCAGTGCTTAAACCAATTTTTTTTTCAATGTGTTTTTTTAAATTTTCTAGTGATACGATTCTCAAAAAATTTCACAAACGTCCTTAGGTTTGTATTCTACAACTAATCACCATATTTCAATTCGATCGGATTTGAATTGGTAGAAAACAAAATTATTACTCGGAAACCATTGGGCCGATTATGCCCATTAACGAACTTGTTCGTCGTATTGGGATGCGCCACGTACCTCCAAAATTTCAAGTCGCTATCCCATTCCGTTCTCAAAATATCCTGGCAACGGTCAGCCGGCAGACCGGACAGAATCAAATTTGACTTCGAATTCTTCATCGGGGGGTCGAACCGAATCGTTAGAGACCATTTTCGGCGAAAAATTCGAAAATTACAGACATTTGGGCAAAATGATAACGCAATGTTCCCCATGACTCGCAAAAAAGAAAAGACCGTAGAAGGAAAACGAAAAAATTGAAAATAATACATAACCTTTCAAAAGTCCCCTCTCACAAATATACTCCTCTGTAGCCGCATGGATCTCTTGAAGAAGAATCGCCTCCGCTAGTTTTCAAAGATTTTCATTCTTGTTCATAAAAAATCCCTTCAATATTTGATTTAAAAAATGGGTTCAAGCCCTGTGGAAAGGAGCTTTCTGGCGCTCTAGTTCAAACAGACAAATTATATCTCCGAAAGTATTAGTTTCTCAGAGTTGAGAATTATATCAATTTATTCTTATGATAGAACTGCATCATAGAGGAAATTCAATTCAAATAATAGTTCATTTATCAAGATTAAATGAGCAATCTGAGAATGAGAACTGCACCATGGAAGAAACCAAATTAAAATAGCTGAAATGAATTTGACTCTCTCTTATAGAACAGGATGAAATGTACGAGTATGAACACAGATCATATAATAAAGCTTAGATAGAATAATAATAGCATTCTGTGAAAACATAGAAGTACGATTCATTATTGAAATTTAGAACTTCATCTTAGCAGAAATTGAATTCAAACATCATAGAAGAATTTAAATTCAACAAGAGTGCCTAAAATTATCAATCCAAAACCAATAGACGAATTCTACCCAACAACGAACTCATCCGAGATATTCATTCCTCAATTCTATGATGAACGATAATATATATCTTTCCTCAAATCTACTCCAATAGATCAATATTCCAGTTTTGTTTTAAGTGGAGATATTCTGAACACAATATTATTAACTTACCATTACCATTCCCATCATCATATGGATTGACCATCGGCATGAAAATATCAACCAACAGAAAGTATGATATTATATTATCATTCGCGGTATAGTTTTGCGCAAATGTCTGTAACTTTCGAATTTTTTGACGAATATGGTCTCAAATGATTTAGTTCGCCTCCCCAATGAAGAATTCGAGGTCAAATTTGATTCTGTCCGGCCGGCCGTCCAGCCGTTGCCACGATAACTTGAGAACGAAAAGAGCTAGCGACTTGAAATTTTCAGGGTGGGTGGCGCATCCCAATACGACGGACAAGTTCGTTAATGGGCCTAATCGGCCCAGTGGTTTTCGAGTAATAATTTTGTTTTCAACCAATATAAATCCGATCGAATTGAAACTTGGTGAGTAGTTGTAGAATATGAACCTTAGCACGTTTGTGAAATTTTGTGCGAATCGTATGGCTAGAAAATTTAAAAAAAATTATTAAAAAATATTTTGGTTGTCACGATAACTTGAGAACGGAAAGAGATAGCGGCTTGAAATTTTCAGGTTTGGATGTGCACCAGAACGCGGCATTTCAGTTTGCTTATGAGCATAATCGGCCAAACGATTTTAGAGTTATAGCCATCTGAAATCAGGTTGTTTTTTGTTCCTCATTAACTCGAAAAATACTAAACCGATCGAATTCAAACATGGTAATTAGTTGTGGAATGCCAACGCGAAAATTCCTGCAAAATTTCGTGAGGATAATATTTGTAGAAAATTTAAAAAAAAATCATTGAAAATTGAAAAAAAAATTCTATATATTAGTAACTATTCGTTTGAAATTGCTGAAATTTTGCAAGAGCGTTCATAACCTAACTCTTCTGCCAAGTTTCAAGTTTTAAGACGATCGGTTGAATATTGTTGGAGATTCGAGTATTCTTGTGTGAGTTCATTAGATGGGTGACCGTTGCCTCGATAACTTTCGAACGAAAGGAGATAGGGACTTGCAATTTTCAGGGTAGGTTGCGTATCCGAAAGGGAGAGTTGAGTTCATTTTTGGGCATAATCGGTTTAACGGTTTCCGAGTTATACCCACCTGGAATATTATTTCCTTGATAACTCAAAAAATAAATTCGATCGAATTGAAGCTTGGTAACTAGTAGTAGAAAATCATCATAAAGACGTGTTTAAAATTTTAAGAACCGCATTGGACACCCTTAAACGAATTTACCATGGTAAATTATGTTGTCCATTCTCCTGTATTGGACACTTAATTCGAATTTACCATGGTATATTCGAATTAAGAGTGTCCAATACAGGAGAATGGACAACATAGTTTACCATGGTAAATTCGATTAAGAGGGTCCAATACAGGAGAATGGACAACATAATTTACCATGGTAAATTCGATTAAGGGTGTCCAATACAGAAGAATGGACAATAGAACATACGCGCAAAAGCTTCTGACTTCACGTCAGTGCTTGAACCAATTTTAAAGGCTTCGACTCGTCTAGGTCGATGGAGCAGTGGTACCTTGCCAAGGAACCAAATTTTCAATAAAATCCTACGTCCCGTTCTCCGTGAAAGTCCAGGGTACCATCGGCCGTGGACCACTCTGTATAATAATTGAACCAAGACTCCATTAGACGAGTCGCTCAACAATAATTCCTCCCATCCACCATTACAAAGCCAGTGTTCATAGGTGAGGCCCAAATGTGTATTATTTTGGCATTAATTCCACTGCTAAGTAGAGCTTTCCTCTTGAGGGATTAACCTTTGTGTAAAATTTGCATTCATCACTTCTTCAGTAAATGCCACTGCTTTTATTTTCGATTATCCTTAACGAAGTGTTGTTTCTCTGGACTTAATGGGTTACTTCGCAATGAACAGTTGGAATACTAAACGACATATAAAGTTTAACCTCTGGTTTCACGACGCCCCTCGAAAAGAGCAGCACAGCAGAATGTGGTTAATTAAAATTTCCTTCGGACAAGGGGGAAAAAATGTCCGTTACATCTCGACTCGTAAGTTGGAAGTGATTTGTCCCAAAATCCGTTTACTAAGAACATATTCGGAGGTCGTAAAATGTATATAGCTGTTATGAACTCTCTAACTAAATCATCCGCGGTACGCTGTAGGATTTTTTTTCCTTATTTTGACCCATGGTATCTTGAACTTCTCCCTATCTGGCCGTCTACTTTCGTCTTTGCCCTCATAAAATCGGATTGTCGTTTTCACTTGAATAACGCTAAAGATAAGGTTGTCTGTGGTCCCGTATCTATGATGTTCATGAACGCTCTTATACATATCGGATTTCCATATAGAAATATAAAATAATGGCGTCTGGATCGTGAAGCTATTCCTACACGAAGGTATCCTTCGCCAGGTTGATTAAGAGGGGATGTAGCATTAATATAACGTGTCTTTCAATGGAAACGCCTCATTTTCAAATAGACATTACTCACGCACGGCTGCCATTTTTATTTGTGACATTGACAGTTATATTTGTCAACGTCTACCATTTAATCATGGAAAGGTACACACTTCAACAATGTTTACAAATAATCCAAATTTATTATGAAAAATCGCGATCTGTTACTCTAACTTTACGTGCTTTAACTTCAATTTTAGGCGCTCTTGTTCCTCGGATCAGAGTGCTTATCAATTTGCGCAAATGTCTGTAATTTTCGAAATTTTGGCTGAAAATGTTCTTAAACGATTTGGTTCGACTCACTGATCAAGAAACCGTGGTCAAAATCGATTATGTCCGGCCAGTCCAGCTGGCCCTCTGTCCGGCCGTTAACACAATAACTCTCGAACGGAATGAGCTAGACAAATTTCAAGTTCAATTTTTGTCAATATGCAGTTTCATCATAAGAATCCATTGATATAATTTTCAACTCTAACAAGCTAATACTTTCGGAGATATGATTTTTCAAAATTTCAACATTTTAAATCGTAAATATGAATTTGATGATCCGTGTTCATACATATCACACAGAATATACCTTAGGTAAGGTATATTCCGTGTGTCGTCATTGTCATATATTAGTGTTCTGTGATTGTCATCTCATAGATAAATAGAAGGTATTGTCTCTGTCAACAGATAAGAGAGATTTCAAGCTGAGTATGATGTCATATTTATTTCTAGTTCTATTCAAAATTCTTGATATAAAATACCTCGTGTTTTAGAAAACAAATTATGATTGAATGCAAAATGAACAATGAAACAACCTCAGTTATCATGGATAGCTCTTGGATAATCCATATGATAATGGAAATATATACTTTGTAAGTTAATAAAATTGGGAATATCTCCAGTAAAAATAAAACTGGAAAGTTTCAATTGATATAATATAATATTCAAAGTAGATTTAAGATTTTTGAAGCATTAAAGCATTGAAGCATTTCAGATTGCTCATTTCTTTAAATGGCAATTTTTGGAGCTTTAAAGTATTGTAGATTGCTCATTTAATCTTGATAAATAAACTATTATTTGAATTTAATTTCCTTTATGATGCAATTATATCATAAGAATCTATTGATATCATTCCCAACTCCCAACCAATACTTTCGGAGATATGATTTGTCAAAGTTTGAACAAGAGCGCCAAAGCTCCTGTCTACAGGGCTTTCCCAATTTTTAGCGCTCTAGTTCCTCAGAACTGAGTGCTTATCAATTTGCCCAAATGTCTGTAATTTTCGAATTTTTCGATGAAAATGGTCTTAAACGATTTGGTTCGACTCACTGATCAAGAATCCGTGGTCGAAATTCATTCTGTCCGGCCGGTCCGGCCGTCCGGCCGGCCGTAGGCACGATAACTCTCGAACGGAATGAGCTAGACAGTTGAAATTTGCAGAGTAGGTTTGGGGGATAAATATCTCGGCTGAGTTCGTTATTGGGCAAAATCGGACAGATGGTTTCGGAGTAACAAAAAAAATTTTTTTTTACAAAACAAATTCCAAATTATCTTTTTTTCAATAAGCAGTTTTACCATAAGAATCCACTCATATCACTTTTAACTCTAACAAGCTAATACTTTCGGAGATATGATTTTTCAAAATTTCAATGTAAATCGTATTTCTACGTTTTCACACAATGATAGAATTATTCTGTGGGTATTCTATGAATTGTTATAATGTCAGATTATTTTCGTGAGACATGACGTTGTCTCATTGTCATTCATTCCAGCAATCCTATAAATATGAGAATTCTAATATAAAATCATACTTTTTGTTGGTTGATATTTTCATGCCGATGGTCAATCCATATGATGATGGGAATGGTAATGGTAAGTTAATAATATTGAGTTCAGAATATCTCCACTAAAAACAAAACTGGAATATTGGTGTATTGGAATTGGAGTAGATTTGAGGAAATATATATATTATCGTTCATCATAGAATTGAGGAATGAATATCTCGGATGAGTTCGTTGTTGGTAGAATTCGTCTATTGGTTTTGGATTGATAATTTTTGGCACTCTTGTTGAATTTAAATTCTTCTATGATGTTTGAATTCAATTTCTGCTAAGATGAAGTTCTAAATTTCAATAAATAATCGTACTTCTATATTTTCACATAATGCTATAAATATTCTATCTAAGCTTTATTATATGATCTGTGTTCATACTCGTACATTTCATCCTGTTCTATAAGAGAGAGTCAAATTCATTTCAGCTATTTTAATTTGGTTTCTTCCATGGTGCAGTTCTCATTCTCAGATTGCTCATTTAATCTTGATAAATAAACTATTATTTGAATTGAATTTCCTTTATGATGCAGTTCTATCATAAGAATACATTGATATAATTCTCAACTCTGAGAAACCAATACTTTTGGAGATATAATTTGTCTGATTGAACTAGAGCGCCAGAAAGCTCCTGTCCACAGGGCTTGAACCCATTTTTTGGTATTTAAAATCTTCCGGATAAATGAACAATTGAACGTTTAGTGAAGAAGTTGGAAACAAATTTTACACTACTAGGGCTTCACGCGAGAGCGAGATTTTTCAAAATATTATAGGCGATACCGAGACCACATACAGCGTAACACGAGAGTCTCGTTTTTGGTCTCGTTAAATTATCTGTATGAAGTTTTATATACGACTCGACTTTTTTCAACACCGACAGAAAACAATATAATGTGAAGAGTTTCCACTATAATTATCAACATATTTTGTCTATATTATGCATCGATCGTTCCAGAAATATACGATTTTTTAGAAGATTATTAATTCGTTATGACCTTGCGATAATTGGGATTATCTTTCGAATAAAAATAGAATTTACAACCATAAAAACGGATGCCATTATGAATTCAATACTTAACGGACAACTTTTAGTGCCCCTAAATCACAATGCTTTGAAAATTTCGTCTCTATCTGAACATATGAAGAAATGTATTCTCTTGTGCTCCTTGTATTGAAGATGTGAACAATTATAGTATACATCAGTGGAACTACGTATAATAAAACTGGTAAAGAAATTAAGCAATTCAATGTTTCGAAAAGTGGAATACGTCAAGAACACCCTCAATGATCTACCTACTATATATACTATATATATATACTGGGAACGTAATCTTTGAAAACTATACCAAATTATTCAATTCTATTAAAAAATGTATCGACATCGATAGCCTATTCAAGAGATCGATAAAACTTTCGAAATATTGGAAAGCTGTGTTTGAGGAATATTTGCTGTTAGAAAGAGCAAATAGAAATCAAAGTATTTCACAGTGGTGGAGAGTGATGAAAAAGTTCTTCCTACACTGTCCAAGATGGCCGATGATTTATTAATGGCTACATCCATACCTGTTGAAAGATTATTTTCCACAGCAGGTATGATCATGGCAAAAACACGTACATCATCAAAAAATGATGTGATGCAAGCGTGATTATGTTAGAATTCTTGGTCATCGAGTAATTTTAAAGATTAAATTAATAGTGTATAAAATTTGAAAAATGATGTACATGTAGGTACAAATATTTTGTATAACAGCGTAATAAATTTAGCTTTACAAAATTATTCATTATTGTATACCATTTCATTTATATATTATAATATCTATTATCGTTATTCAGAATTGAGCGAGACGAGACGAGACAACTGATAACGAGACGAGAACGATACTTGATTTTTTGGGAATTGGCGAGAACGAGACGAGATTTTTTATACTCTCGCCTACTCTCGTCTCGTGTGAAGCCCTATACACTACATGATGTTACAGTGCTAGTGAGACAAAGAAATGCAAGAAGTGAAGAGAATATTGCTGCCGTACGTGAAAGTGTTTGTGAAGACCAAAATTTGTCGATTTCTCGTCGTTCCCAAGAACTAGGCATCTCTCAGACGTATTTGTGGCGAATTTTACAACATCCATACAACATTGTTTTAATCCAACTATACTCATACCAACTGATCATTTAAAGCGTGATAAATTATGCGCCTCGTTCCTTCCATTTAACTCTATTGAACTTCTTTCTTTGGGGTTACATCGAGGCATTGGTTCACAGCAATCATCCAGCAAATTTGGACGATTTACAGTTTAATATTGAACGAGTAATTGCTAACATACGACCTGATTTTTGTGAGATAGTCATGGAAAATTGGGTTCAACGACTTCATTCCTGTCAGCGTTTCTGTGGTGGACATTTAAATGATGTTTTGTTTCATAACTAATGGTATCCATTGTACTTTATAATGAAATAAAGATTTCAATAACTTTCAAATAAATAATGTGTTTTATTGACAAAACAGAATGGGGCGCTCTTAATGAAAGACCCGTAATATGAAATGGACATTTCTGTCGAATAAATACAGGGTGTTCTCAAGCTCTGTGACATGAACTTTTGCAAATGATAACTGTGCTAACTCTAAACATTTTTTTCCTATGAACATGGGTCCGATTCGTTTTCGTTCAGAAGATACAAGCAATCGAAAAAATATATTTTCACTATTTCAGTATCGTAATGAGTTCATTCCAGCACTAAAAACAGTGCTGGAATGAACTCATTCCAGCATTGTTTCTAGTTAAATTTTTCGTCTTGTGGTAGTCAGCACTGACATTTGATCCTATCAAATTTCAACACACATACGATTCCCACAATATCTCACCAACGTCTTTGTGCCAGTATTCTCCATCTAGCTTCCAAGTTTCAGTTCGATCGGATCTGTATTAACGAACTTGAACGTCATATTGGGATGCGCCACCTACCCTGAAAAATTCATTTCGCTATCTCTTTCAGTTCTCAAGTTATCGTGGCAATGTCCGGCCGGACAGAATTATATTTCACCTCGAATTCTTCATCAGGGAGTCGAAACCTATCGTTTACACCATTTTCGGCTAAAAAATTTAAAATTACAGACATTTGGACATAATGATAACGCGATGTTCTCCAGAAGTGGGTGCAACAAAGCAGTGGCGTGAGGTCAATCTACTTTGGCGCGCTTGCTAATAACATAATTATGATTATACTGACCCTCGTAGGTCTTTCCCACGGAGGCCCTTCAGAAGCTCCTAGGAGCTTGTCCTGTGTAGGCTTTGTTACTGTATCTTTACGCCGGCTTAGGCACAACACTATTAGTATTTGACTAAACATAAATGTCCTTTCATATAATCGAAAATGGAAATGGATACGAAAATCCTTGCATAAAACTCTTGCATAAAATTCTGCTTTTAAATAAGGTATATAATTATTATGCATGCGAAATGAAATATATGTGGAGATTATGTGACTTTTCTCATTGAATTTAATTTGAATTGCTGCAGCCTTCTTGTCTTTCCGTTACCATAGATTCTATCTATTCAAACACATATTCACACTCTAATTTATTTAACTTCTAGGTATATTAATTTAAAACTAAATCTAAACATTAACTTGAAAAATATAATTAATTACTTTCAATGATAACAAAACTAACTTTACTATTCTCTTTTCCAATATTCAGTGATGATAATCTCATATCGCAACAATACATTCCCCATGTTCATGGAGCTGTCAACAATTTCTGCTGTTACATTGTTTCGATAGACCCATTTCAGCTGTAAGTTCTTCAAACAAGCTTCTCTTTCCCCAAATTCTTATATCAACAAATAGTATTGGCTTGTTCGGAACTTCATCGAATATTCATGAGGCTTTGAAGATTCCTTTATCCAAACCTCCACCCTCTTTCTTGAGTAAATTGCGATTTCATCGGTCAGAAACTTGTATGATTTGATTCGAAAACTGTTCGTACGTGTTGCTCAAAGGTACGATATGGATTAAGGGTAGATATTTTGAGTGAATGCAGGGTTTAGGACCCGTAACGTATGCACAGGGTGTCCCAAAATGAATGCGACAAAATTTAGTTAAAGATTCTCGATACCAAATTAGGAGACTCCTATTTTTGATTTTTGCCAAGTCCACTCTTTCGTGGTTACAGTCCACTGAATTTCTCCCCTTAAAATAGTAATTTTTGATGTTCTTGTTCCTCCGAACAGAGCTCTTAAACAATTTGGTTCGACTCACTGATCAAGAATCCATGGTCAAAATCAATTCTGTCCGGATGTTCAATTCTTTTTAAAATACAGTTTCATCATAAGAATCCATTGATATCATTTCCAACTCTAACAAGCTAATATTTTCGGAGATATGATTTTTTTTTTAAATTCAATAAAAAATCGTAATTCTATGATTTCACCGAATGCAGTAATTATTCTATATATGAATTACATGATGTGTTCATACATGTCATCTCATCTACCTATAAAAGAGATGTCAAATTTATTTCTGGTTCGTTACTCATGATAAAAAATACCCCTCCTGTTCTAGAAAACAAAGTATGATTGAAGACAAAATGACGAATGAAATAAACTCAGCTATCGTAGAATAATGAAGATTATAGGACGTTAAAATTTTTGGGTGATAACATAATTGCCCTAGATAATCCATATGATGATGGAAATACATACTTTGTTGAGTTAATATAATTTTCAGAGTAGATTTGGGGAATTAAGATCTCGGATAAGTTCGTTATTGGGTAGAATCGGTCTTGTGGTTTCTGAATAAGAATTTTTGGTACTCTTGTTTTTTTTTGAATTACTCTAAATTCAGTTTCTTTCTTGATGTAGTTCATCAATCAATTTTTTTTATGATGAAGTTCTATCATGAGAATCCACTGCTATAATTCCCAACTCTGATAAACCAATACTTTCGGAGGTATCATTTGTCAAAGTTTGAACAAGGCGCCAAAGCTCCACAGGGCTTTTCCACTTTTCTTATCTCAGAATCCGGTCATATGAAATTCACTGAATTTGATACACAGGAGTTTTATGATATGCGAAATCTCATAGTGCTACCTATTCTGGCGAAGAACCCCCTTAAGACCTATAAAATGTAGCTCAACATGCTCATTGGCATGAAAACTTGCTTCTAATTTGAAAACGTAACAATTTAGGTAAAGGAACATTTTTCAATACATCTCATGACATACAGTTCATTCCACTTGAGCAAACGCACTTTTTATCGCTTTAATATATCTCGGAGAAGCGTCGGAATTTTAACAACCCTATATGATTATTATTTAATTACACCCAAATGATATACAGTATATTGGTAATTCATACCCAAAATTTCAGTTTTCTAGGATTCAAGTACCGATGTAATGAATGTTTAATTGAAGCTATGTTTTGCACAAAAAAAATTCAAGCACTGACGTGAAGTCAGGAGCTTTTGCGCGTGTTCTATTGTCTATTGGACAATATATACCATTTTCTCAGCTTTTAATATAATATATGAATTGATTTCATACAATTTTGATGACATACTTCAGCAACTAGGGAATCGTCTACGATCGCAGAAATTTTAAATCTGACATGTATTCTATTGGAATTGAAATATGAAAAACTTACGCCTCAAGTATCTCAAGGATACGATATTGACGAAATTCCGCGAAAATTATTGGATGCATTTTATAAGTATTCATCGAGTTTCAATTTGATCAGATTGGTATATTTTGAGTTATAGATAAATGGCACCAAAATTTCAGATGAGTATAACTCCAAAACTATTTGGCCGATTATGCCAATTATTGAACTTAAATGTTTCATTCAGATGCGCAACCTACCCCGAAAATTTCCGTTCCCAACTTATCGTGAGATACATAATATTTTTTCCAAATTTTGTCCTTACACCGTCTTTAGGTTCTTATTCTGTTACTATACTAAGTTTCAATTCGATCGTTTCTGTCACTGACCCTTTTCTTTCGAAAGTTATCTAGGCAATGGTCGCCCATCCAGCTACTGAACTCATCCAAGACTGCTCGGATCTGCAACAATATAGATCCAATCGTCTTCAAACTTGGAACTTGGCAGTAGAGTTAGGGAATAGTTTCTGATTTATAGAACTTCTATCAATGATATTAAATGATTTTTTGAAATTTCTCTAGTCATACGATACCCACGAAATTTTGCAAGAATTTTTGTAAAGGAATTCTACAACTTATCACCAATTTTGAATTGGATCGGATTTGTATTTTTCGAGTTATTGGGGAAATAACAAGCAAGTTTCAAATGGGTATAACTCCCAAACGGTTCGTCCGATTATACCTATTAACAAACTCAATTGTCGCATTCAGATACACAACGTACCCTAGAAATTGCACGTCGCTAGATGACTTTTTCTTAATTTTCTTGTCGCACGATTCTCACAAAATTTTACAAACGGCTTTGTATTAGTGTTCTTCAACTAGCAACCAAGATTGTGCGAATCAAAGCAATATGAAAATATATGTGTTGATGATATGGATAATTGATAATTTAAGAGTTTTATGTCCACAATTGGAAATAAATAGAGGAAAATTCATAGAATAATACAGATCATGGTAAGCCTATTCATCTATTTCCCAAAAGATAACTAACCTGCAATTCAAGTTGTATGAATAAAATTATTGCCTATGTGTGTGTTCATTGGATATTATGCCTCATAGTTATAGAATACTTCATACCAAAATTCATTTCATTATGAATAACTATGTTAAAGCTAAAAATTGGTTCAAGCACTAACGTGAAGTCAGAAGCTTTTGCGCGTATGTTCTATTGTCCATTCTTCTGTATTGGACACCCTTAATCGAATTTACCATGGTAAATTATGTTGTCCATTCTCCTGTATTGGACACTCTTAATTCGAATTTACCATGGTAAATTCGAATTAAGTGTGCATACAGGAATATGGAAAACATAATTTACCATGGTAAATTCGATTAAGGGTGTCCAATACAGAAGAATGGGCAATAAAACATACGCGCAAAAGCTTCTGACTTCACGTCAGTGCTTGAACCAATTTTTTTTTTCGTGATTTTTTTAAAATTTTCTAGGGGTACGGTTCTTAAAATTTTAAACACGTCCTTATGTTGATTTTCTACTACTAGTTACCAAGCTTCAATTCAATCAATTATTTTTTGAGTTATCAAGGAAATATTATTCCAGGTGGATATAACTCGGAAACCGTTAAACCGATTATGCCCAAAAACGAACTCAACTCTCCCTTTCGGATACGCAACCTACCCTGAAAATTGCAAGTCCCTATCTCCTTTCGTTCGAAAGTTATCGGGGCAACGGTCACCCATCTACTGAACTCACACAAGAATGCTCGAATCTACAACAATATTCAACCGATCGTGAACGCTCTTGCAAAATTTCAGCAATTTCAAACGAATAGTTACTGATATATAGAATTTTTTTTTTTATTTTCAATGATTTATTAAAAATTTTCTACAAATGCTATTCACCAAGTTTTGCAAACATTTTCGCGTTGTCATTCTACAACTAATAACCATGTTTGAATTCAATCGGTTCAGTATTTTTTGAGTTAATGAGGAACAAAAAACCACCAAATTCCAGCAAATTTCAGATGGCTATAACTCTAAAACCGTTTGGCCGATTATACTCATAAACAAACTCAATTGTCGCATTCAGATGCACAACCTAACCTGAAATTTTCAAGCCGCTATCTCTTTCCGTTCTCAGGTTATCGTGACAACAAAAATATTATTTAATAATTTTTTTTAAATTTTCAAGCCATACGATTCGCCCAAAATTTCACAAACGTGCTTAGGTTCATATTCTACAACTACTCACCAAGTTTCAATTCGATCGGATTTATATTGGTTGAAAACAAAATTATTACTCGGAAACCACTGGGCCGATTATGCCCATTAACGAACTTGTCCGTCGTATTAGGATGCGCCACCTACCCTGAAAATTTCAAGTTGCTAGTTCTTTTCGTTCTCAAGTTATCGTGGCAACGGCCGGACTGCCGGACGGACAGAATCAAATTTGACCTTGAATTCTTCATTGGGGAGTCGAACTTAATCGTTTGAGACCATTTTCGTCAAAAAATTCGGAAGTTACAGACATTTGGGAAAAACTATAACGCGATGTTCCCCAGAACATACGCGCAAAAATTGGTTCAAGCCCTGTGGACAGGAGCTTTGGCACTCTTGTTCAAACTTTACAAATCATATCGTCGAAAGTATTAGTAAGAGCTGGGAATTATATCAATGGATTCTTTTGATAGAACTTCATAATAGCAGAATTTAAATTCAAACATCATAAAATAATTCAAAGTCAACAAGAGTGCCAAAAATTATAAATCCAAAACCAATAGACCAAATTTAACCCAACAACGAACTCATCCGAGATATTCGTTCCTTTAGCCAATATTTCCGTCTTGTTTTTACTGGAGATATTCTGAACTCAATATTATTAACTTAAAACTATACCATTCCTATCATCATATGGATTAACCATGGCCATTAAATATCAAAATTTGACATATCATGTCTCAGGAAAATAAGTTGACATGTATCAACACAGATCATATTATAATAATTCATATAGATAGAATAATTATCGCATTATGTGAAAACACAGAAGTACGATTTATTATTGAAATTTTGAAAAATCATATCTCCGTAAGTATTAGCTTGTTAGAGTTAAAATGACATCAATGGATTCCTATGGTGAAACTTCATCTTAAGAAAAACTTATTTTTAAATTTGTTATGTAAAAAAAATTTTTTTTTTGTTACTCCGAAACTATCTGACCGATTTTGTCCAATAACGAACTTAGCCGAGATATTTATCTCCCAAACCAATTCTGAAAATTTCAACTGTCTAGCTCATTCCGTCCGAGAGTTATCGTGTTAACGGCCGGACGGTCGGACGGATGGCAATAGTTATGAACAATTAAGTGAAAAAAAAGGATGTTTAGGTCTTCGCCAATACCTCAAAAACTATTTGAGATAATTCAAATTTGAAACAAGCCCTGTGGACAGGAGCTATTGGGCGCATGTTCATCTTCCTTGTGGCCCGTACTGACCAGTAAAGAAAAAAAGCAGTATCATGTTGAATACCTTAATATTATTCTGGAACACAAATTTTCCATTACAATAATCTTCATCTAGCTTCTATTTAGTATCAATTCCTGTAGAACGTGATCATAATAAGTGTTTTCCATATAATAAAATGTGTTTGAACTTGGTATGTAGGAAATCTGACATCAATTATTGGAATTAATTGATTTGACAAACAGCCGTCAAATGAGGTAAATAGATTTTTGTGACGATTTTCTGTGACCATAGAACGTCAAAACACGCTGGAATGTGAATTTTAAGCAATATCTTCTGGAATTGAGATCGTATCGAACTGAAATTTTGCACACTCGTGTAGAATGCTTGATTTAACGTCGGTACAAATTTTTTTATTAAAAAATTTTCCAACTGCCCGATCCCAACAATACTTAGATAATATTATATCCATAAATTAAGCATTTCATTATTGCATTTCTTGAAATAGGTACCTTTTCAAGTCGATCAACATCGTCCTTCTTTTGACGTCTAAACTATGACTTGATTCTTTATGTTTATGTCTTTGAATTTGTTTTCGGCGGAATTCAAAGAGTTCATAGAATAATCGATGAAAATACTGAGAGAGACCCAGGAAATTTGACACATTTTGTCTCCAGAAATTGAAATCGTATAGAGCCACAATTTTGCACAATGTTGCAAAATACTACAATTGACGTTAGTACAAGTTTTTGTTGCAATCTGATGAATAGTTCACGAAAAAAAAATTTTTTTTTCGAAAAAATTAAAAGAAATATTTTTTTAAAAATTACCAACATTTCGATCATAACAGAATTTTGCCAAAAGTTGCGCGTTTATATCCTCAAACTGACTACCAAGTTTCGATTCAACATCTTCTTTAGTTCCTGAAATATCAGGGAAATAACCTCAAAATTTTAAATGTCTATAACTCCTAAACCGTCCGGCCGATTTTGCCCGTTAACGAACTTAACCGTTGCATTTTGATCAGAAGCCTACCCTGAAAGTTTGAAGTCGATAGGACCTTCGGTGCTCCTGTTATCGTGCCTACGGCCGGCCGGCCGGCCGGCCGGCCGGCCATACGGCACCCAAAATTCTGACACCGGATTCGTGATCAGGGAGTCCGAATTAGTCTATTAGCCAATTTTCAGCTCGAAATTCGAAAATTACAGACATTTGGACGAAATGATAGGACGATGTTCCCCTAGAACATGCGCCCAAAAAGATTCAAATAGAGTAGGAAATTTCCTAAAAAAAAAGTCCCAACTGCCGGACTGTAGGACCAATATTTAGATTTTCCTAGAGGGTTGAAAATACGCCCGGAAACGGGTACTGCGGTTTGCGCAAGACTCGCCCCCTTCGTACCTTTGATGAATAAATATTATTTAAACTTATTAAATATGAAAATAAAAAATTAAGAAATTCAGACGCCTGCAGGATAGATCAATGAAGAATAACCCGTGGTCCAAAAATGTTTATCGCGATTTAAAAATTAGTTATCCATTAGTTAATTAACAATTTAATGTAGCATGAACATTAACATTGCAAGTACGCTAATTGTTAAACTATTAATCTGATAATTTTTTCCTTTCGTGGAGCTATTTTTCAAAGGTCTTAGAAAAGATTCCTTTTGGAAAATTTCTAAAATTGTTAATTTGTTGTTAAAGTGAAAAATTATAAAGCTTCTATTTATAATATTACTATTGATCCGTTTTCTTATGATCAGAAACTACTCAAAAATGATTTTTGATTAATATTATCTCCTATTATTTAAGAAATTGTTATAAACCAATGCGGTGTTTATGAGATAATTGGAAATTTTCATTTGAACCTTAATTGAAACTTTATAATTTTTCACTTCAGTAAATTGTTGATAACAAAACGACTATTAACAATTTTTAAAATTTTCCAACGGAAATCTATTCCTAGCAATTTCTTAATTAATAGGAGATAATTATAATCGAAAATCATTTTTAAGTAGTTTCTGATCATAAGAAAACGGATCAATAGTAATATTATAAATAGAAGCTTTATAATTTTTCACTTGAGGAAATTGTTCATATCAAAACGAAAATTAACAATTTTTGAAATTTTACAAAAGGAATCTATACTAAGACCTTTGAAAAATAGCTCCACGAAAGGAAAAAATTCTCAGATTAATAGTTTAACAATTAAAGCACTTGCAATGTTAATGCTCGTGCTGCAAAAAATTGTTAATTAACTAATGGATAAGTCATTCAAAAGTCGCGATAAACATTTTTGGACTACGGATTATTGTACATTGATCTATCCTGCAGTCGCCTGATTTTTTTCAATTTATTATTTTTATATTTAATAAGTTTAAATAATATTTATTCATGAAAGGTCCGAAGGGGCCGAGGCGTACTCAAGCATGGGTACCAGTTTTCGGGAGTATTTTCAACCCTCTGGGAAAATTATAAATATTGGTGCTAGTTCCGGGAGTTGGGACATTTTTCAGGAAACTTCTTCCTCTTCTTGAATCATTTTTGAATTATCTCAGATAGTTTTTGAGATATTGGAGAAAACCCAAAGCCACTTCTTTTTTTTTCACTTAATTGTTTATAACTATTGCAATTTTTGCGAGCAGTCTTAGCATTTTCTCAAAACCTATCTCCATGCCATCCCGAATCGAATGACACCTCAATCATAATTTTCGGAGAATACGCAAAAATTTTGACCTAAAATGCACTTGTTGACTAGACTATATTAACAACCCATTATTCTCACTAATTGGTTTATGACTAAAGGTATAATGTCAACCCATACTGGATTGTAGACATTGATTGCATGCTTTAGTAACGGAAGAATCATATATCAGACGACAAAAACTGTTGTGGACAAGAGTGTAGCGTTTGTAATAATCTTCAGTAGTGTATGGTGTACAAATCAGTGAAATAAACTGATCATTAAATATACGAACGCGTTAAAACTCATGACTTCACGTGAGTGCTTTTGAAATGTTTTTCAGATCCCAGTTGGTTAATTTCAACTCATCCTCGGAAGAGCATCATAATATCAATGCAGAATTCGTTTCAGTTCGGGTGTTCGGGATCGAGAATGAGTAGGGAATTAAAACTCCGAAAATTTATACCTCCATCCTTGATTAAATTACCCGGAAGAAGGACTTTTTAAACCGCAGGTTTGGTTAATATTGCATGTTTTACTTAGTTAATTGAATGTAAGCTCGTGAGATGAAAAAATCTTCACATTAGCCTTGGCCTTATCGGATTAAAGTTCTGTAGGCTACCGAGAACTTCACAAAGTTATAACGCAGACAGTGGCGTAACTTCGTAGATACGAGTTTCTATTACCATCTCCTCGAACAGCTGGTTTGTTGTAAAATTTAATAAATTTGCAGAAATCGACTACAATATGCAAGTAACAAAAAATGTTTAAATGAAAAAATGGGTTCAAGCCCTGTGGACAGGAGCTTTCTGGCGCTCTAGTTCAAACAGACAAATTATATCTCCAAAAGTATTGGTTTCTCAGAGTTGAGAATTATATCAATGTATTCTTATGATAGAACTGCATCATAAAGGAAATTCAATTCAAATAATAGTTTATTTATCAAGATTAATTGAGCAATCTGAGAATGAGAACTGCACCATGGAAGAAACCAAATTAAAATAGCTGAAATGAATTTGACTCTCTCTTATAGAACAGGATGAAATGTACGAGTATGAACACAGATCATATAATAAAGCTTAGATAGAATATTTATAGCATTATGTGAAAATATAGAAGTACGATTCATTATTGAAATTTAGAACTTCATCTTAGCAGAAATTGAATTCAAACATCATAGAAGAATTTAAATTCAACAAGAGTGCCAAAAATTATCAATCCAAAACCAATAGACGAATTCTACCCAACAACGAACTCATCCGAGATATTCATTCCTCAATTCTATGATGAACGATAATATATATATTTCCTCAAATCTAATCCAATTCCAATACACCAATATTCCAGTTTTGTATTTAGTGGAGATATTCTGAACTCAATATTATTAACTTACCATTACCATTCCCATCATCATATGGATTGACCATCGGCATGAAAATATCAACCAACAAAAAGTATGATATTATATTAGAATTCTCATATTTATAGGATTGCTGGAATGAATGACAATGAGACAACGTCATGTCTCACGAAAATATTCGGACATTATAACAATTGATAGAATACCGACAGAATAATTCTATCATTGTGTGAAAACGTAGAAATACGATTTACATTGAAATTATGAAAAATCATATCTCCGAAAGTATTAGCTTGTAGGAGTTAAAAGTAATATGAGTGGATTCTTATGGTAAAACTGCTCATTGAAAAAAAATTAATTTGGAATTTGTTTTGTAAAAAAAAAAATTTTTTTTTGTTACTCCGAAACCATCTGTCCGATTTTGCCCAATAACGAACTTAGCCGAGATATTTATCCCCCAAACCTACTCTGAAAATTTCAACTGTCAAGCTCATTCCGTTCGAGAGTTATCGTGCCTACGGCCGGCCGGACGGCCGGACCGGCCGGACAGAATGAATTTCGACCACGGATTCTTGATCAGTGAGTCGAACCAAATCGTTTAAGACCATTTTCATCGAAAAATTCGAAAATTACAGACATTTGGGCAAATTGATAAGCACTCAGTTCAGAGAAACTAGAGCGCCAAAAACATTATCGATTTTTTTCTCTAAATTTCAATAATTTACTTCTTGCTATACTATTATGTTTTACCAAAAAAAAATTAAAATTTAAGCAGCTTTTCTGGGTGTTGCAGTTTCTTTGTCAGTTTGTATACATTTCTGAAGAAGATCTGCTTTCGAATATACAGAAAATAAATACGTGGTGAAAAGCGTCAAGCCGAAATAAATGGGTACAATCACAATAAGATATCTCTATTTGGGAGTTTCTCCATTTGAAAAATACGAAACACTGGAAGATTTTATGATTTGAATCTAAATTTTCATTCGTATTCAACCGGAAGCGCCACATCTCCAACAGTTCGAATATGGATATGACGCAATAAAGACGCTCTTCATAATATGCCCACCTTTTCTGAGTTTTACGACTCCATAAACGAAATCTCAAATGGGGTCAGAAGAATTTTTACATGAAAGTATTTTCAGGTCAGTGGCTTCCATACGTTCCTGAATGGAATTTAAAGAATTGGTGACAGATGATTTCAACTCGCGATATTTCAGGAGACGTCAATTGATTCAGGATCCCTAAAAATAAAAGTTCGTTTTGTAAAAGTGCAGTTCATTTGTTGATGTTTATATAGATAATATTGGGAAAGACTGATATATCATGTGTTTGAACTCGAATACGCTAGTATAAGACATACACTAATGGAAAAAAAATCCGTTCAAGCACTGACGTGAAGTCAGGAGCTTTTGAGCTCATGTTCTATTGTCCATTCTCCTGTATTAGACAGCCATTTACCATGGTAAATTCGATAAGCGTTTGCGCGCATGTCGAATTTACGATGGTAAATTCGATTGAGAGTTTCTTGGAAAACAGAACATGCGTGCAAAAGCTCCTGATTGAACGTCAGTTTGCTCGACTCAATTTCATATATTGGAGCGTCTGATATGTATAATTCTTCATATTATGAGCCAATTTTACCTACTCACGAACTTGATCCTTTCATTTTCGCCTCAAACCTACCCTGAAGATCTCTCTGTGTTGAAGCACGGTACTTTTCGAAAAGAAGAAATATCGTTCTCAGATACAGACTGCCTACACGGAGAAAGAAACTTCCAGCTGTGGCTGTGGGATCCCTCTTTTTGAACGGAGATATTATAGAATGAAAGTCTGAAGTTAAATATCTAAGAATAATACTAGATAGTAAACTTCTGTGGAAAAAGCAGATTGAAATCACTGCTAATAAAGCAAAAAAGGATTTAATGGCGTGCAGAAATCTAGCCAGTAAGACTTGGGGCTGCAATATATTCACGTCATGATTGTGAGACCCATAATCACGTATGGGGTAGTGGTCTGGCACACAAAAATAAGCCAGAATAGCACGAGGAAAACCCTCAATTTAATTTAGATAATATCACAATATTCAAATATACCAACTAAAGATAAAATCGGAAGAATACTCCGTATTCAATTGATTTAGGGGAATAATAATCAAGTTGTCAAATTTTGATTGGTAAATGACTCCATGTGAACCCGTCCTCATAATTTGGAATTATTTCCAAATTTCGAGGAAAATGGACAAGGGCATATACTTATAGAAGTTTTGTGCATTTATTCAAACTGCTGTAAATCAGATAAAAATGATCAGATTGGATTGAAATTGAGGGAAAATGATAAGATCGTATTGTTCTTCCGATGTGCGAAATTGGGAGTCACGAACTTTCAAAATCTTCGACCAAAATGAACAATGGGATATCCTTAGGAGTTATATGCGTTTATAAAATCAGTCTAATGCACTAGAATGGACAATAGAACATACGTGCAAAAGCTCCTGACTTCACGTCAGTGCTTGAACCAATTTTTGTAATTTTTTTTTAATTTTTGGGGTAGGGTACCCACAAAATTTTACACACGTCTTTATGTCGATATTCTACAACCAGTTACCAAGCTTCAATTCGATCGAGTCTATATTTCTTGAGTTATCGAGAAAATAATATTCCAGGTGGGTATAACTCCGAAACCGTTGGTCCGATTATTCCCAAAAACGAACATAACTCTCCCATTCAGATGCGCAACCTATCCTGAAAATTGTCCCTATCTCCTTTTTTCGAAAGTTATTGAGGCAATGGTCACCCATCCAGCTACTGAACCCACCCAGAGCTATTCGGATCTTCAAAAATATACATCATGTTCAAAACTGGAACTTGACATTAGAGATAGGTTCTGAAGGCTCTCGCAAAATGTAGCGATGTCGGACGAATAGTTTCTGATATATAGAATTGTTTTCACTGATTTTCAATAATTTTTTTAAAATTTTATGGTGACATGATCCTCACGAAATTTTGCAAGAATTTTCGAGTCGGCATTTTACAACTAGTAACCATGTTTGAATTGGATTGGTTCCTTATTTTTCGAGTTATTGATGAAATTAAAATCAAATTTCAGATGGGTAAAGCTCCAAAACCGTTTAGCCGATTATGCCTATTAACAAACACAAATGTCGTATTCAGACGCACAACCTACTCTAAAAATTTAACCTCGAATCATCAGTGAGTTGAACATGATCGTTTGAGCCATTCTCGGCAAAAAAATCGAAAATTACAGACATTTGGGCAAAATGATAATGCGATGTTCCCCAGAGCATATTCGCAAAAACGAACAAATTGATAGCGCAGGTCCGAACTGAGAAAATTATTTTCTTTATCTTGTAAAACACCCTGTACATCAAATTTTGAAGAAGTGATAATTGTCTCAGAATCTACAATGAATATACTTTCAAACAAACCTATTGGCCAATAATGGTACACTTCGCAACAATATTTTCTGAACAATGAATATCTGGAATTTTCAATTCATAATAAACACGGATCTGTGTACCTCCGAATAAAGGCGAAAATTCATGAGACGATTTTGTCGTCCAAAACCAACGACGCTGTCGTCCACAATTTCGACGATTTTGTCGTTCAAAAGCAACGACTGTCGTTCAAAAGCAACGACTGTCGTTCAAAATTTCCCTTCCCCTATATTTCATGGAACGACGAAATCGGACGACAGCTTATTTTAAACTGACATAGAACCATAACCTAATTGAATTTAAATATTACAACTAAATACATATTTAGGTACAAAATGAGTTCCTAAAGTACTACAGTTATCTCTAATAATTATATAAATGTATTAAATCGCAAAAGAGAAACAATTGGGAACTTCCAAGACGATGTAATTTCTGGAGTACATAGGAGCTTCAACTCCTAATTCTAGAATCCTTGTAGAAGGAGAAGAGGTTCTAAATGTAGATCATGTAATCATGTATGACAAAACAAATTGTGGTCCCAGTTTTATAGACATTTGTTCCTTATGTTTACAAAGTAGTGCCCTTAATTCAGAACCACATAAAATTGATGGCCCATATTAATGTGGAGAATGGTAAACTAAAAAAAAGTATGGTATATTCTTGTAAAGTCGGAGCATGGAGCAGGTGTAAACATATTACTGATGTCTTAATTCAAGTTCAGGTGCATGCTGTTATAGTTCATTTATGAGGATATATAGTGTCTAATTGATTCAGATAAAGCTGTGGTAAAACAGTTATCAATAATTAAAATGATTTTTTCATATCTGATACATATATTTTATGTGAAAATAATTATTAAGAATAACCCCAGGTTTCTGAAAGGCTGATCAACACAAATGTTAACTAATCAGTGATCAATCTCTTGTCAACCCTCATCTGAGTTGCGCAAAGCGCAAAAACTCGGACTGATTTGACATTAACAGTTCTGTTAACTTTGACCAGCCTTTCAGAAACCGGGTGTAAGTGTAATGTTTGAGGTATAATAAAGTTGCTTTTTTTTGTTTTGTTTCCAAGAGTTTTGATGACCAACTCTTCTATTCAATTGAAAATATCAAAATTGCTTATGCCTGTGAAACTTTTCAAAGCACTTTCACTGTTCAAGATATCACTCTTTGTAGATAACCTGGATGTATCAACGGCACAAGTGTTAGGTGGTCTGGTAACAATGTACACAACCAAGTCTACTACTATAGCATTATTATTGCTGTTCAACTAACTCAAAGATGCCTGGGCGATGCTTATTTCTTCTTCCGAATGAGGTTTTTCAGCACAGCAAGTCATCGACATATCCTTTCTCAGTTCTCTTTCGAGGTACCTCCTTGTACTCTGTTTGAAGATGATGTAGTTCCAAGTTGAGTACTCTTCGGTCTATTAGTTTTCCTCCTAACGCAGTTTCAATTATTATATTTATATTTGGTTTCCGGAGGTAAGAAGTGAAAACACAAACCTATACATTTTGGCATATTTTTCGCCCATGAATTGCATTTGGGCACACAACAATAGTCATTTCTGGTCATATTAGTTAGGATAATATTATCTACTTTGATTTGAATTTGTCCAATAGAGATGAATGGACAACAGAATATGCGCGCAAAAGCTCCTGACTTCACGTCAGTGCTTGAACTAATTTTAATTTTAGCGGCTGTCAGAGTCATCATTTGTCGTTGGAACGCTAGATTAATCCAGCATTAGAACGACGTCGTCCAAATGACTGTATACTCATTTAGACGACGTCGTTCGTTTAGAAACGAACCACGAGAATCTTGTCGTTGCGATTTAATCGTTCCATGAATTTTCGCCTTAATGCGTTAATACATATTGAATGAATTGAATTTCTTAGTATCATGAGTTTAGGAATGTGGTGCATCTTATTTCACCCAATACAAAAATTCAGGGTTTCGACTTCGGATTACCCAAAAGAGTTTTTCAAAAAAATACTGCTATGTTCGAAATCATGGTCAAATGATAGAAATTCCCATTCTCGAATTATTTATCTTTTAAAACTCTTTGTTTTGAATAACTGTAATAGATGGTAGAATCAAAGATTTAATAGAAACAAAAACACAAACAAATATTGAGTTTGAACAATCATTTGATTGAAAAGTGAGTTACAACAGGTACAAGTAAGCTAAAAAAAACTGTGTGTTATTCGCTCTCAGGAGCTGATAACTGTGTATAGCTGTTACAAATTAATTTTTCCATTCTAACTCATTATAAAAGGGACCTTATGACCTGCAAGATCCCCAGATCTTACATGCTTGGTTTATTTCCTTTGGGTCCACTTGAAAAATAAAGTTTATTTCGAAGAAATCGTGGATAGGGAGGAACTGATTAATCATATTAAAGCTTCATGTGAAGAGATAGGAAATCGTCCAGAAATTATAGAGAAAGCTGTAGCGCATTTGATCAGAGGATCTAGAAAATGTTTAGAAGAAAGAGAGGGTATTTGCGAAAACCAAGTTATGAATTTTTTCTCCTTAATTGTCATTTGTTCTTAGTTTAATGTTTATAAGATACATTTTTCATATTCTTGGCGCTCTTGTTCCTCGGAGCAGAGTACTTATCAATTTGCCCAAATGTCTGTAATTTTAGAATTTTTGGCTGAAAATGGTCTTAAACGATTTGGTTCGACTCACCGACCAAGAATCCGTGGTCGGAATCAATTCTGTGCGGCCGGTCCGGCTGGCCGGCCGGCAGTAGGCACGATAACTCTCGAACGAAAGGAGTTAGAGGATTGAAATTTGCAGAGTAGGTTTGTAACGTAAATATCTCGAACAAGTTCGTTAACGGGCAAAATCCACCAAGCGGTTTTGGAGTTATGGCCTTTTTTAGTAAAAACATTTTTTATGAATATTTCCGAAACCGATCACTCGATCTATCTGAAATTTAGCATCAAATTGTAGAATCATGTCCTTTAGACGCATGTGAAGTTTTGTATTGATTAGGTTACTGTAAACTGTAAAAAAAAAATTTTTTAATTTTTAAATTTTGTTTCTACAATAACTCTCGAACGGAATGAGCTAGGTTAGGGAGATAAATATCTCGGTTGAGTTCGCTATTGGGCAAAATAGGCGAGATGGTTTCGGAGTAACGAAAAAAATTTTTTTTTTAACTTACAAATTTCAAAATAAATTTTTTTGGCGCTCTTGTTTAAGATGCAGTTCCACCCTAAAAATCCATTGATATCATTTTTAACTCCAACTAATACTTTCGGAGAAATGATTTTTCGAAATTTCAATAATGAATTGTACTTCTATGTTTTCATAGAATGCTATAATTATTCAATCTATGATTTATTATATGATCTGTGTGCATACTCGTATATGTCATCCTGTTCTATAAGAGAGAGTCAAATTCATTACAGGTATTTTAATTTGATTTCTTCCATGGTGCAGTTCTCATTCTCAGATTGCTCATTTAATCTAGACAAATAAACTATTATTTGAATTGAATTTCCTTTATGATGCAGTTCTATCATAAGAATACATTGATATAATTCTCAACTCTGAGAAACCAATACTTTCGGAGGTATAATTTGTATGTTTGTACAAGAGCGCCAGAAAGCTCCTGTGCACATGGCTTGAGCCATTTTATAATAGTCCAATTAAATGTTCAATGTTATTTCAAGTCTCAGTTGCGAAATATCGGTGTAAGCAACCAAAACGCACACAACTATTCCTTCACACTTCTATCAATAATTAATTCGAATTTTCGGTTGTTTGGCATAAAATCTTCAATTATGCTAACATATGTGTTTAAATTTGAAAAAGAATTTTCAAATAAGTATTTCTTTCATTTTTGGCGCTCTAGTTCCTCGGAACCTCGCTCGGAACTGAGTGCTTATCAATTTGCCCAAATGTCTGTAATTTTCGAATTTTTCGATGAAAATGGTCTTAAACGACTCACTGACTCACTGATCAAGAATCGGTGGTCGAAATTCATTCTGTCCGGCCGGTCCGGCCGGCCGGCTGGCCGTTGGCACGATAACTCTCGAACGGAATGAGATAGACAGTTGAAATTTTTAGAGTAGGTTTGGCCGATAAATATCTCGGCTAAGTTCGTTATTGGGCAAAATCGGACAGATGGTTTCGGAGTAACAAAAAAAAAAAATATTTTTTCACATAACAAATGACAAATTAAATTTTTTTCAATAAGCAGTTTTACCATAAGAATCCAACGATATCATTTTTAACTCTAACAAGCTAATACTTTCGGAGATATGATTTTTCAAAATTTCAATAAAAAATCGTATTTCTACGTTTTCACAGAATTATATGATTATTCTATGTATGAATTGTCATAATATCAACTTATTTTCCTGAGACATGACATTGTCTAATTCCTTGCTAATAGTTGGTTCGAGAAACGTCAAAATCGACTTAGAGAGACAAGGGTAAAAAACCGTCAAATAAACCCTCATGTGGCGATTTTATGTCGAAAAGTGAAAATTAAGAATATACAGGGTGAGTCTTTGACCACTGCATTAATTTTAACCAAAGATTCCTCTCATCAAATGAAACACTTTTTTCATTTACCATTTTTCCAGATTCGGCTCAGGTAAAAAGTTACAAGCGTTTAAAGATTTCACAATGTGCTAATACACTCCCGCATATAAATTATCTATGACATTGTTGGCGGACGAGAATAAGGCATGGTAACGTGGTTTACAGCTTGATTCGGGATTCCAACGCTCAGGGACGGATCCATAAAAGTATTGAAATTTCCGGAGTTTTCCATTTTAAAACATTCAATGAAGAATATCTCGAAAACGGTGCGTTTAAGGAGAAATGATGAAGAATAATATAATGTTCTAAAACGATGGAATATTCTTGAAATGACTCAAGAAAAACTTCATATGCTTTGTTCATGCTAATTTCGTTTAGTTTTATGAATCGACGAGTCCATAACTAGAAAACCAGTAGAAGTAGAAAATAACTAATATTTGGAAAATATGTATCATAGTTATAGGCAACTTTACGCCAACATTCATTTTATTTCAAAAAATGATGTCAAAGCTACAAAATAAAAAAATTGGTTCAAGCCCTGTGGACAGGAGCTTTTGGGCGCATGTTCATCTTCCCGTACTGGCCAGTAAAGAAAAAAAGCAGTATCATGTTGAATACCTTAATATTATTCTGGAACACAAATTTTCCATTACAATAATCTTCATCTAGCTTCTATTTAGTATCAATTCCTGTAGAACGTGATCATAATAAGTGTTTTCCATATAATAAAATGTGTTTGAACTTGGTATGTAGGAAATCTGACATCAATTATTGGAATTAATTGATTTGACAAACAGCCGTCAAATGAGGTACTTTTCAAGTCGATCAACATCGTCCTTCTTTCGACGTCTAAACTATGACTTGATTCTTTATGTTTATGTCTTTGAATTTGTTTTCGGTGGAATTCAAAGAGTTCATAGAATAATCGATGAAAATACTGAGAGAGACCCAGGAAATTTGACACATTTTGTCTTATATCTCCAGAAATTGAAATCGTATAGAGCCAAAATTTTTCACAATGTTGCAAAATACTACAATTGACGTTAGTACAAGTTTTTGTTGCAATCTGATGAATAGTTCACGAAAAAAAAATTTTTTTTTCGAAAAAATTAAAAGAAATATTTTTTTAAAAATTACCAACATTTCGATCATAACAGAATTTTGCCAAAAGTTGCGCGTTTATATCCTCGAACTGACTACCAAGTTTCGATTCAACATCTTCTTTAGTTCCTGAAATATCAGGGAAATAACCTCAAAATTTTAAATGTCTATAACTCCTAAACCGTCCGGCCGATTTTGCCCGTTAACGAACTTAACCGTCGCATTTTGATCAGAAACCTACCCTGAAAGTTTGAAGTCGATAGGACCTTCGGTGCTCCTGTTATCGTGCTTACGGCCGGGAAACCGGCCGGCCGGCCGGCCGGCCGGCCGGCCGGACGGCACCCGAAAATCTGACACCGGATTCGTGATCAGGGAGTCCGAATTAGTCTATTAGCCAATTTTCAGCTCGAAATTCGAAAATTACAGACATTTGGACGAAATGATAGGACGATGTTCCCCCAGAACATGCGCCCAAAAACGATTTTTTTTCAAAATTTCAACAGCCTGTATCTTTTTACCTGAGCTGAATTTGGAAAAATGTTAAATGAAAAAAGTGTTTCATTTGATGAGAGGAATCTTTGGTTAAAATTAATGCAGTGGTCAAAGACTCACCCTGTATATCCCAGGTAAGTACCGGCGTTTTATTCTAATACCGGAGATCGATAAGATCGTTTGAGGAGCCCGATAGACGGTTGGTCTGACCCGTCGGGTTTCGGAACGAGAGAAGGCGGGCTCAAATCCCGGAAATGGAATTACACATTTTGGCGCTCTAGTTCCTCGGATCTGAATGCTTATAAATTTTTTTTAAGATGCAGTTTCACCATTAAATTCCATCGATATCATTTTCAACTCCAACAAGCTAATACTTTCGGAGATTTGATTTTTCTAAATTTCAATAATGAATCGTACGTACTTCTTAGTTTTCACAGAATGCTATAATTATTCTATCTAAGCTTTATTATATGATCTGTTTTCATACTCTTACATGTCATCCTGTTCTTTAAGAGAGAGTCAAATTCATTTTAGCTATTTTAATTTGATTTCTTCCATGTTCTCATTCTCAGATTGCTCATTTAATCTTGATAAATAAGCTATTATTTGAAATTAATTTCCTTCATGATGCAGTTCTTTCATAAGAATTCGTTGATATAATTCCCAACTCTGAGAAACCAATACTTTTGGAGATACAATTTGTCTATTTGAACTAGAGCGCCAGAAAGCTCCTGTCCACAGGGCTTGAACCCATTTTCTAATTATTTTCAGGTACCCACATAGGTAATCAAATGTGGAGCTCGTAAATTCATGTTTAGATGGAATACGATGCAGCACTATAATGAATTGATGTTACTGAGAATTTCAATTGATTCGATATTAATTAACGCATTATTCGGAGATTCACAGGTCCGTGTTTATTATAAAATTGAAAATTCAATATTCAATGGTTCATAAAATATTGATACAAAGAGTGCCATTATTGCCAATAGGCTTGTTTGGAAGAGTATTTATTGTAGATTCTGAGAAAAATTTCACTTCTCGAAAATTTGACGTGCAGGGTGTTTTACAATATGTGGAATAAAGAAAATAATGTTCTCAGTCCGGACTTGCGCTATCAACAAGTCATTATCTACGAATATTAGGCATAGGCCTATACTAAATCACTGAATTTTTCATGAGGATACATGCAGACATTCAAGAGAAATGCCGATTGAACATTTTTGATAAAATACATAAAACATCCTGTACCTATATCTTGAACAACTATAATTAGGATATATTTCGAACACTGATTTATACTCACCAAAATGTTCCGCATCTTCACTGAAAGCCTGTACGATCATTCGTGAAACACCCTGTATATATCATAAGGCTCACATTTTACTATGAAAGTATTAATTCTCCTTTGTAGTAATCTTTCGGCCGTTATGAAACGAAATTGCCTCGGCAATGCATTAAATAGCTTCATGCACATATGCTTCGGGAGATGATAGCCCTACGTCCGAGTCCTGTAGCGGTCTTCAAACATCTGAAGTTCTGAATAATCATCACTTGCATTGGCCAAATCTGGTTTCGAAAAAAAACCCTCCTGGCTTTATGATATTTTCCTTTTTAAATTCTAACATTGAATGGATTTCTAAGAACAAGAGTGAATACCTTTGAAAATTAACTACCTATGAAATTATCCCGTGAGGCACGTTGGTTCGTACAAGCGACATCTACATCCTCCAGAAGGTGGTGAGTACAATATCAAGGCAATAACAGACGGATAGCTGCTGGGAAGCCTCTCGAGAACTCGAGCAGCTCACCATACCAGCAGTTTATGCATTGCAATGTCACAAGAAGCTGGACACGTTTTCAACCAATTGGTTCCCAGGTAACACAGACCTCGCATAGAGGTGTCTGAGAGGTTACAATGTGGATGAACTGTGAGCTCCCATTGTGAGATCCTCAAGATATCACACATATAACCAGAATAAGACATTCCTATTGCGAGCGCCCAAAGATATCACACAGATAACCAGAATAAGACATTCCTCTTGTGAGCTCCTCAAGATAACACTCAGATAACCACAATAAGATATTCTTATTGCGAGCTCCTTAAGTCGTTGCAAGTATAAATAGAATAAGATATTCCTATAGGGGAGATCCTGAAGATATCACATATGTAACCAGAATAAGACATTCCTATTGCGAGCTCATCAAGATATCACACAGAAAACGAGAATAAGACTTTCCTATTGCGAGCTCCTCACGATGTCACACAGATAACCAGAATAAAACATTCCCATTGCGGGCTCCTAAAGATATCCCACAGATAACCAGAATAATACATTACCATTGCGAAGATACTCAAAATATCACATATGTAACCAGAATAAGACATTCCTGTTGCGAGCTCCTGAAGATATCAAGCACATAACTAGAAAAAGACATTCCTATTGCGAGCTCCTCAAGATATCACAAGTGTAACGAGAATAACGCATTCCATTGCGAGGTCCTCAAAACATCGCAAATTCAACAAGAACAGGAAATCAGGTGGAAATCTGGGATCTACTCCATCCCTACTCTGCACTTCTCGTTTCCACTGGTAGGAGGCGCAATCGTCTACTCTGTACCCGGAAGAACAACCCCATCGCTAATAACCCGAGTGGATCCATATTGCAGCCATCTTTACTCAGTACTGCCCCATTTGAGTAGCCTGACAATTTCCCCATGCGATATCTCTCATATCTGAGATGTTACTGAGCTCATCCCCTGTGACGGACATTTGAAGGAGATAGGGAGGTCTGGGCGAGCTCTCTGTGATATCGCAATAAACCACTCAAAATATTCCCCAGGGTGAGCAGTTTGAGAGCTTATTCATGTGATATCTCTGAGATGTTATTGGGCTCATCTCGTGGGGCGGACAGTTGGAGGTGATAGAGAGGTCTGGGTGACCTCCCTGCGATATCACAATAGACCTCTCAAAATATTCCCCAGCGTGAGCAGTTTGAGAACTTCCCCATGCGATATCTCTGAGATGTTACCGGGCTCATCCCCTGTGGTGGACATTTGGAGGTGATATTGAGGTCTGGGTGACCTCCCTGCGATATCACAGTAAACCTCTCAAAATATTCCCCAGGGTGAGCAGTTTGATAACTTCCCCATGTGATATCCCTGAGATGTTACTGGGCTCATCCACTGTGGCGGACATTTGTAGAAAACCTCTCAAAATATTTCCCAGAGAGCATCTTATCAAAATATTGCCCAGGGTGAGCAGTTTGAGAACTTCCCCATGTGATATCTCTGAGATGTTACTGGGCTCATCCCCTGTAGTGGATATTTGGAGGTCATAGGGAGCTCTTGGTGACCTCCCAGCGATATCGCAAAAGGCGTTACAATATCTCGGAAGGAGCTCACCGAGATATCTCTGGGAGGTCCCTGTGTTACCTGGGATTATTCCATAGAATTAATACACGAAGCTGAAATCAACTTACCATCATATGAAATGGGAAATGGGAAACTATCCAAGAACTGTGTCACAGAAATACTGTTCAAAAATATAGAATTGATGAATTTATAGAGAATGAAATATTATTTTGTATACTTCAGCTCCGAGTTTGATTTATAGGTAAAATCGATACAATAGAATGATTAATGAAATATAAGAATCCGTAGTCTGTCTGTGGGGTAGGTTTGAGGTCTGAATACGCAGGCCTACTTTGAGAACGCTTACCACGAAATATATATCTTCATATAAGATTTTACTTCGGCTCCAGATACAGTACAGTCTTACCGCCCCTTCAGCTTCAGTCAGGTCCCCTACAGTTTCGTACAAACAACAAATTGATCTTCTAGGGGCGCTAACAGGTCCCTCTCGTCTTCGCCCCGACCTCTGGCAATGCCGGCAATTTCCACGACTGAGACGAGATTGTTTGTTTGTGTTTCAGGATATCGGGAACGTGCGATGCCCCGCGATGTGGAGATACGTGATGGCCGCCACGAGAGGGGATTCCCGAAGGCTACGTTCTCCAGAGTCGGTTTTCACCGTCCAGCCGGCCGCTTACGGCCCGCGTCCGGGACCCCTGTGCAGGTGAGACCATGGTTGACAATTTGTTAGTTATTAGTTCGGACACAGTAATTGTAGACCTTACCGCAACAACGGGTCAGCTCCATTTCGACAAATAGTTTAGGAGGCACACAAAAGCATTTTATATCAATACTCTAGAGCAGGGATCACCAATTAGTTTCATTGGGGGTCCGTTTAAAAAATATATACATCTGTCGCGGTCCTTTTGGTAGATGATGACTAGCACCTATGATTTATATTTATAATATCAATTGAAATAAAAAAATTACGAAAAAAAAAATTGGTTCAGGCACTGACGTGAAGTCAGAAGCTTTTGCGCGTATGTTCTATTGTCCATTCTTCTGTATTAGACACCCTTAATCGAATTTACCATGGTAAATTATGTTGTCCATTCTCCTGTATTGAACACTCTTAATTCGAGTTTACCATGGTACATTCAAATCAAGTGTCCAATACAGAAGAATGGACAACATAATTTACCATGGTAAATTCGGTTCTCCTGTATGGGACACTCTTAATTCGAATTTACCATGGTAAATTCGAATTAAGTGTCCAATACAGGAGAATGTACAACATAATTTACCATGGTGAATTCGATTAAGGATGTCCAATACAGAAGAATGGACAATAAACATACGCGCGAAAGCTTCTGGCTTCACGTCAGTGCTTGAACCAATTTTTTTTTTTGTGATTTTTTTGAAATATCCTAGGGGTACGGTTCTTAAAATTTTGTTTTTCGTAATTTTCTAGGGGTACGGTTCTTACAAAATTTTAAACACGTCTTTATGTTGATTTTCTACTACTAGTTACCAAGCTTCAATTCGATCGAATATTTATTTTTGAGTTATCAAGGAAATAATATTCCAGGTCTGGGTATAACTCGGAAACCGTTAGACCGATTATGCCCAAAAACGAACTCAACTCTCCCTTTCGGATACGCAACCTACCCTGAAAATTGCAAGTCCCTATCTCCTTTCGTTCGAAAGTTATCGAGGCAACGGTCACCCATCTACTGAACTCACACAAGAATGCTCGAATCTCCAACAATATTCAACCGATCGTGTTAAAACTTGAAACTTGGCAGTAGACTTTGGTTCTAAAGGCTCTTGCAAAATTTCAGCAATTTCAGACGAATAGTTACTGATATATAGATTTTTTTTTCAATTTTCAATGATTTTTTAAAAATTTTCTACAAATACTATCCCCACGAAATTTTGCAAGAGTTTTTGCGTTGGCCTTCTATAACTAAAAACCATGTTTGAATTCAATCGGTTAAGTATTTTCCGAGTTAATGAGGAACAAAAACAACCAAATTTCAGATGGCTATAACTCTAAAACCGTTTGGCCGATTGTGCTTATAAGCAAACTCGAATGTCAAATTCAGATGCACATCCTAACCTGAAATCTTCAAGCCGCTCTCTCTTTCCATTCTCAGGTTATCGTGACAACAAAAATATTTTTTAATAATTTTCTAGCGATACGATTCTCACAAAATTTCACAAACGTCCTTAGGTTTATATTCTACAACTATATTGGTTGAAAACAAAATTATTACTCGGAAACCATTGGACCGATTATGCCCATCATCGAACTTATCCGTCGTATTGAGATGCGCCACCTACCCTGAAAATTTCAAGTCACTAGCTCTTTCTGTTCTCAAGTTATCGATGCAACGGCTGGACAGAATCAAATTTGACCTCGAATTCTTCATTGGTGAGTCGAACCAAATAGTTTGAGACCATTTTCGTAAAAATATTCGAAAGTTACAGACATTTGGGCAAAATGACAACGCGATGTTCCCCAGAACATACGCGCAATAGCACGGTAAGTATTAATGCGAAAAGTGACATTGTCACGTGGCTATCCAATGATCGGAAGAGACAACAAAAAGCGAAGGTTATATTCAATTACCACAAATTTTTATATTGATATTCTTTAAATTCTTCTGGTACCGCACAAAATGGGTCGGCTGTCCGTATCCGGACCGAGGTCCGCCATTTGGTGACCCCTGCTCAAGAGTATAGGTCTTTTGTGATTTTTTCTTCATTTCATAATAGAATAAGTTAAACACTAGATAATTCTTTTTTGAAGCAAAATTCAACTTTCAAAAACTTAATTACATATGATTGTTTACTGGAGCTACCTCGTTGTTGTCGAAAATTAAAATAAAACTATTTAAGTCACACCTACATAAGTCATACTTAGTAAAGTTACACTTACTTATGTGACACTAAGTCACACTTACTTATATCACACTCACATAAGTCACACTTAGACAGGATTAGATTTGATGAACAATGAGTCCACAAGGTGAAACTGGGGGAACTGGATAAGTTCTCATCCACGAGTCCCATATCCCTTATCAAAATAGATTTAGGTGAGCCACAATAGGCCGATTGATCGCAGTGACAGGGCGTTGTTCGTCCGCCCGGCACAACCCATATCTGATCTAATTTATTTAAGCCACTCTTGCTTAACACAAAGATACTGAAGTCACACATTCTCAAGTTACATACTCTTAGCCTCTCAAATCAGCAGGCATGGAGGGTATGTTTCCCATATATTTTCCCAAATCATGGAGAAAAGCAAGGGTTCTTTTCATCCACAAAGTGGGACGAAAAGGCTCCTCAGAACCTAAATCTGAACCCACACATTTCTCCTAAAGAAAGTGAAGAAAATTAATGATAATCAGGTGAGACGAATTATAAAGCTTCACCGAAAACAATTTGTCTGCAGATCAGGCAAATCCACGGTAGATGCACTCCACGATCTCATTGTAGATGTGGAGATGATCTTCCCCACAAAAGGGGTCTTAATTGCTATGTTTGGTGATATTGGGGGTACTTTTGACAACACCCTGCACACCACCATATGGAATTCTGACAGGCGCAAAGTGGTAGAACTCACCAGTGCTGAGTGAATATCGACAATGCTGAAAGGGCCAGCCGTCACGGCCTACCTGGAAGGGGCAGAAGTTACTGTGCTGACGTATAGAGGTGGTCCACAAGGTGTGAACCCCTGCTGAGGAGCCTAGTCATGGATGGAATTCCGGAATGGCTTTCGGCGGAGGGTTACAATGCCCAGGCATAAGCTGATGACATACTGATAACTGTTAGAGGCAAGCGCAGAGGCATACTCAGTAGCCGATTGCAAGCGGCCCTCAGTATTACCGAAAATGGGTGTGAAGAGGAAGGACTTAGCGTCAGTCCCTCTTGACCAACTTGATTCCCTCCACTAGAAGGAGGAATCTGAATCTCCGAGCTTTGGTTCTAAATGACCTGACTCTGTACTCCTCCAGTGAGTGCAATCTAGGATTAATAATACAATTCTTTCCAAAGCAACAGCGGCTATGTGGGCCTGCAAATGAATTTTTGGGAAGACATGGGGGCTGAAACCGGTAATGGCAATGTGGTTATAAGTAGCAGTGGTACGCCCCATTGTCAGCTCCGCATCCCTAACATCGTGGAAAAAAATGATGAGGCCACCACACGCAGTCGGTCGCAGAAGCTACAACGGCTTGCCTGTGTTGGTAGCGCAGGAGCTAGCTATGCAACTTCCACAGGTGCGCTTGCAGTCATACTTAATCTGCTTCTCTTGCACCTACGTGTAAGGAAATGCAGCCTGCTTTATGCAATAAGAATTTCTCTGTTGTGGAAAACTCCTACCTGGTAACTGGGTAGGACTTATGAGGTTACTGGAACAAGTGGATTCAAACCTCTTGGCAAAGCCCTCAGATGTAATGCCAGCCATATTTGAAATACATATTCTTATGACACTCTTTCTCTAGTCACATTCACTCAAGTCACATTTACATAAGTCACTAGCAAACCCAGCGAACTCCGTTTCGCCACCAGATGGCTTCGTTCTATGTAACATTTCGTTTGGTGATTAAAAAATGAAGAAAAATATTTATTTTGTTTTATATTTGAAAAGGAAAAATTTTATTTCATTTCACAACAGTAATGAATTCATTTCGATTACAAAAATGAAGTGTTATTTAGTTGAACTTCTCTAAGTAAATGAAAGTGAATCCAAAGTAAATACTGAATCGAAGCGTTATACGTGTCCGCAAATTATCCGTTTCATTGAAGTTCTCTTTGGTAAACCACATTTTTTGTTTTTTGGTCTGACGTTAACACAAACAAAGCGGATGGTTTCCCAACTCGTGAACACGCAACGTATAACTGCCCATGTGAAAAACAATGATTTTCTAAATTTATCCCGCAAACACTAAGCGATTGGCCTTGCGACTTGTTAATTGTCATTGCGAACGCAAGGCGAACAATGGTTTCAGTGGCTGTGGTGGTGTAAGTAATGGATCCAGTTTGACTTTTCCACTTGCGCAGCACAATCCAGCCGTTTCTCTTTTGAACTTTAACGCATTGCAATATCGGCATATAGTCATCATTGGTCCAATATCTAAATTTTCATCATCACTGTAGTTCGCAGTGGGATCATATTGGAATGCCAAGCGATTGTATGATGCCAATGATCTTCGTGTGCTCACGCGTTGTCTCAATCGGGCATTTTCACTTATTATATTTTGTCTTTCTTCGCTTAAGTTCTGTGAATACACTTGTTGCTGGCTTGCATGTCTTGTGCGGCGGCCGATGTTAGCAAGTCGTCCTCTAGGCATTTTGGACTATGGACATAGTGGTGAATTTAACCTCAAATGCACGATCCATATAATTTATACAGTTCAACTTACCACCTTAAAGACAAATGCCTGCTGCTGAAATTGAATAAAAATTTGCACAGTACACGTGATTGATTTGATGCATTCCAATTGAAATGTTAGGAAACGAATAACTTATTTTTTTACTCTTTTTTCACAATTTCACAGTGAACACAATACCGGTTTGTCACATGAAATCATAGACATAGAATAACATGGACTGGCCCTCACGTAACTTTATCACACAGTTCGTTGCGGAATACATTAGAAAGAGAGATGTGAGAAGGATAGAATAAGTAAAGGCAAATAATGGTATAAAAACAATGGTCTTTTTATACCATGGGCAAATACACAAATTGGAAATTGGGGTATATTAGAAAAATCCCGATTTTTTCAAGAGGAATATTGATTATTTTGAATGAGTATCGAAAAAGCTGAATGAATTACAGTAAGGTAATTTACGAGAAATATTTTCAGATTATAAGTATCAGAATAATCAGAAAAGAGTCTCGGATTTAAATTAGAATATTTTGTCTATTCTGTCTATTCTGTCTACAAATCACCAAAACACATACACAATACATGAAACCAAACAATACAGTATACAATTGAGAAATGTCAACGGATAAAGGAAACCAATGTTTCGTATTATGTGATTTTGCCAATCGCCAAATTATATGAATATATTCTTATACTATGGTTTGCCTTTAACTATTCTGTCTTTTTTCAATGATGATATCAATGGTCTCTTTCTCACAACCAGTCCATGTTATATGTCTATGCATGAAATTAACTGAGCAGAGAACAATGAGTAGCTGTCAAACAAAATGTATCACGCACCGGCGCCATCTACTTAAAATATTGGTTTGTAGTACATGCTATGTATCAGGGATGCCGCTGTATGTGAAAAATAATTTTCCCGCTTTTCTGTTGAAATTTTTCCTGAATTTTCTTTGCTATAAACCCCACGGAGCCCGAGAAGTAGATGTGCAACAAGAGTTTTGGCGCAAAATGCCCCATTTTTACATGTAAATCCCCATAAGGAAATCTAAGGTCCATTATGCAAAAATTGTACCCTTATGAACGCGAAGCCAGCGTTTTCAAGGTCATTTGTTTTGGACGGCTGAACAGTGAGTTGCGCAACGCCACGCCCCCTCAGCTGAGGCTTTGGTAGGGAGGGATTGAAGCGCTGACGTGAAATCAGGAACTTTTGCGCGCATGTTCTATTGTCCATTATCCTGTATCGGAATTGGATTGTTAATGGGGACTCGTATCAACCGCAGGTATATGACCCTTTGCATTGTGCGTATCGGTTTCGGGTAATTCTGATATATGATATTCGTAGAATTTTCAGCATCTCTAGGCAATAGGAATTATTCTATCAGTCATATGAAGTTTGATGCATGAGGTACTAGATCCTTTTTTCGAATTATTATTGGGGGCATTTATCGTTTATATGAAAGGGAATACCATGGATTATTTGTGAATCTTTCGGTTTACGCAGACTTTGGGGGATGATTGAGTGGTTTTGTGATTTTCAGCAGACCCATTGTGAAGCACTGACGTGAAGTCGGGAACTTTTGCGTGCATTGTCCATTCTCCTGTATTGGAATTGGATTGTTAATTGGGAGGGGCTCTCAGGGACTTTCAGGTTATCATAAAAATTGGTTCAAGCCCTGTGGATAGGAGCTTTCTGGAGCTCTTGTTCAAACAGACAAATTGGTTTCTCAGAGTTGGGAATTATATCAATGTATTCATATGATATCACTGCATCATAAAGGAAATTCAATTCAAATAATAGTTTATTAGATAAGTAATAATAAATTACCTTGTAATCGATCAAAAATTTCCAGATCTACGTTCACCAAACTACAGAATTATGCTTTCAATATTTACGTAATATTTTCAAACATTTACGGGTGAGGCCCCCCGTTGCATCGCTAAAATACGACCCCAATATTTACAATATTCCCTTCTGTCAAGTTGTCATTATGAGAATTCATACATAGAATAATAATTATATCAATCTGTGAAATACGATTTACATTGAAATTTTATTCGGATTATTATTGGGTAGGCATTTATCGTTTATTTGAATGGGAATACCGGGGATTATTTGTGAATCTTTTGGTTTACGCGGTCGAGAAATATAACTTTGGGGGGATGATTGTGTGGTTTTGAAAATTTGTTGTCATAATGAATAAAATCAATGGAAAGCGTGTCTCAACATAATGTTAATTATCTACATCTACCTTTATTTCATAAGAGCATAAATCAAAGATTTCTGCTTTTCTTGCTGCCAAAAATATTTAACTCCTTACCCACTGAACTAAGGGACTACTGGAATAATAAAAAATTGTACAAAAAGAAACTGAAAGCATTCATTCTGGATGATCCATCAATTTTTGAGAACATATTTTGATATTATGAGTATATGTACCTGACGCTAGTTATATTTTTGCTCTGATCGGTAACATTCATTCTTGATGACTGTTCAGAATTTTTGAAATATTTCGATCCACGTATCTGGTAGGTACTCGATGATTGTTCATTCTGGTAAATTTTGTTTTTGAGGTGAAGAGGAAGAAAAAAAAAAAAAAAAAAGGATGTATAACTTAATTTTCAGCTACAGGAAGAATACCTGAAATTATATCGGGAATCTAGCACACAAACTTATGTTTAGGCGAAATTCCTGAAAATTGTACACATATTGTAGATGAAAGCTGATGAATAAAATTTGTATTGTAAATTTGTATTGTACATCGTTCAATACTTCATTTCTATAAAAGTACATACATTCTAAAATTGCATAACTCTGAACACAAGGATTGATTCTACAGAAAGCATTTATGAAATCTTCAACAGAATTGTCGTTGTTATTTTTGCTGGAGTTTCGTATCGATTCTTTGATGGTGTCCACGAATTTAAAGTAATACAAAGTCATTCGGAGATATTTCAACATTTCAAGACGACTGATAATTATCACTCGATTCAATTGAGATATCTTATTCAAGTCAACTTCACTGAAATATATGCAGTTTCCCCATTTTGTCACGCTAGTAATCATACATTCACCAGCACATCGTACAACTGTAGCTCCACATTCTTGTTGATAACCATTTTCGATTATTGCAATAAATGACTCCCATTCCCAATCATCAAAGGATATCACGCAGTCATTACAGCTCAGTTTAACAGCAGGTGTTAATTGTCTCGTCAGACTTATACCACGATCGATGTATAGAGAAGTAGACCCTAATCCACACTCACTTTCTAGGTGGAACAGGCCATTCAACAGGTAGTGCTTTTCGTTTGTAACTTCAAAATTACATGATTCGGGATTCGAATCCACATTTTCACTCAGCACCGACTCACGTTATAGAAATTAGATGAAACCAGAATCGAACGTCATATGGTACATTTCAGGCTTGTAGACCCCCCGCACATGTAACTAGCGGACTCTTTTACATAAACAAAATATAGGTCTAGATCCTTTTTTCGAATTATTATTGGGGCGGCATTTATCGTTTATATGAAAGGGAATACCATGGATTATTTATGAATCTTTCGGTTTACGCAGACGAGCAATATAAGGGATTCCAGTTATTTCAAAAACAATTTATGTTGTGGTTTTCAGCATTAGATGAAACCAGAATCGAACACTATATGGTACATTTCAGGCTTGTAGACATAAACAAAAGCAACCGCAATTTTAGTTGAGTCAGTTGCAATATGCCCACATACGTGTTGTTCGCATTATGTATGGGTTCTATTGCATAAACAAAAGCAAAGATGAGCAGGGCCGTACTTATTCTTCCAATTTGAAACTGAAGAATTAGTGAAAATGAAATGATTGAAAAAATTCATTCAATTTGAATCGTTTGAAAGTTGATGAAAGAATGAATCCATGAACATTAAGAACAATCTTTGAAATGCGAATACGAGTAGGTTTTGTAAATCGCAGCAATATTCAGTTTCCATTTTGCATCTATACTTTCAATTCGCTGATTTAATTATGATATTTTTCATCCCATATTTAGGAAAAACCTTAATGTATCGAAAAAATTTCCAATAATTCGATGATTGTAGATATCATTGAGCAGACTTTAACGAAAATATTGAAAATGTTTGAAAAGATGAAAAAGTTGAGCAAATCTATTTCAATAAGTCAATGAAAAAAAAAATGTTTCCATGAATTTACACATCTTTGATATGCGCGTAAGAGGTTTTCAAAAATAATCTGCATATTCAAAATCAAAAGCATTTGGGGAAAAGCTGATATTTTTCCCTTGTATCTAAAATAGCATTGTAGAAAAAAGCGGAAATGTATAAAAAAGAACTGCTCCCTCTTTAATTCCGATTGTTCAGATATGCGTGAAAATATAATTTGACAGACGCCTAGGAAAATATTGTACTCTCCAATTTCATGTATTTTTCTGCTCGTTTCTAATCTGAAAACTTGAGATTTTTCATAATTTGAGTTAGAGAGGAAATAACAACATAATTTCAGATGAGTATAACCCCAAAACAGTTTGGCCGCTTGAGGATATCGAGAAAAGCCAACCAGTTTTCCTTTTCAATGCTTGAGCACATATGAATTTGCAATCAATTACAACGAGAACTACTTGTGACAAGCTTATCAAGCTATCCTAAATGCATTGGGGTTGTATACTTTTGATTTGGCAGTAAGCTAATATAACAACAAATGTGGGTGGTTGTATACGAACAAATTCCATTTTTGATGTATTATGGGGGCGTGACAAACACGCGTATCGAATATTCAGACAAAAACATTCACAGAGATAAGAATGCGCAGAAAAAATAGGTTGGGTATATTTCAGTAATATGTAACACCCCTTATATATTTTGGAAGAATCCCAAGCGTAAATAACCCAAAGCAGACGGGATTTTAGCATGTATATATATTCGAGTAGAAACCTCACTCCACAAAACAGAGTACTACGTCTGTTGAACCACCGCATCTACAAAGGTAAGAGTTTTTTTTTAATTCACAAAGATATTCTTGTACTAAAACTTTCATTATTCTTTCTAATAGATGGAAAATTCATTAAATAGAATCAAAGAAGTGCTTTTGGATCAGGGCGTAGACATCAATCCCTGGTATAAAGATGAAGATGACGAAGACAACATTTTCGATGAATATGAGTATTTCTCATACGAAGGAGGAAATAGTGGAGCAGATGAAAAAGAAGAGAAGAAGCAGGATATCGAATTGGAGAATATGTGAGTATGTGTGGTACAATTATAATCAATCAAAATAATCTGAACATTATTTTTTTCAAATCAGGACCTAATAAGGAAATGTTGGTGGTAGTAGAATATATGAGAGTAATTGTACTATGCATGAATAAGAGATTATTTGTAATCAAAAATATGTCGTATTGATATATTTGAATTGAACAATTATTTATATATATTCTTTTTTTCAGATCCCCTGCCACTAATACAAAATCAGCCGAATAAAATGTAAATTGTGGTGGAAAAAAATTAAAGAATTAAAAAACACAACATGATGCATTTATTTGTGTAAACTTTTATTCGTATATACAGAGCAATAAATTCATGAAATTCTACGCTCGTAATAGACACCAATATTCCCAGCACAATCATAAAAATTTATAGAATTCCTTTAAATATACAACGATTGAAAATATAAAGAATTCTAACATGAGATTCATTATTCTCAGTATCAAATTTGAAATTAATATTTTATATCATGATTTCTTTCAAAAGATTACTCATTACAATTGGTTTTAAAATACAATATACTGTATACTAGGAGTAAATAGTCAAAAGGGAAGGAAAAAAAAATCTCCGCAAAAACAGTGATCTCAGTTAGTGTGACAGCACTACATGCAGCACCTCAAACACATTCTTTATAGACATTCAATAGAACACAGGAAGAATATTTATTGTGTACATAACAAAATTGAGATTCAACAGCAACAAGTTATTAACAAATCAGCTTTTCACAATTATTAGCGCGTCTTTTTTGACTAAATGGATAGTGTTGATCATTATTCATTTCCTTTAATTTCAAGTTATTCTGATGAACGATGCTTAAATAATTTGAGATAATTTGTAATGAAAAATTAGAGTTTAGTTGCCATTTTTTATTTTAAAAAAGCAGTTTTTTAGATATGATCATAATACTTTTCCTAATAAATAACTCCAGCTATTCGAAGTTGCCAAATATTGTATTCTTTCAAAAGTATCTACAGTGAATTTTTTGGCATGCAGCAAGCACAGCTCGTCAACTATATTACTGATATCAAACCATTATCATTATACCTTTATGAAGACTTTGTGTTGGATACCTTTCGTGTGTGTCCGTATACATCAAATACTCTTTATATCCACTATATACATTTTTATAGCTGTTTTATATACGTTTTGCATTCACTTTATAACTGAATATGTGTCCATTCATGAATCTCAGAACGCACTCCATATCAGTTTTGCATAATGGCAAAGTAATATATTCATGAAATTCTACGGTCGTAATAGATCAATCCAAGCACAATCATAACAATCTATACAAATTCTTTATAGAAATTCAATAGAACACAGGAACAAAATTTGCCATATTTATTTGTGTATTTTCGTAGACATTCGAGTATCTTCGCATAGATTCATACATCTTCATATACAGTCACGAATCAATCAATTTTGCTGGGGTCGTAATAGATTGTTGGTGTATGGTCTGTTTTTCTCCTTAAACCGTTTTCGATAAACCAAAGCGTGAAAAGGACGAGTGGTGTTTTATCCAAGCAATTCAGTTGATTTAAGAAATAAAAGACAGACTTATGAGATCAATTCAGTCACGAGTGATATTTCAATAGACTATTTCTCGAACAAAATGACTCATGTTGACGTCCGTAATTTATATTTATCATTTGTCAAACAGTCCGTATCCATGGATTAGCCGTTGAAAACACCAAAGTTGTAAGACCAATCATAATTCAAAGACAGTTGATGTTTTCGTGATAATATGAGATGTCTCTGGCCTGGGGCTGGTCAGATTTTGATAGGAGTGAAATAGTCACTATAACACGAAAATTAAAGATCCGATTGAATTGATGCTGGGTAGTTATATGCGAATAACCGACACAAAAACTTGTTCAAAATTTCGTTGAGATAGCATGAGTAGTTATTATATTCACTATATCCATCATTATGTACCACTATAATCATTAATATATCCACAATAGACATTATTACATCAACTATATGCAATTATATATCCACTATATACATCTTTATATCTGTTTTTATATACGTTTTCCATTCACTTTATAACTGAATATGTAGCCACTCATGAATCTCAGAACGCACTCCAATATCAGCTTTGCATAATGACAAAGTAATATATTCGTGAAATTCTACGGTCGTAATAGATCAGTCCAAGCCCAATCATAACAATCTCTACACATTCTTTATAGAAATTCAATAGAACACAGGAACAAAATTTGTCATATTTATTTGTATATTTTCGTAGACATTCGAGTATCTTCGTATAGATTCGTACATCTTCGTATACAGTCATGAATCAGTCAATTTTGCGGAGGCAACGAAATACCTTGATTTTTTAATCCGCTGAAAGTTTAAGCCTTAATATCCCAACAAATCACTTAAATTGAGTTATACCACTTTTCCTATGAGCGGCCCATATGTAGAAGTTAATGTGAACTCAATGAGGAAGTTTCGGGAATATGCCCGATTTGTGATAGACATTGACACATCAATAGTAGTGAGATGATTCAAACATGCCCCCTATGCGCAATATTTATCAGAGATAATGCAAACAGTAGTACCACAGAAAAAGAAGCGCGCCCATGACTCTACTGCAAGGTGGCGAGGAAAGGAGTAACACAACTGTAACGGTGTGGTCTAGGCCTCTTGCTAATACCACAGAAAAAAAATCACCCATGACTCTACCGAACGATGGCATCACCACACCTGCATCGATGTCGTGATCACTTCAAATTTTGTATCAATTGTTGGCTAATTACAAAAAATTTACCACTATCAGGTTTTTTCTCGAAATTAGATGGATTTCCAAGTTTCATTCACAATTTTTTCTCAGGCTCACCCTGCATAAAATAATTTCTTAATGCGTGTAGGTATGGTGCAAAGAGGACTGGAATACCTTTAACATGAGGTATCACATGACATGGTATGATAGCATTTGACACATAAACATCGATGACGTCACCAAACCCATACTGATGACGCATTTACAATGAAAATTTCATTAAAAGTTGGAAAAACAAGATGACCTGTATATAGGTTTGTTAAGAAATTCAATCGATATCCAACTGTAAGGTGCGTTGTTATTTGTAAATTTTTCAATGACAGAGACATATTCTGTTACAGATCACAAAAAACATCTAAAGGCTATTTATCCAGGGCTAGATAAAATAGAAGCAATAAAAATCATACCAGTACTTACAAACAAAAAAATTCGTTCAAGCACTGATAAAATGCAGCAGTCAAAACTGCAGCAGTCTAAACTGCTATGTATACTCCTAGTATACAGTATATTGTATTTTAAAGCCAATTGTAATGAGTAATCTTTTGAAAGAAATCATGATATAAAATATTAATTTCAAATTTGATACTGAGAATAATGAATCTCATGTTAGAATTCTTTATATTTTCAATCGTTGTATATTTAAAGGAATTCTATAAATTTTATGATTGTGCTGGGAATATTGGTGTCTATTACGAGCGTAGAATTTCATGAATTTATTGCTTTGTATATACGAATAAAGGTTTACCCAAATAAATGCATCATGTTGTGTTTTTTAATTCTTTAATTTTTTTCCACCACAATTTACATTTTATTCGGCTGATTTTGTATTAGTGGCAGGGATCTGAAAAAAAGAATATATATAAATAATTGTTCAATCAAATATATCAATACGACATATTTTTGATTACAAATTAATCTCTTATTCATGCATAGTACAATTACTCTCATATATTCTACTACCACCAACATTTCCTTATTAGGTCCTGATTTGAAAAAAATAATGTTCATATTATTTTGATTGATTATAATTGTACCACACATACTCACATATTCTCCAATTCGATATCCTGCTTCTTCTCTTCTTTTTCATCTGCTCCACTATTTCCTCCTTCGTATGAGAAATACTCATATTCATCGAAAATGTTGTCTTCGTCATCTTCATCTTTATACCAGGGATTGATGTCTACGCCCTGATCCAAAAGCACTTCTTTGATTCTATTTAATGAATTTTCCATCTATTAGAAAGAATAATGAAAGTTTTAGTACAAGAATATCTTTGTGAATTAAAAAAAAACTCTTACCTTTGTCGATGCGGTGGTTCAACAGACGTAGTACTCTGTTTTGTGGAGTGAGGTTTCTACTCGAATATATATACATGCTAAAATCCCGTCTGCTTTGGGTTATTTACGCTTGGGATTCTTCCAAAATATATAAGGGGTGTTACATATTACTGAAATATACCCAACCTATTTTTTCTGCGCATTCTTATCTCTGTGAATGTTTTTGTCTGAATATTCGATACGCGTGTTTGTCACGCCCCCATAATACATCAAAAATGGAATTTGTTCGTATACAACCACCCACATTTGTTGTTATATTAGCTTACTGCCAAATCAAAAGTATACAATGTAAGGGGGTGAAATTAGTTATTGCCGAAACATGTAGTTAGTTATTTGACCGAACAATAAATGAAGCGAATGAATAAGTGAGGATAAGACTAATTTCACCCCCTTACATTGACTGAACACCTCACAATGGACTTCCGTCGAATTATTAAAAGTATACAACCCCAATGCATTTAGGATAGCTTGATAAGCTTGTCACAAGTAGTTCTCGTTGTAATTGATTGCAAATTCATATGTGCTCAAGCATTGAAAAGGAAAACTGGTTGGCTTTTCTCGATATCCTCAAGCGGCCAAACTGTTTTGGGGTTATACTCATCTGAAATTATGTTGTTATTTCCTCTCTAACTCAAATTATGAAAAATCTCAAGTTTTCAGATTAGAAACGAGCAGAAAAAATACATGAAATTGGAAAGTACAATATTTTCCTAGGCGTCTGTCAAATTATATTTTCAACCATATCTGAACAATCGGAATTAAAGAGGGAGCAGTTTTTTTTATACATTTCCGCTTTTTTCTACAATGCTATTTTAGATACAAGGGAAAAATATCAGCTTTTCCCCAAATGCTTTTGATGTTGAATATGCAGATTATTTTTGAAAACCTCTTACGCGCATATCAAAGATGTGTAAATTCATGGAAACATTTTTTTTTTCATTGACTTATTGAAATAGATTTGCTCAACTTTTTCATCTTTTCAAATATTTTCAATATTTTCGTTAAAGTCTGCTCAATGATATCTACAATCATCGAATTATTGGAAATTTTTTCGATACATTAAGGTTTTTCCTAAATATGGGATGAAAAATATCATAATTACATCTTTTTTTGAGAGCAATTTGTTCACGGCTCCTTGCATAACGATAATATAACTGACAGATTTTATTTTCACTTGAATGAAATTTCTTCATTGAATCTACTGCTAATTAAACAGTTTTCAGATCTGATGTTTTTTCAAATCAACGAATTGAAAGTATAGATGCAAAATGGAAACTGAATATTGCTGCGATTTACAAAACCTACTCGTATTCGCATTTCAAAGATTGTTCTTAATGTTCATGGATTCATTCTTTCATCAACTTTCAAACGATTCAAATTGAATGAATTTTTTCAAACATTTCATTTTCACTAATTCTTCAGTTTCAAATTGGAAGAATAAGTACGGCCCTGCTCATCTTTGCTTTTGTTTATGCAATAGAACCCATACATAATGCGAACAACACGTATGTGGGCATATTGCAACTGACTCAACTAAAATTGCGGTTGCTTTTGTTTATGTCTACAAGCCTGAAATGTACCATATAGTGTTCGATTCTGGTTTCATCTAATGCTGAAAACCACAACATAAATTGTTTTTGAAAACACTGGAATCCCTTATATTGCTCGTCTGCGTAAACCGAAAGATTCATAAATAATCCATGGTATTCCCTTTCATATAAATGATAAATGCCGCCCCAATAATAATTCGAAAAAAGGATCTAGACCTATATTTTGTTTATGTAAAAGAGTCCGCTAGTTACATGTTAACGTGAGTCGGTGCTGAGTGAAAATGTGGATTCGAATCCCGAATCATGTAATTCTGAAGTTACAAACGAAAAGCACTACCTGTTGAATGGCCTGTTCCACCTAGAAATTGAGTGTGGATTAGGGTCTGCTTCTCTATACATCGATCGTGGTATAAGTCCGACGAGACAATTCACACCTGCTGTTAAACTGAGCTGTAATGACTGCGTGATATCCTTTGATGATTGGGAATGGGAGTCATTTATTGCAATAATCGAAAATGGTTATCAACAAGAATGTGGAGCTACAGTTGTACGATGTGCTGGTGAATGTATGATTACTAGCGTGACAAAATGGGGAAACTGCATATATTTCAGTGAAGTTGACTTGAATAAGATATCTCAATTGAATCGAGTGATAATTATCAGTCGTCTTGAAATGTTGAAATATCTCCGAATGACTTTGTATTACTTTAAATTCGTGGACACCATCAAAGAATCGATACGAAACTCCAGCAAAAATAACAACGACAATTCTGTTGAAGATTTCATAAATGCTTTCTGTAGAATCAATCCTTGTGTTCAGAGTTATGCAATTTTAGAATGTATGTACTTTTATAGAAATAAAGTATTGAACGATGTAGATAATTAACATTATGTTGAGACACGCTTTCCATTGATTTTATTCATTATGACAACAAATTTTCAAAACCACACAATCATCCCCCCAAAGTTATATTTCTCGACCGCGTAAACCAAAAGATTCACAAATAATCCCCGGTATTCCCATTCAAATAAACGATAAATGCCTACCCAATAATAATCCGAATAAAATTTCAATGTAAATCGTATTTCACAGATTGATATAATTATTATTCTATGTATGAATTCTCATAATGACAACTTGACAGAAGGGAATATTGTAATTTCAAAAATATTGGGGTCGTATTTTAGCGATGCAACGGGGGGCCTCACCCGAAAATGTTTGAAAATATTACGTAAATATTGAAAGCATAATTCTGTAGTTTGGTGAACGTAGATCAGGAAATTTTTGATCGATTACAAGGTAATTTATTATTACTTATCTAATAAACTATTATTTGAATTGAATCTCCTTTATGATGCAGTGATATCATATGAATACATTGATATAATTCCCAACTCTGAGAAACCAATACCAGATATAATTTGTCTGTTTGAACAAGAGCTCCAGAAAGCTCCTATCCACAGGGCTTGAACCAATTTTTATGATAACCTGAAAGTCCCTGAGAGCCCCTCCCAATTAACAATCCAATTCCAATACAGGAGAATGGACAATGCGCGCAAAAGTTCCCGACTACACGTCAGTGCTTCACAATGGGTCTGCTGAAAATCACAAAACCACTCAATCATCCCCCAAAGTCTGCGTAAACCGAAAGATTCACAAATAATCCATGGTATTCCCTTTCATATAAACGATAAATGCCCCCAATAATAATTCGAAAAATGGATCTAGTACCTCATGCATCAAACTTCATATGACTGATAGAATAATTCCTATTGCCTAGAGATGCTGAAAATTCTACGAATATCACATATCAGAATTACCCGAAACCGATACGCACAATGCAAAGGGTCATATACCTGCGGTTGATACGAGTCCCCATTAACAATCCAATTCCGATACAGGATAATGGACAATAGAACATGCGCGCAAAAGTTCCTGATTTCACGTCAGCGCTTCAATCCCTCCCTACCAAAGCCTCAGCTGAGGGGGCGTGGCGTTGCGCAACTCACTGTTCAGCCGTCCAAAACAAATGACCTTGAAAACGCTGGCTCCGCGTTCATAAGGGTACAATTTTTGCATAATGGACCTTAGATTTCCTTATGGGGATTTACATGTAAAAATGGGGCATTTTGCTCCAAAACTCTTGTTGCACATCTACTCCGAGACCTTTCCAACGAATGCAAAACCGTGGAAATCGGTTCTGGTGCCTTATGTGAAAAATGATTTTCCCGCTTTTCTGTTGAAATTTTTCCTCAATTTTCTTTGCTATAAACCTCACGGAGCCCGAGACCTTTCCAACGAATGCAAAACCGTGGAAATCGGTTGGTGCGTTCTGGAGTTATAGCGTCAGGAAGGAAAACTCGACTTATTTATATATAGTAGGTAAGTACTTACTGCAGAAACAATTACTTGAGTCACACTAACTGCAGTCACACTTATTGACGTAAAACTTTCCATGATTTCACCCAAATGGCAATTTCTTGGCTCAAACTTATACAAGTCACGCTTACTTAAGCTACACTTATTTATTAGAAGTGAAATCATTCTATTGATAATGAAAAACATTTACAAAATCCATTATTCATTTCAAAACTCACCTACTTATTGGCATCTTCATCAGTCTCATGATATTCATAATAATCGAATCTTTAAATTGATGCAAATCACAGGGAATAGGGAAGAGATCTCGAGTGTTGGTTAGTTTGGAGGTGATTTATGTTCTGTACACAACTCAGTTAAAATTTTCAAAATTGGTTCATTATTTACGAAATAATGTAATAATTTAACTTACCGTCAAAAGGTGATGGGGAACAGACAGTTGAACCTCCCAAACTCCCTCCTAGGAGGAGGGGGGGGGGTCAAATTTTCGTTGGGATAACCTGTATATGATTTACACTTATTAATTTAATATTGTGAGGCGTTTCGTCGACACAGCGACTTCTTCAGTCTATATCATACTAAATTCTTAACAATTTATGATCTCCCTAAACATCACAATTCATCACATCAAATTCTTCACAGAATTCTCCTGTGGTTAGGATGGTGGTCTCCCCCAACATGCTGTGCGTGGAATTGGACTTTTTCAATGTATCCGGACCCATGTTCAAAAACATTTTGAAAGCGTACCTAATGTAAATGAATTCTCAATTACAAAGTTGTTGTGACTGCATGTATTTGGGCTTCTTGCCTGTTTGTAGTCTTTTTGAGGTAAAATAAAAATAAATAAATAAATAACTAAGTAAATAAATAAATAAATAAATAAATAAATGAATAATAAATAAATATATAGCTGAAAAATATTTTCTACTACTACTATTTTAAAGATCCCCAAAATTTGATGATGTCATAGAAAATGATTATTATGTCTGTTAGTAGCAAGTCACTGGTACAAAACATACATGAACGGCGGATCCGAACAAAGCACATTGCGAAAAAAACAACCGTTGAAGTATTCAGAAAAATAAATGGTTTACCCTTCAAGAATAGTCATAAAAAAATTAGGATTGCCATTAAAAAAAATTTTCGATGTCGTCATATCTCAAATTTGGGACATGCTGTTTTACATGTTCTTGCACCAAAAAGAGCGCAATTTAAAATACTAATCGACCTTTCCGAACCTATTTACAACAAAAAAACTGTCTTTGATTTACCGACTTTATTCCGAGTTAGAGACTCGCATATAATATTATTTGTCTTCAAACAGATGTTCACTGTAATTGTGGTGAGTGTGTTTTCATGGATTCATGATTCATTTTATGTTTAGTGTGATTCAGTGCACTGTGACACGGCACGACGGCGTCTTAAACCGTATGGTTGTCTGCGTGGAAAATTACATAAAATGGACCATAAAGAAAAGCTATAAAAATACCGAACGAAGCAACATTAATTCAGTAAATTATAAGTGGGTTCTTGAAAGGGCGATACGAAACGTAAGACAGAGTGGGTTAGAGTGTTTTGTATTCTGTAATATTTCTCTGTTAATCTTGCAGATTTCCTCAATCCGCCCTGTTCAGCTAAGGCTGGGGGTGCCCTGTAATTTCACGAGAGCCATTTTCGTTGTCTTTGTTACGTTTCAATTTAAACCTGGTTCACTGAACTCGATGATACAGAAATACCAACACCAAAAAAGGATTACATTTTTTCGATCAAAGTTGACAAACCATTTGAAAAATAGAAATCGCTCGGAATGATGGGGAACAAAGGATAAACATCATTTTCACCAATAACGGTTTCAATTGGTCGGAATCTCTATTTTTGAAAATATTAGGAAAACAATATTCGGCACGAAGTTTTGTGTGGAATTTTACAAGAAAAATCTTTATTTTTGGCGCTCTTGTTACTCGCAACAGAGTGCTTATCAATTTGCCCAAAGGTCTGTAATTTTCGAATTTTTGGCTGAAAAAAGTTTTAAACGATCTGGTTTGGCTCAGTGATCAAGAATCCGTGGTCGAAATCGATTCTGTCCTGCCAGCCAACCTTTAACACGATTACTCTCGAACGGAATGAGCTAGACAGTTGAAATTTTCTGAGAAGGTTTGAGACATAAATATCTCGGTTGAGTTCGTTATTAGGCAAAATCGGCCGGATGGTTTCGGAGTAAAAAAAAAACTTTTTTCTACATTCCAAATTTTGAATTGAATTTTTCTAGATGCAGTTTCATCATAAGCATCCAATGATATTATTCTTAACTCTAAAAAGCTGATACTTTCGGAGATATGATTTTTCAAAATTTCAATAATACATCGTACTTATGTTTTCACAGCATGCACATTCTGTCTGTCAGTTTGGTTGATGTAATAATGTAAACAATTTGAAATTTGGATTCGCTAAGTTCATAGGCAGAGTTTTTTGGTTAGTCAGTCGAAAATGAATAATGCAAGGAAGTCGAGCATAATTGACGAGTCATCTAATTATGGAAGATTTAGAACAGGATTTCCAACTAATGTACAGGTAGTTATTCCTTAGTAACAGAATTTAATATTTCCTACATAAGTATTCTGGTTTGAGTTCTCTATGGACTGATTACATTTTCCATAAATAAAACTGTCTCTTTCAATAATTACTCAATATTTCATGAAATACTTGTGGCCAAAATTGGATCGTGATATAAAGATAAGATGCAAAGGGATTTCAATTTCTTTCATGATGTAGTTCTATCATAATAATCCATTGATATCATTCGCTACTCTGAGAAACCAATACTTCCGAAGATATGATTTGTCAAAGATTGAACAAGAGCGCCAAAGTGCCTGTCCACAGGGCTTTTTCACTTTTTCTATTATTTTTTGGAAATGAATCCTTTTGAATACAAGAACATCAAAGTTATTACAGGAGTAGTTATAGTTTTATACAGGTGGTTGCTAACAGGATTTCCAATGTAGTAATTCAGATCCTATTTACTCCAAAATAGAGAAATCAAAAATGTCCACATTAGAAAGATTGAACTCGAAAAGAAGAGCGCATTCAAATAAAGAATTCTGTAGGTCCAATTTTATGTCGAAAAGATGATAATTTCTGACAACTAAAGAGTAGCATTAGTACTGAACGTCTTTAAGAGTTTTTACTTGAAAACTAGGTTATGAGCAAATCCAATTTGAGAAAATCTTGAGTCAAAGAAAGATCGGACCACCACTGGTAACTCTGCCCACACAGCACAGACTCATTTCTGAAATATTGCAGGAATATGTTTCGGAAATATTTGAGATATTTCAGTTATATTGCGAAAGATATATGAAATATTTCAGGAATATTGCAGAAACATTCGAATGTCCGCCCCATAACCTAACATAGCAATATTGCAGAAATATTTTTCGATATATTTCTGCAATATTGTAGAATTATTCTGTAATGTTTATGCAATTTTTTATTATATTGGAAAATATATATGAAATATTTCAGGATTGATGCAGAAATATTCAAATATATGCTCTCTATCCTATAACGTCACAATATTGCAGACTTATTTTTTGAAATATTCCTGCAATATTGTAGAATTATTTTGTAATATTTATGGAATATTTTTGTTATATTGCAAAATATATATTTCAGGATTCTTGCAGAAATATTTCTGTTATTTCATGAGATGTGGTATAGGATTAACTCACATAAAAAAATAGTAGGCTAGGCACAATTAATATCTTTATTCGCTCTCTACTGGACATTCAACATTTCTTTTTTTTAACTTTTTCCACTTCCCTGGAGGCTCGCAATTTGGCTTGAGCTAACCATTTCGATATGGGTTCAATAATCAAACATAGATAATCAAATAATTAGATCTGTTCAACTCTACCTTTGTACGTATATAAAAAGCACGTCAATATAACTTCTCAATAATCAGACGGATGAGATCACATCCTACTCTTTATAGGGCTGTGATAAGATGTTGGTATAACCTAAAAATATAAAATTTTGTATCAATGATATCTATAAACTTGTAGCTTTATACCTTAGATAATCAAAACAGCTTATCACTGCATTTATATTATTTAGAGCCAATTAGTCTTTAATAAACATTAAACTCACAACTAACTGAACTAACAAAGTAAAGTAACAACAGACTGCTTCACGACACGATACAACAACACTGGTAAACAGAAAAAATGGCGGCCTGACTAAAAGAAAAGAGAGGATGCGTAAAGCCTCGAACTAGAGAAAGAAAGCACACAAACATATTATATATTGCATGTAATGTTGAATTATTTCTGTCGCGATTTGTAATAAATATGTCTATGCATATATTCATAGGAATATACGCAAAACTATAAATTTTAACTTTGTAGAAAACTGTTATAGTTTGTAACATTTCTGTAATATTTCTGAATATTGCAACTGTAATATTGAAATACAATATTCCAGCAATATTTCTCAATATTGCAACTGTAATATTGAAACACAATATTCCAGCAATATTTCTGGAATATTGCAACTGCAATTGCAATATTGCAATATTGTGGCAATATTTCCTGAATATTGTGTGCTGTGTGGGTGGGTGAGAGAAAACGAAACGGTTTTCCGATTGAGGAATGACATATCCGAGAAAGGTTGTGTCGGAAAAAGTGAGACCTATGTTTTTATTATTTCCCGATATCGAAATTGTAATAAAATTCTCTACGAGATTGACAAGAAAACGATGTTGGATGTATGATAGTAGTATTAATAGGATGTTGAAACCAGCGAATCTACCCTGAATTGATGAAAATACGTTTTTTTCGATTTATTTCATTAACGTTATTTTATTGCTGAGTGGTTCCCTTTGAATTTTCTCTGCCAAACGCTGAAAAGTATATAGCGAATAAAAATGTTTATCATTTTGTAATTTTGCTTCTGCATTATAGTCAGAAGCACTATCAGGGTGTCCCGAATTATATGCAACAAAATTTAACAGTAGATTCTCGAAGGAAATTAACGAGACCCCTATTTTTTAGTTTTGTGAAAAGAGCCCCCATTTCGAAGTTACAGACCTCTGAATTTGGCCACCCAGAATCGTTTCATGTTAATATCTCAGAACATTGTTGCATATCACATACCAAATTTTATACACGGGGATTCTGAAATATGATCAATCTGACAGTATTACCTTTTTTGGCATGGTGCCGCCTTAAGACGCTTTTCCTTGGGCCCCCTTGTCATTGGAGCCCGAAAACTTTGTGAGTGTATCTTTATTTCTTCAAATTCATTATTTCATAGGAAAGCCCGGGTTGTTTGTAAACTTTTTTGTCTTCTGCATTTATTTCGTAAAATGAGTCGTTAGTTTTAAATTGTCATTCTTCTTCGTAAAAATGCACAACATAACAATTTTACAAATGATTGGTTACGGAGATACAGATAACACCCTAACACAAAATAAATAAGTCACTTGTTTCATGAGAAATTTCCGAATTTAGCGCCTATAACCCAATTGACAATAAGTAAAATAGAGAAGCAGTTTCAAAAGTTTAGGCATGTGAGGCAGATTCAAAAATCAACTGATAATACACAATGTGAGGATGGGAAATTAGATGGGATGCTTGACTTTGAAGAGAAAATCCACATAAATCGAGTAGAGATGCCTACACAACATTCAATGTCAACCATACATTGATTCTAAACATATTAAAACAAAATAAAATGCATCCCTATAAAATTATTCCTACGCAGGAGCTCTTAGAAGACGATTTTGATAGGAGAACTAATTTTTGCGAACAAATGGTGGATATGTTAGATAACAATTATTATCCAATTAGTAGTAGACATTTGGTTTTCTGATGAGTGCACTTTTTCTCTCAACGGCCATGCTAATCGTCAAAATATCTGATCTACCTGAAACTCTCACTGGATGATAGAGGAACACACAGAATTCCCTCAAAAGGCTAATATTTGGGCAGGAAATGTTCGAAACCACATCATAGTACCCTCTTTGGAGCTCTTGTTCCTCGGAACAGAGTGCTTATCAATTAGCCCAAATGTCTGTAATTTTCTAATATTTGGCTGAAAATGGTCTCAAACGATTTGGTTCGACTCACTGATCTAGAATCCGTGGTGGAAATTGATTCTGTCCGGCCAGCCGTTCGTGTACACGATAACTCTCGAAGGGAATGAGCTAGAGGATTGAAATTTGCAGAGTAGGTTTGGAACGTGAATATGTCAGACGGGTTCGTTAACCAGCAAAATCCATCGAGTGGTTTCAGAGTTATGGCCATTTTTAGTAAAAATATTTTTTATGAATATATCCGAAAATGATCACTTGATCTATCTGAAATTTAGCATCAAATTGTAGAATAATGACTTTCATACGCATGCGAAGTTTTGTATCGATCGCATTGCCATAAAGTGTAAAAAAAATATTTTTAAATTTTGTTTCTACAATAACTCTCGAGCAGAATGAGCTAGGCAGTTCAAATTTTCGTTATTGGGTAAAATAGGCAAAAGGTTTCGGAGTAACGAAAACAAAATTTTTTTTTTTAATTTTTAAATTTCAAATTCAATTTTTTTTAAGATGCAATTTCACCATAAAAATCCATTGAAATCATTTTCAACTCTAACAAGCTAACACTTTCGGATATGATTTTTCGAAATTTCAATAATGAATCGTACTTCTATGTTTTCACATAATGCTATAATTATTCTATCTATGAATTATTACATGAACTGTGTTCATACTCGTACATGTCATCCTATTCTATAAGGGAGAGTCAAATTCATTTAAGCTGTTTTAATTTGATTTCTCCCATGGTGTAGTTCTCAGTCTCAGATTGCCCATTTAATCTTGATAAATAAACTATTATTTGATTTGAATTTCTTTTAAGATGCAGTTCTATCATAAGAATACATTGATATAATCCCCACCCTGAGAAACCAATAATTTCGGAGATATTTTTATGATAATTTTTGCAGCATTTTTTTTAAACGACACTTTTCTTAAATTCAATTTCTTTCATGATGCAGTTCTATCATAGGAATCCATTAATATAATTCCCAACTATGAGAAACCAATACTTTCGGAGATATAATTTGTCTGTTTGAAACGAACGCCACTTTGTTCCTGTCCACAGGGCTTGAACCAATTTTTTTTTCTTTGGGAACATTTTGAATGGCGATGATTATTTAGCTCTACTTGATGTCGTTCCAACTTTGGCAAATTCATATCCTGATCAAGAAAATCCTGAACTTCCAGGGAATACGATATGGTTCCAACAGGATGTAGCACCACCAAATTAAAAACGCAATGTCCGGCAGTACCTCGACGCAATATTTCCAAATCGGTGGATAGGAAGGCGAGGAACGACAGAATGGCCAGCGTGATCCCCTGATCTTAACCCCTTGGATTTATTTTTATGGGGATATGTGAAGAGAATTTTGCACAAAACTGAACCACCTGATTTAAATGACCTAAAAGATCGAATAACACTTGCGATTAGGTCAATCCCAATTTCGCTAATCACTTATTGACTTTATTTTTTTCTAATTTGATTTATGCAATAAACATGAAAGTGATAACATATCTGAATAGAGAATGACGATACCTTTCAAACGATGTATCACATACCCCACACTACCATACCTATTTGAAAAATTAGAGGTTGTACCTGTCTTCGAAGGGGTTCGAAGGTAGGGTTCACATTCTTACGGAGAAGAATTACAATTTAGAATTTAAATTTCACATGTTTCGATATTTTCCATTAAATATGTACATTGTACAGTAACCAAAATAATGAATTGTATGTTTGTCCAGCATATATTTATTATATTTCATAGTTCTCAAGTTATAACGAATCCAACGGCATCTCAGATCCAATACCTGAAATCCACCAAGCCTTTGAGGCTGTAGAGCGGACTATAGTGATAGACATACATACATATATTCACACATACATATACATATACTCGAAAAACATGACCCTCCATCCTTCGGACAATTGGGTGAATATTCACCTACACCTGGTTGATAATTGTCTGAACGAAATAATATTTTCACAGGGACTCATTACAGTGCCCCTCCAAACCTCAGTCCTTGAATTCCAATTGCAAGAACCAAATCATACATCCATTTTTTCTCCGGAGAAGTGATGAAACGTCTTCCCAGCATGCATCTGAGGATACCTTGGCAGAAGTCACGATTCAGAATTCAATCATGCACTATTCCAAGGAATGTGAAGAGGTACGTAGTATTTATCATTTACTCAAGTTATCTGTGTATTGTGGTGTAGGATTTCAATAAGGAATTGAATTTATACTTGTATATAGTTAGAGTTCAGATTAGATTAGAAGGGTACAAACGACGCATTGCTGACATATCAGTTCTCTGGATTCTCGGGCGCCCCAAAGCCCATTATTATATTGGTAGTGATCCTAGACAGATCCCAAAGAACATGTGGGTGGTACATGTTCTTTGGAACAGGAGAGGAAGAACTCCATCCCGAACTTCGACCCTCTGGCGTCTCCAAGGAGGAATATCTGTATCTGGAGTTTATAATACTCGAACATAAGAGAATAGGGCTCATAAATTTGTAATTATACACGATACGAGTGTTGTCGAGCATCTTTAGTAGGTGACAAAGAAGAAAGCTGAAAATGATTCTTTATGGATTGCTTGGCAACTGCCTGGTTAAACAAAAAGTATCTGAGCTCATCTAAATCCATCTTGAAGTCAGATTTTTACGTTCACAGCATTTTTATCGTTATACAATAAAAACATGTTTTCTTTAGAGGTTACTCTTTAAAGAGCGACATATAATTGGCCATGGGAAGAACACTCAACGCTCAAATATAAGCCTGTAGCGTTGAAAGTTGGACCCTGAAATTTATTAATGGTCATTGCAAATTTCTACCGGAAATTGTAGGCGTTTAAATTGGATCAGTAAATCCGATGGTATCAGAGGAATTCAGGGAATCAATATACATCTATCCTGGCTGAGGCGAGCCTCACGCTCTACAGATGATTCTCTGGCTCTATGTATTCGATTTCTATCCCTATCCTGGGCTGTGCTGTCACCCCGGTCGGTACCAACGCAACCGCTATGTCCCTGCATTTCAAATATGCAATATCTTCGAAAATATTCATTTAAATTACATGCTGTAAAATGCCATATTGATCAACAATAAATGCGCAATGCATTTAAGGTACTTAATTGGATAAGGATCAATGCTGTATTGCTTATAATAGCTTCGTAATCAAGCCATTATTTCTCGTAGAATGTATGGGATAAAAAATGGTTATTGTGGGTTATCCTTAAGAGATGGACATATACCATCGCGGACTTTTTTGTAGACCTTTTGAAGGTGTACCATACTGTACTACATTATTTTGATCTAACTCATAGGGTTCAGCCAGCATTTGCAATGTAAGCGCAAAAAAATGTGTTTATTTACGACATCACATTAGAAACCTCTAAAATTATCAGTGGGTCTCTAATATATTATACATGTATGATATATATAAACCTTCCTATTGAATCACTCTATCTATTAAAAAAAACCGCATCAAAATCTCTCACGTAGTTTTAAAGCTCTAAGCATACATAGGGACAGACAGACAGTGGGAAGCGACTTTGTTTTATACTATGTAGAAAACAAATGCTTCTCCAGCTTTCGCAATGTCGTCATTCTCAGCTCAAGGGTCGTTAAATAAGGAAACGGTTATCCGCAACTCTGCATTTTTCAAGCATTGGAAGGTTTTTACTTAGCCTTTTCTGAAGAACGCTGATGTCTTGTCACACATTGACATAGTGTGTCAGTGTGCAAATAGTAAGACATCTTTCAAAGGGCCTATATTTTTTTGGATTTCTGCAGTGTCGTAGTATTTACTCTCCCTTTTATGACTTCCAGGTTTTAGCATCTTCAGTTTCGGAGCATTTCTGTCGTCTGATCTTGCTATCAATACTATTTCACGAATCCGATCCAATTCAAACATGGTTACTAGTTGTGTAATCCTAGCGTAAAAATTGTTGCAAAATTCCGTGAGGATCGCATTACTAGAAAATTTTTAAAAAATCATTGAAGATGCTTGAGAAAATTTCGATACAGGGTCCTTGTTTATATATATATATATATATATATATATATATATATATATATATATATATATATATATATATATCCGGGTTTATAGCGTCCTACGCCTTCCGGTTCCTAGCAAGCAGCCTCTTCTGTCCGCCCATTCTCCTGTATTTATTGTAGATTCTGGAAAAATTTTCACTTTTTGAAAATTTGATGTACAGGGTGTTTTACAAGATGTGGAACAATGAACATAATTTTCTCAGTCCGAGCCTGCGCTATCAAAAAGTCATTATGAGCGAATATAAGGCATACGCCTATACTTATTCCCTGACATTTTCATGAAGATGCATGCTTGCGTTCAAGAGTTATGCGGATTGAAAGTTTTTGATGAAATTCATAAGACATCCTGTATCTCCTCTTAAACGAATATAGTTAGAACATATTTTGAAAACTGAGTTAGACTCAACAAAATGTCCTACATCTGCACTGAAAGCCTGTATAATCATTCGTGAAACACCCTGTATATCAGAAAGTATTCGTCCGACATCGCTGAAATTTTGCGACAGACTTCAAAACCTAACTCTACTCCCATCAAGTTGAAAAACGATCGATATTGTTGGAGATCCGAGCAGCCACGGGTAAGTTCAGTAGATGGATGGGTACGTTGCCTCGATGACTTTCCAACGAGAAGAGATAGGGATTTAAAATTTTCAGGGTACGTTGCGCTTCCGAATGGGAGAGCTTATTACGTTGTTGGGCATAATCGTCCAAACGGTTTCGTAGTTATACCCATCTGGAATATTATTTTCTCGATAACTCAAAAAATACACAGCCGATCGAATTGAAACTTGGTATATAGTGTAAAATATCGATATAAAGACGTGAGTGAGATTTTGTGAGAATCGTAGCACTAGAATTTTAAAAAATTACCAAAAAATATTATGTATCTCACGATAACTTGAGAACGGAAAGAGATAGAGACTTACAATTTGTAGGGTAGGTTGCGCATCTGAATTTGATATTTAAGTTCGTTAATTGGCAAAATCGGCCAAATGGTCTTGTTGGAGTTATACTCATCTGACATTTTGTTGTTATTTCCTCTCTAACTAAAATTATACAATTACTTGAAAATTTTACTGTCTACAAATTAAATGCGATCTGCATAAATATCAACAATTAAATAATTTTTTTTTGTATAATAGAAATTTTTGGTTCAAACTGGGACGGGAGGAAACGTAATCTCCCAGTGTTAATAGTTTTGGAACTCATCATTGTAAACAAAGGAGAAAGTGAGGTTATGCGTATTTTCATCAGGAGCACAGAATTAGGGTATAATCTGTGATTAATTCTGTGGTTGGTATTGCAAATGTGTTCAGCAGGCATATGAATCGACAAAATGAGAGGGGTTTCAGAACCAACTACGATGTTACAATCATTTATAAAGACCCTGTACAACTAGCTCAGACTTTCAACTAAATTAGGTTCCTTACCCAGGTAACACAGGTAACACAGACCTCGCATAGATATCTTTAGCAGGTTGCATTGGGAATGTATTGTGAGCTCCTATTTTAAGATCTTAAAGATATCGCAAGTGTATCGAGAATAGGAAATTCCTACTGTGGAGTTCCTCGGAATATCACGAGAGGACTTTGCGGGCTCCTCAAGATATCACAAATATAACCAGAAAAAGACATTTCTATTGCGAGCTCATCAAGATGTCACAAATGTAACCAGATTGAGATAGTCCTATTACGAGCTCCTCAAGATATCACACAGATAACCAGAAAAGGACATTTCTATTGCCAGCTCCTCAAGATCTCATAAATGTAACCAGATTAAGATAGTCCTATTATGAGCTCCTCAAGATATCACACAGATAACCAGAAAAAGACATTTATATTGCGAGCTCCTCAAGATGTCACATATGTAACCAGAATAAGACATTTCTATTGCGAGCTCCTCAAGATATCACACAGATAACCAGAATAAGACATTGCTATTGTGAGCTCGACAAGATGTCACAAATGTAACCAGATTAAGATAGTCATATTACGAGCTCCTCAAGATATCACACAGATAATCAGAAAAGGACATTTTTATTGTCAGCTCCTCAAGATGTCATAAATGTAACCAGATTAAGATAGTCCTATTATGAGCTCCTCAAGATATCACACAGATAATCAGAAAAAGGCATTTCTATTGCCAGCTCCTCAAGATGTCATAAATGTAACCAGATTAAGATAGTCCTATTATGAGCTCCTCAAGATATCACACAGATAACCAGAAAAAGACATTTATATTGCGAGCTCCTCAAGATGTCACATATGTAACCAGAATAATACATTTCTATTGCGAGCTCCTCAAGATATCACACAGATAACCAGAATAAGACATTTCTGTTGTGAGCTCGACAAGATGTCACAAATGTAACCAGATTAAGATAGTCCTATTACGAGCTCCTCAAGATATCACACAGATAATCAGAAAAGGACATTTCTATTGCCAGCTCCTCAAGATGTCATAAATGTAACCAGATTAAGATAGTCCTATTATGAGCTCCTCAAGATATCACACAGATAACCAGAAAAAGACATTTATATTGCGAGCAACTCAAGATGTCACATATGTAACCAGAATAAGACATTTCTATTGCGAGCTCCCCAAGATATCACACAGATAAACAGAATAAGACATTTCTATTGTGAGCTCGACAAGATGTCACAAATGTAACCAGATTAAGATAGTCCTATTATGAGCTCCTCAAGATATCACACAGATAACCAGAAAAAGACATTTCTATTGCGAGCTCGACAAGATTTCACAAATGTAACCAGATTAAGATAGTCCTATTACGAGCTCCTCAAGATATCACACAGATAACCAGAAAATTACATTTCTATTGCCAGCTCCTCAAGATGTCATATATGTAACCAGATTAAGATAGTCCTATTATGAGCTCCTCAAGTTATCACACAGATAACCAGAAAAAGACATTTATATTGCGAGCTCATCAAGATGTCACATATGTAACCAGAATAAGACATTTCTATTGCGAGCTCCTCAAGATATCACACAGATAACCAGAATAGGACATTTCTATTGTGAGCTCGACAAGATGTCACAAATGTAACCAGATTAAGATAGTCCGATTACGAGCTCCTCAAGATATCACACAGATAATCAGAATAGGACATTTCTATTGCCAGCTCCTCAAGATGTCATAAATGTAACCAGATTAAGATAGTCCTATTATGAGTTCCTCAAGATATCACACAGATAACCAGAAAAAGACATTGCTATTGCGAGCTCGACAAGATGTCACAAATGTAACCAGATTAAGATAGTCCTATTACGAGCTCCTCGAGATATCACACAGATAACCAGAAAAGGACATTTCTATTGCCAGCTCCTCATGATGTCATAAATGAAACCAGATTAAGATAGTCCTATTATGAGTTCCTCAAGATATCACACAGATAACCAGAAAAAGACATTTCTATTGCGAGCTCGACAAGATGTCACAAATGTAACCAGATTAAGATAGTCCTATTACGAGCTCCTCGAGATATCACACAGATAACCAGAAAAGGACATTTCTATTGCCAGCTCCTCAAGATGTCATAAATGTAACCAGATTAAGATAGTCCTATTATGAGCTCCTCAAGATATCACACAGATAACCAGAAAAAGACATTTCTATTGCGAGCTCGACAAGATGTCACAAATGTAACCCGATTAAGATAGTCCTATTACGAGCTCCTCAAGATATCACACAGATAATCAGGAAAGGACATTTCTATTGCCAGCTCCTCAAGATGTCATAAATGTAACCAGATTAAGATAGTCCTATTATGAGCTCCTCAAGATATCACATAGATAACCAGAAAAAGACATTACTATTGCGAGCTCCTCAAGATGTCACATATGTAACCAGAATAAGACATTTCTATTGCGAGCTCCCCAAGATATCACACAGATAACCAGAATAAGACATTTCTATTGTGAGCTCGACAAGATGTCACAAATGTAAAGATTAAGATAGTCCTATTACGAGCTCCTCAAGATATCACACAGATAATCAGAAAAGGACATTTCTATTGCCAGCTCGTCAAGATGTCATAAATGTAACCAGATTAAGATAGTCCTATTATGAGCTCCTCAAGATATCACACAGATAACCAGAAAAAGACATTTATATTGCGAGCTCCTCAAGATGTCACATATGTAACCAGAATAATACATTTCTATTGCGAGCTCCTCAAGATATCACACAGATAACCAGAATAAGACATTTCTATTGTGAGCTCGACAAGATGTCACAAATGTAACCAGATTAAGATAGTCCTATTACGAGCTCCTCAAGATATCACACAGATAACCAGAAAAGGACCAGAAAATTGCCAGCTCCTCAAGATGTCATAAATGTAACCAGATTAAGATAGTCTTATTATGAGCTCCTCAAGATATCACACAGATAACCAGAAGAAGAAATTTCTATTGCGAGCTCGACAAGATGTCACAAATGTAACCAGATTAAGATAGTCCTATTACGAGCTCCTCAAGATATCACACAGATAACCAGAAAAGGATATTTCTATTGCCAGCTCCTCAAGATGTCATAAATGTAACCAGATTAAGATAGTCCTATTATGAGCCCCTCAAGATATCCCACAGATAACCAGAAAAAGACATTTATATTGCGAGCTCCTCAAGATGTCACATATGTAACCAGAATAAGACATTTCTATTGCGAGCTCCTCAAGATATCACACAGATAACCAGAATAAGACATTTCTATTGTGAGCTCCTCAAGATGTCACATATGTAACCGAAATAAGACATTCTAATTGCGGAGTTCTTAAAGATATCAAAAGTGCAACGAGAATAAAGCATTCCTATTGCTAGCTCCTCAAATCATCGCAAATTCAACAAAAATAGGTTGCAGCGATCTGCTCCATCCCTACTCACTTCTCGTTTCCACCAGTAGATGGCGCAATCTTCTACGGTGTACCCGGCAGAACCACGGCATCGTTAATAACCCGAGCGTTATATCGATCTACGCTGTCTACGCATCGAAGTGAAGTATCCAGCGCCGCACGTGTACTGCAAATTTGGAGGATATAATATAGATCATAAATCCATATCGCAGCCATGTTCTCTCAGCACTGGAAGTGATAAAGAGGTTTGGGTGACCTTCCAGTGATATCGCAATGAACTTCTCAAATTCTTCCCTAGGTTGAGCAGTTTGAGAACTTCCTCACGTGATATCTCTGGGATGTTACTGGGTTCATCCCCTGTGGAGGACATTTGGAGGTGATATAAAGGTCTGGGCGACCTCCCTGCGATATTGCAACTTTCTCCTCAAAATATTGCCAGGTGTCAGCAGTTTGAGAACTTCCCTATGTGAGATCTTTGAGATGTCACTGGGTTCATCCCCTCTGTTGCGCACATTTGGAGGTGATAGAGAGGTCTGGGCGATATCGCAGCGAACCTTTCAAGACATTCCCCAGGTTGAGCAGTTTGAGAAATTTGGAGGTGATAGAGAGGTCTGGGCGACCTCCCTGCATTATCGCAACATTTCTCTCAAAATATTGCTCATGGTGAGCAGTTTGAGAACTTCGTCATGTGATATCTCTGGGATGTTACTGGGCTCATCTCCTGTGGCGGACACTTGGAGGTGATAGAGAGCTCTTGGTGACCTCCCAGCGATATTGCAAAAGGTGTCACAATATCCCGGAAAGGGCTCGCCCAGATATCTCTGGGAGGTCTCTGTGTTACCTGGGTATCTGCCTTCGCGTAGGAGCGTTTTGACCGATATGAAAATCGCTCTACGTGAAACTCAGCGTTCACCCCTGTAGGATTTCCCGTCATGAAAACACATGCCCCAATCATAACGATGATATGGAATTCGAATAGAGATTCTTGCATTGCTTGAATAATTGCAGGTTGCTCATTCATTCGTGATATTTAAATATGTATGTCGGCCCACGAATAAATTATATCATGAATATTTAAATATTGGAAATAATTACCCCGACCGATAGTTGGGGTTTCCGAATTGTTTGTGGTCCATCCCAGTGACCATTGACCCGATACCTGTATCGTCCAATTATCCCCTCTTACGAACCGTCATAAATTCAATTTTTTTCCATTTTTTCCGAATGAAAATTCCCTCGTCGAATCCTCCCACTCATTCGTTCCTCCATTGATGAACCAACTTGTGCAATTATGTGTCCACGTACTTCAGCGTAATTACGTGTTTCCTCTCCGATTGTTCGCATATGGAAAGCGTTCGATTTCAAAAAGGGATTCCACCAAAAGGAGACGCGTTTCATCACCTATACGTGCTCGGAAAATTCAAATACTATTGCTGTCGCTAATAGACCTGAATTTGAGTACACGCGCGGTTCGCCTCGGGAGAAAAGATGTTTTTTCGATATCTGCGAAACTGATTCAGTGTTTTTGTTTATGTGTCAAGATGGTGCATTTCACGTTACATATTACAGATAAGGTAGGGAGGATATAGCAGGAGATCATTCAACTTTATCCATACAAATATCTAGTTAAATATTATCAAACAAAAAAGTGACGTGAACTGTTTGTGAGCTTTTGCGCACATGTTCCGTTGTCTACTCACGCCTCATACGAGCTCAAATTCGGTACTGGATTGCAAAATGGTCGCCCGAAGATATGTGCGGAATTTAAGCTGACTCTTACGGTTAGTTTCTGAAATATAAAATTTTCGAAGAATAAATGAACAATCTGTAATGATTTAACCTCGTGGAATGGGTTATTGCAACTTACACATGGTGCATAGTTTTCAACACTCGAAATACCTGAAGAAAATATCTTCGAAACGTCTAGAACAAGGCTGGAGACAATCATTGCAGATTGTCCATTTATTATTCCTGATATTTGAATAGGTATAGGCTGACGAACAAATTATTTTAATAGTTCAGAAAATATTAATAAAATACAATCATCTTTTCATAATTTAATAGTTCTTACCACGAACGCATTCATTCTGTATTATGAACCTTAACCCAAGAAAGAATATTTGATACACAAATGTAGATCCATATTTCAGTATTTTTTAGCTAGCAAAAATATTAAAATACTGTATATAGGAACATGTCTCACTAATTAAGGAAGTAAAAGGTAATATTAACCTTGGTGGTCAACGAACAGTAATTTATTTTGATGATTCCATTATTTTGTTCTTTCCTATTGCCTTCATGAACTACATCATTAAAATTATCCAATTCTAAATCTTCTGAAACATCATCCCCAATATTTACACATTAATTATTCAATATGCAAAAAGTCAATATTATTTTTGGAATCAAAACAGTCTTGTATATATTCAGAAATTCAAGATGCGAAACCTTGTTTACCAACACAAAATATTCTCAGGTACGAATTTTATAAACAAACTAGAACAGAAATATGACTTCTTTTATAGGTAGATAAAATGACATAGAATTCACATTCTGTGAAAACTTAGTATTATTGACATTTTGAAAAATCATATCTCCGAAAGTATTAGCTTATAAGAGTTTAAATTTACATCAGTGGATTCTTATGATGGAATTGCATCTTAAAAAAAATTGAATCCAGAAGTTGTAATCACGTGATGTTTTTTTCAGCATTTTTTAACCCCCCCACCCCCTTGGTGATACTTGGTGAGGTTTAAGCTCACCCCCTCCCCCCACCCAAATCACGTGTATTTTTTAGGACCAACAAAGAATCTTGAAATTTTTTGAATATTATCTTCAATTACAGTTACAAGAGAGATCTGTATACTTAAACTATGTTCCCATCTTATGTATCAGGAAAATTTACCACCTGGGAGTTGATTATGATAGCAGACTGAATCATTCTCACTGGCTGTGGGATATGGTGCGGGAAAATCCAAATTATCAATAGCAAATAACATAGACGGATGAAATAACTTTCAGAAGCGCAAGGGGTGTGAATTTGCGTATTATGCATTATTTGCCCGAACAAAACCCCCATTGTAGATCATTCAGATCGCCGGAGTTTGAACGTATGATACGGACCGTAGATGGAAAAGAAATATACACATTTCTGCGCGTACGTTCTGGGGAACATCGCGTTATCATTTTGCCCAAATGTCTGTAATTTTCGAATTTTTTGACGAAAATGGTCTCAAAAGATTTGGTTCGACTACCTGATGAAGAATTCGATGTCAAATTTGATTCTGTCCGGCCGGCCGTCCGTCCGTTGCCACGATAACTTGAGAACGGAAAGAGCTAGCGACTTGAAATTTTCAGGCTAGGTGGCGCATCCCAATACGACGGACAAGTTCGTTAATGGGCATAATCGGCCCAATGGTTTCCGAGTAATAATTTTGTTTTTAACCAATAAAAATCCGATCAAATTGAAACTTGGTGAATAGTTGTAGAATATAAACCTAAGCACGTTTGTGAAATTTTGTGAGAATCGTATTGCTAGAAAATTATTAAAAAATTATTAAAGAATATTTTTGTTGTCACACGATAACCTGAGAACGGAAAATAGCGGTTTAAAGATTTCAGGTTAGGTTGTGCATCTGAATGCGACATTTGAGTTTGCTTATAAGCATAATCGGCCTAACGGTTTTAGAGTTATAGCCATCTGAAATTTGCTTGTTTTTTGTTCCTCATTAACTCGAAAAATACAAAACCGATTGAATTCCAACATGGTTATTAGTTGAAAATTGCTGAAATTTTGCAAGAGCCTTTAGAACCTAAATATACTGCCAAGTTTCAAGTTGTAACACGATCGGTTAAATATTGTGAGAGAATCCAGCAGCCTTGTGCGGGTTCAGTAGATGGGTGACCGTTGCCTCGATAACTTTCGAACGAAAGAAGATAGGGACTTGTAATTTTCAGGGTAGGTTGCGTATCCGAATGGGAGAGTTAAGTTCGTTTTTGGGCATAATCAGTCTAACGATTTCTGAGTTATACCCACCTGCAATATTATTTCCTGGATAACTCAGAAAATAAAGATTCGATCGAATTGAAGCTTGGTAACTAGTCGTAGAAAATCAACATAAAGACGTGTTTGACCGTATCAACCCCTAGAAAATTGTAAAAAAATTACGAAAAAAAATTGGTTCAAGCACTGACGTGAATTGAGGAGCTTTTGCGCGTATGTTCTATTGTCCATTCTCCTGCATTGGACACCCTTTATCGAATTAACCATGGTAAATTATGTTGTCCATTCTCCTGTATTGGACACATAATTCGAATTTACCATGGTAAATTCGAATTAAGAGTGTCCAATACAGGATAATGGACAATAGAATATACGCGCAAAAGCTCCTGACTTCACGTCAGTGCTTGAACCAATTTTTAACCTTACCCATCCCTTTTATTCCATTTATAAGACCTGGGGCGGCTCTTGTGTATAATGTGGTGAGTTACATCAGAAAGAAAATTATCATTATTATAATATACATTATACCCATTGTACTTATTTTTATTAGGACGGGGTCGAAAAGCTTGGTCCAACCCTTCAGAAGTGCGACCAATACGATCTTTTCTTCGAGTACACTATTACCCGTTTTATTCAATCCTGAGGAGATTGTCAATGATGTTAACATACCTGAGGGTGTCCTTTGGAACCACGTCTATCACGTCGTGAGTTTTTAGAACTGGTTCATCCATATGTAGAATTCTTAAGGCCGGTCCAAACGCTACGTTTTGCACAACCTTTTGTCTGCACAGTTCAACGCGTTGCAGGTAAAACTTGTTGCGTGTAGATAGGAAAATTGCGCAGTTTTGAAAACAGTTGCAGAGAATATTTCCCTTATACATAGATCTTCTCATGACAAGAATACAATTATCGAAAAATTACAGCGGTAATTGCACTGCAGATCGAAAATTGCATCCGATAACATCCTGTTGCCTTGATAACATAAACAATACAAACAGATAAACTTCGAAGTGTCAAAAAATGTGGCGTTTCAGTGAGTGATCAATACAGTTGAATTTGTTCAAGAGCATGATTATATTCGTAGTCTTCGTCAGTAATAAAAAAATGTTTCTTTCTGGGTTTTCTCTCCCAAACTCTGAAAAATATCTGTTAAATAAAAATTTATTATTTTGTGAATTGCTTCTGCGTAAGAAACCCAAGATATCTGTCAGGAGCAATAAATCGAACAATGTTGCCTAACAAACAATAACTTGCTAAGAGAGCAGTGTCCTGTGGGGAAACCAGTGAGTAGGTGCAGCGTGTTTTTACTAAGATCCATATTTATCTTCGATCTGACAGTGTCAAAGTTACGGAGGAACTTTTTGGAGTGATTCATTCCTGGGACAGATCTTCAGAGTGTCTCTATCAGTTTCTTCTTTCATCCGAAATTCTTTTTTGTAGGTGTATCTACTTACCTCACAGTAGTCACAGTATACTTCCGCACCAATAAAAATGGTTCGTGCTCCTTTCCTGGCAAATGTGTTTGCCTCCTAATTTCCTTCAATTCCCGAGTGTACAAGAACCCAGACCAAGGAGACCCTGTTGTTCTTACCTACTTCATTAAGTTTTTTTCGGCACTCCTATATTGGACTCGATAACATGGGAGCTCAGAGCCTTAATAGCAGCTTGACTGTCAGAGTGGAGTGCTGACAGTCAACAGAATGGATTGCTATATCACATCTCTGATAGATTCTTTCTAGGTTCATTTTCACGAAACATTCGTTCGCAAGTATTTCTGCCTGAGAGACGCTTGGATAGGAGCCTAGCGATAGTGAGCATTTGGTGCCCGCCCCGTATACTGCAGCGCCAGCTTCAATATTGGTTTTTGAACCATCTGTGTAGCATTTAATGGCATTTCTTTAAGAATGTAGGTGGTGGATTCTCTGTCCACCCACCTATAGCATCGTAGTAAAGTTGTTTTCAATGCTTAATTTCTTAATAATTTCTTAACTAGGAAGATTGGCTGATACCTGGTAAGAGAAGACCAGGCTTTCGGATTTTTAATACCCTCATTCCTTGTTCCTTTCCTAGATATTCCGAGAATGTCTCCATGGGCCATTTTGTCTATCACTAGGTGAAGGGGTGTGTGATTTGTGATAATCCCAAGTGGCCTGGTAGGATAGGTTACCATAGCTCCAGTGATACATACAAAGGCAAGCCTTTGTACTTTGTCGAGGGTTTTCCTCCTACTTTACTGTCTTATGTTTGTATAGCAGAATACTGCCCCATACATAATTATGGGTCTCACAATCATGACGTACATCTATCAAAGTATCTTGGGGTTGCAGCCCAAGATTTCTGCATGCCATTAAATCTCTTATTGCTTTAATAGCAGTGTTTTCAACATGCTTATTCCGTAGAAGTGTACTATCTAGCGTTACCCCAAGATATTTAACTTCAGACTTCCATTCTCTGTTCAAAAAGAGGTAGACCTTAGTCTGATATTTATTGGGTAGTTGTTCTCTTTTCGACATTAGGAAGAAATTTATTTCTAATGAATTGAAAACGACAGAAGAGCTCGACCCCTGCGATACCTGTATATATAGCCTCGAACAAATTTCGCTGTAAAAAGGTCAATTGACGAGTCTCTAGTTAAAAATCCTTCTGAAATTATCCTGTAAGTATATAATCGATTATTCAATTAAACGTAATACGTACTCCTGTGTACGTTTCCGTATGAGTTATCGCATAAGTAAGTAGTTTTAATTGCTTATAAACGTAACATGTTCAACGAACCGTAAGGTTATATTGCAAATAAACCTATCTGGTATCGATCTCAGGGTTTCCAAATAGATAAAATACAGCGAGTTATGTTTAACCTCCGTTTATTTCACGAACAGGGCATGATCATCACATTGGTGATACAAATTGTGCACCCCTAATTGGTACAGATCATGTACATCAACGTGGAAACACGCTAATTCCATGGAAAGGTTCATTATGTTCCACTGAAACTACACCATTGTTTGCGTGCTATTACCAGGACGTTTTCATTTTGGCAATTTTGTTATATTCAAATTCCGAGCGGAGAATAATCTCAAACGATTCTATTTCACTTGTAGATTAATGGTGTAATCTGCTGTTTGGCGTTCTTGTTCCTCGGAACAGAGGGCTTATCAATGTATCCAAATGTCTGTGATTCACGAATTTTTGGCTGAAAATGTTCTTAAACAATTTGGTTCGGCTCACTGATCAAGAATCGTTGGTCCAAATCGATTCTGGCCGGCCTTCCGTCCGTTAACAGGATAACTCTCGAACGGAATGAGCTAGACAGTCGAAATTTTCAGAGTAGGTTTGAGAGATAAATATCTCGGTTAAGTTCGTTATTGGGCGAAATCGGCCTGGTGGTTTCGGAGTAACGAAATGACATTACAAATTTTAAATATTTTTTTTTGTAAGATGCAATTTCATCATAAAAATCCATTGATACTATTTCCAATCATTGTAACAAGCTAATACTTTCGGAGATATGATTTCTCAAAATTTCATTATTAAATCATGATTCTATAATTTCACAGAATGCGGTAATCGTATCTATGCATATAATAAGTGATTTTTTAACAACTTTATTTTGGGCAACCCTGTTTTTTACAGCTGACGCGGGTTTCGTGCCTTGTGTGACTGTCAAACATGTTCAGTTTGGTCTATAACTTAACTATGAATCAACTTACAAACGAACAACGCTTGCAAATTATTGAATTTTATTATCAAAATTTATGCTCGGTTAGGAAAGTATATTGTGCACTTCTTCCATTTTATGGTCAGTTTGGCCGACTTACCCAGGCGGCTATTCGGAATCTTGTGACTAAATTTCGCACAAAATTTACATTATTGGATATTAAACCACCAACACGCATACGTAGAGTGCAGACAGAGGAAAATATCGCAGCTGTATCCGCCAGTGTTAGTGATGACAGTGAGTTGCCGAATCGGCGCCATTCGCAGCAATTGGGCCTCTGTTACTCCAATATGTGGAAAATTTTGTGGAAGGATTTAGATGTGAAACATTTTAAAATACAGCTGGTGTAAGAAGCAGCACGACCTACCACAACAGATAACTTTTAATGAATGTGTGCTGGCAAAGTTGGATGAAGATCCACTTTTTTATCGCTAAATTATGTCGCCGTCTAGATCGTTTGATTTAACGCATCTAAATTATTCTTTGTGGGGCTATGTTAAGGCTCATGTCTATAGCGAGAAGCTCGCAACGATTGACGTACTAGAAGTCAATATTGAAGAATTAAATCGTGAGATACCGGCCAATATGTTGGAGCGAGTATGCCAAAATTGAACCCGGCGTCTGGACCATTTGAATCACAGCCGCGGTCAACATTTACAAGAAATAATCTTCAAACATTAAATTATATGAATTGTTCTATCAACTGAAATAAATATTTCATACATTTTTCTGAATTCTATGTTTTTTTTTCTTAAATCAAATCCGAAAGCTCTTAAAAAATCACCCGTTATAAATATGGATGATCTGTGTTCATACATTATATGTCATCTTAGCGCTTTTTAAAAAGTGTAACCCATATACATAATAGACTATCTAGTGTATATGGTGTAACCAGGTGTATCCTGGATCGTATAGATCATCATCAGCTGTTTACAGGTTCTTGCAAAGAATCGCTTTCTCGATCACCATTTCCGAACGCGGCAGTCAGCGCTCAGTGCCCAGGTAGAATTTACATAACCTTATTTTTTATTTGATTATAATTCGTACTTTGAAAATATTTTGCGTTGGAAAACGAGGTTCCTAATCTTGAATTTGTGAATATATACAAGACTGTTTTGATACCAAAAATAATATTGACTTGTTGCATATTATGCACTTAAGTATAAATAATGGGGATGGTGTTTCAGAAGATTTAGAATTGGATCATTTTAATGATGTAGTTTATGAAGGCAATAGGAAGAACAACATAATGGAATCATCGAAGGAAATTACTGTTCGTTGACCACCGAGGTTAATATCACCTTTTACTTCCAGTGATACATGTTCCTATATACAGTATTTTCAAATAAAAAAAATGCAAAAATATTGATCTACATGTGTATCAAATGTTTTTTCCCGAGTTAAGTTTATATTTCAGAATGAATGTGTTAGTGGAATGAACTATTAAATTAAGAAAAGAGGATTGTGTTTTATTAATATATTTTGTCTTATAATGAGGTAAGTTTTCAAATAAGGATGAACAAGAATATAAAATACATATTTAATATTTCAGACAAATGAAATGAACTATTAAAATAATTGTTGCCTTTACCTATTCAAATATCAGAAATAAATGGGTAATCTGCTATGATTGTCTCCTATTTATGATACTAGAGCTTAGGGAAAAAACCTTAGCGAAAAAACCCTGTCTTCCCGTTTGTGTTGTGATATATGAAAATTGAAATTGTTCACAAAATATGCAGAAATATTAAATATTGTTTTATTAAATAGATTTGAAATTCGCTACCCATTTTAAAAAAGATTCAGATACCCTATGAAAAGCCCTAAAACCATCATGGAATCTATATATAGGACAATTATTCACTAAATGATCTATGCTTTCCTCTGCTTCCCCGCATTCACAACTAGGGAAATATCGAACCCCGGAACTCTATTTGAAGGATCACAAATTAAATCTTCGCCAAACTTCCTTGTCACTTTTATTCAAATTGAGAAAACAATTGAACCATAAAGTATTTCGTGACTTCAATCTGGGAATCTTATTGCATGGAATAAAGAATCAAAAATGAAAGTAATGAAATAACTGTAGTGAAATTTCTGGATTTTTCATCAGACTTCATAGCATTCAAAGAAGAATATATCAAATGCGGTACGTTTTAGTAGAAATGACGAGGAATAATTTAATTTTCTAACATTATCGTAGATTGTTTCAATAAGTAAGTGAAGCTCAACTTTATCTGCCTGCTTTCTGCTAATTTCTCATAGTTCGTTGAAATCTATAATTAGGAAACCATCGAAAGTTGGAATAACTGTTCATTGGAGAATATGTATCATACTTATGGAAAACTTCTTCCCAAAATTAAATGTCAAAACCTCAAACCAAAAAATGATTTTTCTTTAATCTCAACATGCTGTATCTCTGCACCTGAGCTGAATCTGTAAAAATTGGTTCAAGCCCTAAGGACAGGAGCTCCTTGGCGCTCTTGTTCAAACAGACAAATTATATCTCCGAAAGTATTGGTTTCTCAGAGTTGGGAATTATATCAATGGATTCCTATGATAGAAATGCATCATGGAAGAAATTGAATTTAAAAAAAATTCTTCAAAAGTTATCTAATAAAAAAATGAGCAATCTACAATGCCTTAATGCTTCAAAAATTGTCATTAAATTTATTTATCTAGATTAAATGAGCAATCTGCAATGATTCAACCTCATGGAATGGGTTGTTGCAACTTACACTCGGTGCATAGTTTTCACAACTCGAAATACCTAAGGAAAGTATCATCGAAATGTCTAGAGCAAGGCTGGAGACAATCATAGCAGATTGTCCATTTGTTCCTGATATTTGAGTAGGTAGTGGATTACGAACAAATTATTTTCATAGTTCAAAATTTATTACTAAAATACTATCCTCTTTTCATAATTTAAAATTTAATAGTTCATACCACTAACACATTCTTTTCTGTATTATGAACCTTAACTCAAAAAAAAAATGTTCGACACAAAAATGTAGATCCATATTTCAGTATTTTTTTGCTAGCAACATTATGAAAATACTGTAGATAGGATCATGTCTCACTACTTAAGGAAGTAAAAGGTAATATTTACCTCAGTTGTCAACGAACAGTAATTTCTTTTGATGATTCCATTATGATCTTCTTTCCTATTGCCTCCGTAGACTACATCAAAACAGTCTTGTATATATAAGTGGAAAGGTTTAACGGGCAATTCCGCAAAAGGAGCAGATTAAAAATAATTCTGCGGGTACCTGCCGACACGTGTTTCTACTAGTTGGCTTCTTCAGGACAGGGCAACCAAGAAACCAAGGAAAAGATGGAAATAAAAGTGAAAATAGGTGACATCACACCAGGAGCGAGCAACCAATTGTGCTTTCAGCTCTAGGACCTCCATTTTGGAGGTAAACTATGGCATCGGCACGGAGGAAGCATAAGCTACCTGTGCGATGCGACCTCAACCCGAGGATATGAAACATAGAATTAACCGTTAAACCTTTCCACTTATATATATATTACTCCGCATGATCCATATTTCTAAGTCTAATATATATTCACAAATTCAAGAATCGAATTTTTGCTTTCCACGAGAAAATAACAGCTATGATTTGACAATGTCTTATAGCTAGAAAAGATGACATTAATGAATAATGATCACAGACAGATTCTGTGTACACATTCTGTGAATATATAGAACTTACGATGTATTATTGAAACTTTGGAACATCATATCTCCGAAAGTATCATCTTGTTAGAGTTGAAAATGATATCAATGGATTCTTATGATGAAACTGCATCTTAAAAAAAATTGAAATCAAAAGTTGTAATGTAAAAAAAATATTCTTTTTCGTTACTCCGAAACTATTAGACCGATTTTGCCCAATAACGAACTTAACCGAGATATGTATCCCTCAAACCTACTCTGAAAATTTCAAGTGTCTAGCTCATTCCGTTCGAGAGTTATCGTGGACGGCTGGACGGCCGGACGGACGGACAGAATCGATTTCGTCCTCGGATTCTTGACCAGTGAGTCGAACCAAATCCTTTGAGACCATTTTCAGCCAAAAATTCTAAAATTACAGACATTTGTCTTGTTCCGAGGAACAAGAGCGCCAAAAATAGTAAATGAAAAAAGTATTTCATTTGATGAGGGGAATCTATGGTTAAAATTGATGTACAACTTGTAAACTCCCCTGTATATAGCATTACCCTGCATTTTTATTTTTAATTTTGCACCTCAAGCACTATCTATCATCTAGGATACTTCGAAGTACCTATGTAAACCATACTACAAATTCTACATAATTTCGCATTCCAGATTTCGGCGGCAATGTCGAAAACTCTGTAGAATTTCCCCTTAATATTATGCATAAAATCATCACCGTAAGGTACAAGCGACATTGTACAAAGATTACGGTATAGATTTCCACGAATCCCTCGGATAGTTACAGAAGGATAATTCACCGGTCTCTGAAGCCTTGATGTGAACTCATCCGAAAATGTGGACCCGGTGTTAGTGAAGCGTATTCTGTTTCAAGTAAAATTCGTTAGTAGAGGGCTTGTGTAGTGAGGATATTCTAGAGAGCCTAATTGTTCGTTAAATTAATAGAAAATGTCTTCAAACCGTATCGTTATCGAATACATATTTGGTTTATTCATTTCAATCCAAAGATACGATAAAAAAAATGAAAAACAATAAGGAAGAAACTGAAAAAACTTGAGCAGTGGTGAGCGAACGGAGGAAATACAGCAAGGATAAGTAGAGAACGTTGAACTGAAGAAAGTAAATAAAGGGTGTTCTTTAACAGCTTGAGAACTCAAATTAAAATGAAACATCAAATAATACAGGCTAACACATTAAAAACGTGTTGGCAGAAGTTTTGGCGCTCTCATTCAAATTTTGACAAATCATACCTCCGAAAGTATTGGTTTTTCAGAGTTGAGAATGATATCAATGCATTCTTATGATAGAACTGCATAATAAAAGAAATTAAACTAAAAAAAAACAAGAGTGCCAAAAATTATTAATCTGAAACCACCAGACCGATTCTATACCCAAAAACGACCTTATCCGAGATATTCATTCCTCAAATCTACTCTGAAAATTATATTATATCAATTGAAACTTAGCCAATATTCCAGTTTCATTTTTACTGGAGATATTCTGACCCCAATTTGATTAACTTACCAAATTATATGCATATTTCCATCATCATATGGATTATCCAAGGGCATTATATTATCAAAATGACCAATGGGTCATTTTGCCTTCGATCACATTTTATATCCTGAGTAACGAACCAGAAATATGTAAGATATGTATGTATGATCACAGATCATATTATAATTCATAGATAGAATGACTACAGCATTCTGTGAAAAAATAGGAGTACGATTTATTATTGAAATCTCAATTAGCTTGTTAGAGTTGAAAATGATATCACTGTATTCTTATGATGAAACTGCATCTTAAAAAAAATTGGAATTTGAAATTACTAATGTAAAGTAATATTTTCATTTTGTTACTCCGAAACCACCAGGCCGATTTTACCCTGTAAAGAACTTAACCGAGATATTTATCTCTGAAAATGCAACTGCCTAGCTCATTCCGTTAGTTATCCGAGTTATCGTATAAACGGCCTGCCAGACAAAATCGATTTTGAACACGGATTCTCGATCAGTAAGTCGAACGAAATCGTTTAAGACCATTTTCATCTAAAAATTCGAAAATAACAGACATTTGGGCAAATTGATAAGCACTCTGTTCCAAGGAACAAGACCGAAAAAAAAACAAGTTGGAAAAGCACTGTGTTCATGAGCTTTGGCGCGCTGTTCAAATTTATGGCCAGATTGGTCACCCATCCAGGTACTGAACTCGTCCAACGCTGCTTAACTCTTAGAGGTTGATAAGATGACGTATATGAACACAGATCATATAATAATTCATAGATATAATAATTACATGATTATGTGAAAACATAGAGGTACGACTTATTATTGAAATATTCAATTAGCTTGTTAGAGTTGAAAATGATATCAATATATTCTCATGATGAAACTGCATCTTACAAAAAATTGAATATGAAATTTGTAATGGAAAAGAATATTTTTTACCCAATAAAAAACTTAACCGAGATATTTATCTCCCAAACCTACTATGAAAATTTCAACTGCCTAGCTTATTCCGTTAGTTATCCTAGTTATCGTGCTAACGGCCGGCCAGACAGAATCGATTTTGATTACGGATTCTTGATCAGTGAGTCGAACCAAATCGTTCAAGACCATTTTCATCCAAAAATTCTAAAATTACAGACATTTGGCAAATTGATAAGCACTCTGTTCCAAGGAACAAGAGCGCCAAAAAAACAAGTTGGAAAAGCACTGTGTTCAGGAACTTTGGTGCGCTGTTTTCAAATTTATGGCCAGAGCGGTCACCCGTCCAAGGCCTCTATTCTATTCATGGAATTGATCTTCATAGTTCAGGTTTCGACTCCATACAGTAGAGTTGACCAAACATAACACTTCGTGAGTCTGCATCTTAATTCTATGTTTAAATTTGAGTCGCATAGTATGTTTTTAATTTTAATGAAGTTGCTCCTTGCCTGTACTATTCTGGCTTTGATCTCAATTTCTGGATCTAATTTTGCGCTGATCCAACACCCAAGGTACTTGAAGCAGTTCACTCTTTCTATCATCTCTCCGTTTATTGAAATGGGTAAAGGTATGTTTTGGTTCCGGGTTATTGACATGACTTTCGTCTTTTTTATGTTCACTGACATTCCGTATGATTCACAGGCCTCACCAACTCTGTCCACAATATGCTGTAGTCCCACATCGGAATCGGCCACTAGATTTGTATCATCCGCGTAGCGAATGTTGGATATGTTGACTCCATTTACTTTAATCCCTTCTGTACTGTTATTGAGTGCCTCTGTGAATATGTACTCAGAATAGACATTGAACAGCGTTGGGGATAGTACACAACCCTGACGGACCCCTTTACAGATGTCAATGTTTTTTGTTAATGTATTCTCTAATTTGACGTTGGCTGTTTGTTGGTAATATAGATTTCTCAGTAACCTGATATCTTTGTCATCAATGTTCAGTTTTTCGAGGATTAAAAATAGTTTATCGTGATGTACGCGATCAAAAGCTTTTTGAAAGTCGATGAAGCATATATGCAGATCTTTTTGTTGGTCATAGCATTTCTGGGCCAATATCTGGAGACTAAATAGGGCTTCACGCGTTCCTAGACCACTTCTGAATCCAAATTGCTCCATGCCTATCTCGGTTTCACATTTACGATATATCCTATTGTGTATGATTTTCAGTATGATCTTCAGAGATTGACTCATAAGACTAATCAGTCGGTGTTCATCACAAGTTTTTGCGTTCGGTTTCTTTGGGAGGGGAATGAAAGTAGACTTCAGCCAGTCCTGTGGTAGTGTTCCTGTATTAAATATCTCATTAAACATAAGTAGTAGACTGTCGATATTATCTTCATAGTTTTAGTATTTCTGAGTGAATGTTGTCGGGACCTGGGCTTTTGTTATTTTTCAGGTTTTTAATGGCGTGTATTACTTCACTTTTAAGGATTTTAGGTCCTGTGGTAATTTCCTCATCTGCAGTATGAGTGAAGGCCCTTTCCTCCGCAAACGCGTCTTTGATATATTTTCCTAACTCGATATTCGCTCTTCAATATTATCTATTAATTTACCATCTTTGTTTGTAAGTGTGTTTTGAATTCTTTTCTTACTCCCTGTTAATTGTTTGATTTTCTTGTGTAGATTGTATGTGTCGTTTTTGCGTTGGAGATCTTCGATTTCCTCACACTGTTGTCTCATCCATTCCTCTTTAGCTTCCTTAATTTTCCTTTTTACTTCATTTCTAAGGCGCCTGTACTCCTGTCCGTTCTTTGTTTTTTGTTCTCTTCTTTTATCCATCAGCTGTATTATCTCCTCCGTCATCCACTCTCTTCTTTTTTTGTTGTTACCTATAGTTAGATTCGAAACGTTAATACTATGTTCTTAACCTTGTTCCATTTTGCATCTATGTTGTCCATGTTACAAATCTCTTCCGTTTTTAGGGTTGATAGTTGGTCATTTAATTCTTTCGATATTTTCAATTTAACTTCTTCTTCCTTAAGTAGTGTGATGTCTATTCTGTCGTCCAGTTTATTATTTTTTGTTTTTATAATCTTTAGTCTGGTGCATAACTCGACTACGACCGGATTATGGTCGGATCCTATATCGGCGCCAGGATAGGTTTTAGCGCTCCTTACTGAATTTCGAAATCTTTGATTTATGAGGATGTAGTCAATTTGGTTCCTTACTATTCTATTTGCGGTATGTTGGGGAGATGTCCAGGTATACAGACGTCTTGGATGAAGTTTGAACCATGTATTTGCAATCACTAAATTGTGTTCTTGACAGAATTCTACTAGTCTGTCACCTCTTTCGTTGCGTTCGCCAAGTCCAAAGTTGCCAATCAGATTGTCTACCCTTCCGCGACCTATCTTGGCATTTAAATCGCCCATTATTATGTTAATGTCTTGGTGTTTGGTGTAACTGAATAACGATTTTATTTCTTCATACCATGCTTCTAGTTCCTCTATAGATTTATCCGCTGTTGGTGCGTATGTTTGTATTATATTGATGTTTATTGGTGTACCTGCAATTTGTACTAGCATATTTCTGTCAGAATATGGCATGAAGTTTATCACGGCCTGGCTAATTTTTTTATTTACTAATATGCCTACTCCGTTATGGTGGTATGGATTGTTGTTGCCGGAGTAATAAAATGTTTTCCCCATATGTTTGGTGATACCAGTGTTGGGCCATCTTGTTTCGCAAATGCCCATAATATCCAGATGTAGACGTTCCATCTCATGGCAAGCATTTGCTAATTTGCCTGCCTCAAATAATGTCCTGACATTCCATGTCGCAATTTTTATATTTGTTTTGTTGTTTTGTCTTAGGGTCATCCTTGTTCTAATTTTATTTCCTCCCAGAGGCATATTTTCCATGTTAGGCCTGGGGTCCACCACAACATGGCCGGTGGCCAATTTCTCACAATCAAGCCCGGGAACCTGAGTGCGCCGACTGCTAATCGGGTCGCATAGCAACTGATTCTCGTTCTGTTCAATATCCATGGTGATTTGTCTTGGGGCATAGTTAACGCAGTGGGGCCCCTATTCCTTCTGCGTGGTCCTGAGGTAAGCATTTCCTCTTATCTCGGTTGTAACAGTTATACCGCTGTGACTCGGTCGCCAGAGCCTCGTCTGTTTTCCAGCAGGGTGCACCGGGTGATAAAAGTTATCACCACTCTAGCAGGTGAGGTTGGCATTTGGGTTGACTTTACTTGGACCTACCTTGTCATCATCCCTTACACCCCAAATAAATGCTTATGGTAGCGTAAGGACAAATTCGGCTACATACATTTACTTTTAGATCGAAAATAGACAAATAGCTTTGTTTGTGGTGGCGTAATGTAGAAAAGTGGTCTTGTTTTCAATAATCTATTCCGAGAATTATTCCTATGATACAAATCAGTCGAATCGTACGGTTGTGCGGGAATCGATCCCGGTACCTACTCGCCAAGACACCGAATCCTTATCGCTATATACAATATACGACCCAATGACTTTTGAGTCAAAATAAATTCATTTTTTTCGATGATACGCTTGTATTTAATCTTATGTTCCATCTTTCAGGCTGACCTGATTTAACCTAAATTGAATATCTATCTCATTCCTGATTTACTTCAACTAACTTCAGAGTCTCTTGTCAGGTGAATATAAGTTTTAATTAGTTCCGCTATCCAGATGATATCTGCTAATAGATAAATTACCTCAGCATGATGATAACGTGTATTTAGGTCCCTGATGTCATGAATTAGCGAAATATGTAATAACTGAACATTTCACTATTATTGGCACGTTATAAATAATTTATATATATTATAAGTAATTTATTATTCACGCACCTTATAAAAGGATTGAAGCGGACTTTGTTATTAAAGATCGTGTTGAAATCGGAGATATTTTGTATCACTGCATCCAATCCAACGGATTCATTTAAAATTAGTCAAATTCATGTAATGATCTATTATTCACTCAAATAATTAAAACTTAGAAACGCGCGAGAAAATGTTTGTATCACTCTCCAAAAAAAGTTTGTGGAATTTAAAATAGAAAAAAACTTTCTAAGGAATCAGGGGATTTGGGTAGGTTTTTTCTCATAACGTTAAGGCTTTCTGTTTAAGTTTTTTTTTTGTATCCGGTCGAAAGGAAAAACCTTCTATAGGCCCAGCCTGATAGGGTCCGCTTCTCAGACAGTTGTTGATTCGTTACTCACTAAAAAACCTCTTGCACGTTCCTTGGAGTAGTTCTTCGTCCTGCCCTTACAGCGTCCCTTAACAAAAGAGATGAGCTGCAAGCGGCCTTCACTGATGATGGGACCTGATGACTCGAAGTGATCCGAGCAACAGCGCCTTCTGCATTCTATGTACTAAATCCTCGACCAGAGGTTTGCAGGCCGGTATAATCTTCAATTCTGTCACGTACTTCGCTCTCATTCCGCTTATGCATCCTATGATTAGTATGGCCATTGTTACCTTATGCCTTGGATACATGAGCCCCAGTTCGAACATTAAATACTTAGGGGGGGGTGGGGAATTCGATGAAGAACTATTCCTTGAGTTCTTTGTCCAGCAAGAGTATATCTGACTTTATGGCGTGGATCTGCCGAGTTGTTGGAATCGCATAGTTCCAGTAGATGCGAGCTTTGTCATTTTCAACAACTGCTTCAATTTTCACGGGCACATATGGTAGCATTGGTTTATTGTCTATACCATAAACCTCTCTCAGATGGAAGTAGAGATTTCGCATTGTGTCTTTCCACATATCCTGTTGGAGCATGGACTCTGCAAGCAGACAGAATATGCATAACAGTTTCCTGCTGGCTGTGGCATGCTCTGCACGTTGTTGGGGTGTCCACTTTCATAATGTTCATTTTATACCATCTTGTATTCATCACCCCATCTTGACAAGCCATAACGAATACCTCCGTTTCCGACTTGGGCCCAGTGGACTTCAAAAAGGCGATGGATAATTCTTCCGACAGGCCAGATCTTTCAAACTCCTGTAGAATATGGAGTGTAGGTGTTTACTCATGTGATCTTCGAATAGTGTCTTCAGTTGTGCCTGTCTTATCTCTCGGCCAACTCTTTTTTGGTCTGTTGGCGTGATAGGTGTTCCTGCTAGCTCATGATCGTTGGATATACCAGTTATACAGAGCTTCTACAAAGCTCTCTGACCCGCCCTAAATAGATAAGCTCCTTGGTTCCTTATTTCACGATTAGCCACCGTTTTCAGAAGTGAGTCTTCGCTTCTCAATATCTTTATTGCCATTTCCAACGTTTGTTGATGTTGTTGGTATTCCAAACTTTGCCAACCTCTGCCTCCCTGCGTTCGTGGAAGGTATATCCTTTGAATCGAGCAGTTGGGATGCAGGCTACGATTCATGTTCATCACTTCACGAATGGTTCTGTCTAGCTTGAGAATTTCATTCACTGTCCAGTCAACTATCCCGAATGAGTAGGTGATTATCGGGACTGCCAAGCTGCTAGTAGCAGAAACTTTATTTTTCCTGGACAGCTGTGACTTCCATATATCTCGGATCTTCTTTTTGAAGCTAGCTGTTAAGGCATCCTTGATTTGGGTTGTCTCCAGTGCACCTCGTTGTTTCATCTCAAGGAATTTGTATGTTTCTTCCTCTTCGAGGTGGCGAATGCTTATTCCCCCTTCGATGTTTTCTCCTGTTTCTTCAGTTCTTCCTCTGTTTAGATGAAAAACAGCACACTTGTCCAGACCGAATGACCGAATTCTTAGTGCTGAGGTGTATTCGGCAACGATATTCAGTAGTTGTTGTAGTGCTGCCTTGGAAGAAGCAGTTTTAAGTCGTCCATATAGAGGAGATGTGAGATCAGATGTTCTCTTCTGCCTGGTGGCTCGGCCTTGTACCCTATTCTGCTTATTCTCAACTCATTTGTTACTGGAAGAAGTGTTATGCAGAACAATAATGGGCTTAGCGAGTGTCTTTGAAATACGCCTCACCTGTATCTCACCCATCCGGTATAAGCGGTCTGACCTTCAGATCGAACGGCAAACTTAGTCCTCCATAACGCCATGATGTTCTCCATCGCGTGGACGATGTTAGGGTGGACTTTGAGCATCTCTAGCAGCCGAATTATCACGCTGTGCGCCGATGTGTCAAATGCTTTCGCGTAAGCCAACCATGATTTATGTAGGTCGCGCTTGTAGTATCTCGCATCTTTACAAATGCTCTTGTCTATAAGTAGGTTGTCCTAGCACCCCTGTACTCCTTTCCTTGCTCCTCTTTGTTCTTGAATTTGATTCCACACTGATCCAATTGAGTCCATAATCCGATGTTGACGAACACGAGAACACGAGAATTTTATACAGTGTGTTGAGACACGTGATTGGGCGGTAGTTGTTTGGCTGTCCTAGATCACCTGATATCGGTATCAGCACAGTTCTGCCCCCCTACCAACCATGAAGGAATTGGCTCACGGTGTATTACTATCTCACTGAATAATATAGCTATGTGATGGTGAGTAGCAGGAAGGTTCTTTCACGAGTAGTTCGGAACGCCATCCAGTCCAGGTGCCTTGAAATCCTGCTTGTTCTTCAAAGTATTTCTAATATCTTTATGTCAGTCAGCTCTTCGGTCTGTTGCAGACTTTGATCACATAATATCTGGAATTTGTGAAGTGCTGGAGTATCCCTGGTATCCGTTGGTCGCTTGTACAAATTTTTTCAGAAATGTTCGACTTCCTTCGGTGATGGTGGGTTTTTTGCCTCTACTTGTTCAGGTCGAAATAACTTCGAAGGTTCTGCGGTGAAGGTGTTGTTGTCATCTATCCACTTTTGCCTCTTGTACAGCTTCTTCCTTGCCACCGCAAGTGATCTTATTTTATATATATAGCTTTCTGCTTCAATAGGTTTATGGTGGGTAAGCTCATCGTAAAATGCAACGCACGCAGCTCACCCACCATGTCCTCTATTTCCTTGCTCGGTTTCAGTTGTCCTTTCATGACATCTATGATACATTGGTACCAAGCAGATGCTTGCTGCAAGATGCTTAAGGAAGGCAAATGAAGAACATATTTACTATAGTTTGCGGAAAAGCTTAAACGTGTGATACTCAACCTATAGGACGCAGAAAGAAGAAACTTCTTCTGAACTCTCCAGTTGTCGCAATGCTCATAAGTGTAAAGATACCACACATAAGAGGCATATTCATAAAGGTGTTTTAGAGATTAAACGTTTTGAAAAGCTAAATAAGGAAGACTGAAAGGAAGAAATGACGTCAATTCATCTGACTCTGCGCTGTGTCGTAGTCTTTCGAATTATTCTGCTTGTTACTTCTATTTTTTTAATTTTTCTCATATTTTGTGGCGCCCCTTTGGAGCTTGCGCCCGTGGCGAGTGCCACCTTTGCCACGCCCTAGATACGGCCCTGCAGGGCTTTCCCACTTTTTTTATTGGAAACGAGTTCCTTACTTTCAGGGGTATACTCTGTGCACTTCTTAATATAAATTTTAGGAACAAATCTTAATATGACCTCAAACATCACCTTACAAAATACACCAACCAAATCATCTACCCCAACATGATCAGACAATAAAGTGATGGATTGGGATCCAGTTGTGATAAAAGATCATTCAATGCTTCATAATAGGCTTTTTTGAAGTTGCTGCAATTGCTAACACAAATGTCAGGAAAGTGTTTAATATCGAGTGAACTACTGGCAAGAAGTACAGGATGGTAGGTATCCAACCTAGATAGAACATCAAAGGCGGGCTCAACTTCGAAATTATCATTTCCAGAGAAAACAAGATCTAACATATTGCCACACATGTTCCTTACTGAATTAATTTGATGCAAATTATTTAGCCAAAGGGCATCGCCAACAATACGAGCACAGGAATCCGTATTACTATTCAAGGAATAATCATTCCAATCGATATTCCTCAAGTAATAATCACCAGCTATGAATACAGTGTCTTATAATGCTGATGGCATTTTCCACATTCTCAAAGTGACTTTCTTACTGACTAATTCTGTTACATTCACATGAGCTGGGATGTATATAAGCAGTTACATGACCTTTAACTAAGACAAAAAGATCTTCAACATCGTTGTGTAAAGAGTAATACCTAAGGGAGGATGAGTAAATTCTCTTGAATGCAATGAATACTCTTCCTGCATGTTACTTAGAGCTGGAGCAAGTAGACCTATAATTTATGAATAAATTATAATTCAGTAATTGCAACTCTGCACCCTTAATTGATTCGTCACGCCAAGTCTAAGATAGCATAATTACATCATAATCTGCTAAATATGGCAAATACTCTAAACTGTATTTATTTTTCTTCGATCGATCGGGTTCGATGGTTTGTATCTATCCCATTTTGGTAATCCATGGTGCACCTTTGCTATCTTGACTTATCTCATTGTCAAGGCGGTGAAGAGTAATGAGGTTTAATCGTTCCATAATTATACGCACAGTGACTTTTCAGAGGATGTCATCAAGTCGAAGTACGATATATTTAGGATTTTGTTGGTTGATTTTCGTTCGTGGATTTTTCATTCGCTAGAAAGCGGATACTTTTGGCGACCTCTCGCCACGTAAGCTTTTTTTCCTTGATAATGGCGGTTCATGCATTAACTACGTAGAACCCCGGCTTATAAAGGATATTTCAGCGTCTTATAGGACTATTATTAGTCGGAGAATTTCTCTCAGTGGGAATATTGATTATAGAAGGATCACTTCGTCGTTGGTCTTCAAACATGACCCTCGTGGAGGACTGAGAGATTTCCTGATATAAGAAAGTGGGCAGTGTTCATAGGGAATTTCTGTCATCACCACCTTATTACCTGTTGAGAGCCATATTCCTGGTTGTTAGAGAAGTACGAACGTATTGTCGATGGATAATTTTTTCTCTACAGACCTTGGAGTAAAAGCTGCGTGTATTGGTGAACCAAAGGGTCATTTTACAGTTGCAAGAACACTGCAACACACTTTTCGAGTGGCATAGGAAGTAGCGAGAAAAGGAGACAGAGTGGCTAGCCAGGAATACTGGCAAAATATCGAAATGTTATAATGATCACAGAGTACTGGCTATGAATTTCAACAAGCTCGCTAAAGCAGACTGACCGCACTTGTGTACTTTCCAAACTTTTCATGATAGGCTTCAATTACTTCAACCAACACCTCCTACATTAAAGGCCAGTCATCAAAAACAATATGGCCGCCAAAGTGCATAGAGAAAAGGCAGTAATTTCAAAAGTTGAATTCTAATATTTTTATCATATTTAAACAAATTGATGAACTATACATGCCATGCAATAATGAGATGATCTTATTCAATAGTGCACCTATATTTTCCATTGGTCCTCCATTGGATGATTTTTAATCTGAACAAAAATAGCATAATCTTCATGATACTCAAGTGATGCCTATGACCAAATTCCATAAGTGCTAGCACTGTGTGTATTAAAAAAATATTTAACACTAGTTTCACATTCTGCTTTCAATTGATGTTGAATATAAGGATATGATAGGTCTACCAGTTATTTCTTATATTTTTCAAAAGATTAAAGGAATCGACAGCATAAAAAAGGGGTATTTTAATATGGGAAGGATATTTATATAAAATAATAAGATTGTTTATATAAAATTATGTAATTTCTCGTATCTCAGTCACCATAGACTCCTATTCTGCCAATCTCGGTCTTGCAAACCTCTCCTATCAATCGCTTCCTGCACTCCTTCCCTCCACGTTCTTCCTCTTCTTCTTTGCGGAGAAACTCAATTGAGGACTTTAATTGGCCATCTCTCTTCACTCATTCTTGACACGTGTCCAAACTATTGAAGCGTTTTTGCTTCGATTGTGTCTCTAATATCTGCATCAACACCCACTCTAGCTCTTATCCACTCATTCCTGACTCGATCCTGTAGCGTTAGTCCAGAGCAGGGCCTCCAATATCCCGTCTCCATCGCTTTCATTTTATTCTTAAGTTGCGTTGTCATTTCCCATACCTTGTCTCCATATTAGGTACTCCGTATTCTCTATTAAGGTTATATAGATTAATATAATTTCTTACTTGTGAACTCCAAAGTAAGCCATTCAGTTGTTTCATAATGTATCTTCCTTGGGTGATCCTTTTCTTTATGTTCCTTACCACTGGATCCGACTGCTGTGAGTGTCACTACGAGATAGCCATATTCGTCTAGTCCCTGTATTATTTAATCTCGCAGGATAAGATCACTCATGCCATTATTCACAACAAAGTATTTTGTTTTTGAGGTGTTTATGGTCATACCTCACTCTATATGCCTCATCCAATTTTCTCAACACATCATAAAGATCTTCCTCATCTTTGGCCTTGATGAGCAGGTCGTCAGCAAAGTTGTGAGTGAAAAGTATATATTATTTTCCTATTGGAATACGCATATTTAGACATTTTCTTCGCTGATGTTTCAGAGTCGAGGCAAGATACGAGTAGACATTAAATAGAGTCGGTGCTACCGGACTGCCCTGTCAGAGACCTTTTGAGATACAACACTCCTTAGACAGTTTGGTTCCCACCTTCATCCTCGCTGAAATATCTGTTCAGATCTCCTTCACTCCCCGAATATATATCTGGCTTACGCTATTTTCTTCCAAAGTCTTCCAAAATTTACGAGTGTTACACTATCATAAGCCTACTGCAAGTCTACAAAAATCAAGTTTCTCTCTGTTCTTTTTTCCACAAGCTGCTCCAGGCAAAACTTGTTGTCAACGCATGATCTTCCTGCCTTGAACCCTTTCTGCTCTTCTATGACATGTATTTCATCTTCTGTTCTTCCTTTTATTATTCTACCATATAATCTGGACAATGAGTTGATAACAGTGAGTCCTCGGTAATTTGGACATAAAAATTTTCAACGGTGATTTGAGCATTCACTATTGACAAACTAAATAGCTGTCAATTGAATTTTCATCCACTTTCGCCGCCATTGTAAAAATGTCAAATGGTTAGGGACAAAACAAAAACTAATTGACGTTTGAGCTTCGTTCAAGTTTAACATCAGCTGTACAAACTATTGTTATTCCCTTTAGTTTGCAACGAATCTACTGCTTTTTGGTTGCGCGAATGACTACAAATTTCTTTCCTTCTTCGTGAAATCAAATGAAGTCCTTTGAGGATGCACGAATCTACATAAAAGTTTCTTTACGAGCACCAAAAACATTACACTTCGAATCAGAACAGAATTTCGGTAAAGAGTTGATCGAAATGCCATAAGGACATCATAAAATGGCAGTGCATTCTGTTGATGAAATGACACCTATATTTGGAAATACATGCTCTGAAAAGAACTTAAATATAAACATTCCTACGAGAAATATCCGTTGGTTTGGGAGAAAATACGCACATCAGAAAAGTCTGCAGATATTATTTGCGATACATTGAGAAATTTTGTGATATTGATTTTCATATATTTTTTTTTTGTCCGTATGATCTTACCCTATGAGGGTCTCTCAGGAGTGTGATATTCCAGTTCATGTTTGGTTACTGACTAAAAAACCTCTCACACATTCCTTTGAGTAGTTTTTCGTCGTGCCCTTAGGCGCCCCTTAATAAGAGAGATGAACTGCAAGCGGCCTACATAGTTGATGGGACCTGATGACTCGAATTGATCCGAGCAACACTGCTTTCCGCAATGTGTACGCCAAAACCTCGCCCCGTGGATATACAGGCAGGAATAGTCTTCATATCCGTCACGTAGTTCGCTCTCACTCTGCCTAGGCATCGTGTGATTAGTACAACAATCCTCTATGCCTTGGATACAGGATCCCTAGTTCGAACATTAAATCCATTTTGACCTCTTCTGTTCTTCCTTCATCACCACATTTTCGGTGGTAGAGGAAATTTCGACAATTCGTTGAGCTCTTTGTCCAGCAGGTCTATATCTGGATTTATGACGTAGATCTACCGAGTTGTTGAAATAGTAAGTTCCAGTTGATGTGAGATTCATCATTTTCAACTTCATTCTCCGGAGGTACATATGGTAGAACTGGTTCGTTGTCTATACCATAAACCTCTCTCAGATGAAAGTAGAGAATTCGGAGTGCCACACCGTGTCTTTCCACATACCCTGATGGAGCATGGACTATGCAAGCATACAGGATGTGCATATCAGTTTCCTGCTGGCTGTGACAGGCTCTGCATGGTGTTGGAGTGTCCACTTTCATGATGGTCTTTTTATACCATCTTGTATTTATCACTCCTTCCCCCGCTGACTTTGAAAAGACGAAGTAGAACTCTTCTGACAAGCCCTGATCTTTCAAACTCTTGAAATATAATGAGTGCAGGTTTTTACTCCTGTGATCTTCAAGTAGTATCTTCAGTTGTGCCTGTCATATCTCTCTGCCTGATCTCCTTTAATCTGTTGGCGTTATAGGTGTTGCTATTTCATGATCAATGGATATGCCAGTTATACTGAGCTTCTCCAAGGCTCTCTGTCCAGCCCTAAATACGAAAGCTCCTTGGTTCCTAATTTCATAATGAGCTACCATTTTCAGAAGCGGGTCTTTACTTCTCAATATCCTATTGTTGTTGCTATTTCCAACGTTTGTTGATGGCGTTGTCATTGCAAACTTGTCAAATCCCCGCCTCCCTACGTTTATGGAAGGTATATTCCCTCACGCAGGCTTTGATTCATGTTCATCACTTTACGAGTGGCTGTGTCTAGCTCGAGATTTTCATTCAGTGTCCAGTTAACTACCCCGAAAGAGTAAGTGACTATCGGGACTTTCAAGATCTTCGTTAGCAGAAACTTTGTTTTTACCAGGCAGCTGTGATTTTCATATAACTTGGAGCTTCTTCTTGTAGCTGGATGTTAAGGCTTCCTTGGTTTGGATTCACCTTTTTGTTTCATTCCAAGGAATTTGTATGTTTCTTCATCTTCGAGGCGCTGAATGATTATTCCCCCTTCTAGTGCGACGTCTTCTACTTCTTCTTCAGCTCTTCCTTTGCTTGAATGAAAAACAGCACATTTGTACAAACTGAATGACATTCCTATTGCTGAGGTTTATTTGGCAACGATATTCCGTAGTTGCAGTGCAGCCTTGGAAGGAACGTACATATTTAAGTAGTCCATGTAGAGGAGATGCGAGACTAGATGTTCTCTTCCGCCTGGTGGCCCGGTCTTGAACTCTATTCTTCTTGCCCTCAACTCAGCTGTTTTAGTTGAAGTGTTATGCAGAACAGTAAGAGGCTGAGTGAGTCTCCTCGAAATATGCCTCGCATGTATCTCGCCTGTTAATATTAGTAGAATAAATCGCAAGAAATCCGACTGCCAAACTTCTTTGTCGCTTTTAATAAAATTGAGGAAACAGTTGGACCAAAATGGATTACAAAGTCCTCAATCTGGGAATCTTATTGCCTGGAATATAAAAGAGAATTCGAAATGAATTAGGAAAATAATGATATTTAATTCAAGAATTCAAAACAACAGTCTGCCTGCTAATGTGGGGCAGGACAATTTTTGAAAGAACTGGTAACCGATGAACAGGTGTAGATCTAATAGTTCCTGTGATGATCCTCATAGATGAATTCAGCTGGACATCGATTTTTTGTGCATGAATACTGTTGAACCAGAGGGAGCAACAATATTCAGCTGCAGGAAAAACCAAGGCTAAGTCTGCCGAAGGAAGAGTAGCTGCATCAGCACCCCAAGAAATACCAGCTAATTTCTGCTGAAGGCACACATTGGTTGCTCGCTTCTGTTGTGGCATCACCTGCTTTCAGTTTTCTTTCCATCTTTTCGTTGGTTTTTTGGTTGCCCTCTTCTGAAGAAGCCAATTAGCAGAAACACGTGTCGGCAGTTACTAGCAGAATGATTTTCCTCTGCTTCTTTTGCCGTTAAACATTCCCTGTTACATATACATATCCGCACCATTGTATATAGACTACCTAGTATGCTCACGTCCCTACTAATCTCGTTCCACGGAAAAGAAACTAACACCAGGGGGCGATAAAGTCGAGGGAAACGAATCTCAATAAGGTCGAAATTCGTATCTCGCTAAATGTCAGGGTTGGTTCCTCGAATATTCTATTTTTATTACCCTGAACATCTGCCGCCTATTAAAATTCGGTTTTCGGTTGAATCTTGAATCTTTCTTTTCGTTCGTTCGCAGTTCAGTTCAGTTGTTTGCTTAGCTTGTATCGGTAGAGAGAAGAGCTGCTAAACTTAAAATCGAGTATACCGTTAAAAATATTAGAACAGGTAAGTGCAATAATTTGCTGTTAGTGTTATTCTTTTAGAATATTAGTTTTAAGCTCAAGAGAATTTCGGGCTATTATTTATTATACTGAAATTGTTGGTCGTAATGAAAGAAAGGATATAAGCCACATTCAGATTTTAATTCCATACATATTCTACTGAAAGCTAACCCTATTTATCGTAAATAAACAAACTTTATATCCTCTTACATGTATTTTGTCGATGTTTTTCTATTCAATTAAAAATATTGGATGTTGTGGATTGATTTTAGAAGAAATCAAAAGCCATTAAAATTGCCTCGAATAATTCAATAATTTAAATCGATCTAAGTATACATAGTTGGTTGTAAATGAAAGAAATTGGACATTATCCACATTCAGATTCTAATTCCGTTCATAATCTACTGAAAGCTAACCCTATTTATCGTAAATAAACAAACTTTATAACTTTTTGTCATGTATTTTTTCGATGTTTTTCTATTTAATTAAAAATATTAAATGTTCTGGCCTGATTTTAGAAGAAATGAAACGTATTGCTTGAATTTGTCGTGAAAAAAAAATAGTCGCTGGCTTACTTTTTATTTGGGGTGGACCTACAAACTTACTATCAAGTTAGCAGATGCACACTCAAGAATTTCAATCAAACCTATTGCTTTGATTGTCGAATAATTTCCAGATATTTTTTTTATTTGGATTGCTTTTCAGCCTGCACGAATTAATTAAATTTAACCTTCTCAAAAATATCCATTTCATCTTTTAGGATGTCTGGCAATAAGTGTGAATATTATAATTGTGGGATGACCAGCAAGAAAGATGGAAGCCTTAGATTTTATAGATTTCCAAGCAATGATACCGAAAGATGCAAAAAATGGATTTTGAATTCAGGTATGTTCTAAACCATTTTGATATGCCTCCGCTTTCTGCAAAAACATATTAATATGTAATTTCTTGAAGGTTTCTTGGGTATATAGCGCTTTTATGATCAAAAATTGGTTCAAGCACTGACGTGAAGTCAGAAGCTTTTGCGCGTATGTTCTATTGTCCATTCTTCTGTATTGGACACCCTTAATCGAATTTACCATGGTAAATTATGTTGTCCATTCTCCTTTATTGGACACTCTTAATTCGAACATACGCGCAAAAGCTTCTGACTTCACGTCAGTGCTTGAACCAATTTTTTTTTGAGTTATCAAGGAAATAATATTCCAGTTGGGTATAACTCGGAAACCGTTAGGTCGATTATGCCCAAAATCGAACTCAACTCTCCCTTTCGGATACACAACCTACCCTGAAAATTGCAAGTCCCTATCTCCTTTCGTTCGAAAGTTATCGAGGCAACGGTCACCCATCTACTGAACTCACACAAGAATGCTCGAATCTCCAACAATATTTAACCGATCGTATTAAAACTTGAAACTTGGCAGTAGAGTTAGGTTATGAAGGCTCTCGCAAAATTTCAGCAATTTCAAACGAATAGTTACTGATATATAAATTTTTTTTTTTTATTTTCAATGATTTATTAAAAATTTTCACCAAATTTTGCAAACATTTTTGCGTTGACATTCTACAACTAATAACCATGTTTGAATTCAATCGGTTCAGTATTTTTCGAGTTAATGAGGAACAAAAAACCACCAAATTTCAGAAAATTTCAGATCGCTATAACTCTAAAACCGATTGGCCGATTATGCTCATAAACAAACTGAAATGTCACGTTCTGGTGCACATCCTAACCTGAAAATTTCAAGCCGCTATCTCATTCCGTTCTCAAGTTATCGTGACAACAAAAATATTTTTTAATAATTTTTTTAAAATTCATATTCTAGAACTACCCACCAAGTTTCAATTCGATCAGATTTATATTGGTTGAAAACAAAATTATTACTCGGAAACCACTGGGCCGATTATGCCCATTAACGAACTTGTCCGTCGTATTGAGATGCGCCACCTACCCTGAAAATTTCAAGTCGCTAGCTCTTTTCGTTCTCAAGTTATCGTGGCAACGGCCGGACGGACAGAATCAAATTTGACCTCGAATTCTTCATTGGGGAGTCGAACTGAATCGTTTGAGACCATTTTCGTCGAAAAATTCGAAAGTTACAGACATTTGGGCAAAACTATAACGCGATGTTCCCCAGAATATACGCGCAATAAAATGTTATTTAGTTGAATAATTGTATTTTTTCAATTCAAAAAATTATATATAATGCATATATGCATTATACAGTATGGTGCAATTGAAAGGAATAAATTCGTTATTTCGTAAACCGGCGACTTTAAGGGAAAATCCCGAAACCCGTTGATTTTTATTCTTAAACAGGCTATTCGTAAGGAAACCATTTTATTTTTGACGTCATTTTATTTTTGACCTCATATTAAATAATAATAATAAAATGTTATTAATTTTTTAAACAAATACAAAAATCAATTTTTGTACATTATTGATATGGCTGAATAGGTATTTAAAAGACCTTTCAAATAATGTATTACAACACCTACCTTTCCATCTGAAAATTTTAGCGATGACGTCATCACGCTCACATAGATGACGTCAAAAATAAAAAGGTATCCTTACGAATAGCCCGTTTAAAAATAAAAATCGACGGGTTTCAGGATTTTTCATTAAAGTCGCCGGTTTACGAAATAACGAATTTATTCCTTTCATTTGCACCATACTGTATATGTGCTTTTCCAAATGACCCGGAACCATTTGTGATGCCACTATTTGAACCGATCTTTTTTTGCGCGTATGTTCTGGGGAACATCGCGTTATAGTTTTGCCCAAATGTCTGTAACTTTCGAATTTTTTGACGAAATTGGTCTCAAACGATCAAGTTTGACTCCCCGATGAAGAATCCGAGGTCAAATTTGATTCTGTCCGTCCGGCCGGCCGGCCGTCCGTTGCCACGATAATTTGAGAACGAAAAGAGCTAGCGACTTGAAATTTTCAGGGTGGGTGGCGCATCGCAATACGACGGACAAGTTCGTTAATGGGCATAATCGGCCCAGTGGTTTCCGAGTAATAATTTTATTTTCAACCAATATAAATCCGATCGAATTGAAACTTGGTGAGTAGTTGTAGAATATGAACCTAAGCACGTTTGTGAAATTTTGGGCGAATCGTATGGCTAGAAAATTTTAAAAAAATTATTAAAAAATATTTTGTTTGTTTATGAGCGTAATCGATCAAACGGTTTCAGAGTTATAGCCATCTGAAATTTTCTGAAATGTGGTGGTTTTTTGTTCCTCATTAACTCGAAAAAAACTGAACCGATTGAATTCAAACATGGTTATTAGATGTAGAATACCAACGCGAAAATGTTTGCGAAATTTGGTGAGGATAGCATCTGTAGAAAATTTTTAATAAATCATTGAAAAAAAAAAAAAATTCTATTTATCAGTAACTATACGTTTGAAATTGCTGAAATTTTACAAGAGCGTTCATTACCTAACTCTACTGCTAAGTTTCAAGTTTTAATACGATCGGTTGAATATTGTTGGAGATTCGAGCATTCTTGTGTGAGTTCAGTAGATTTTAAGAACCGCGCCTCCAGAAAATAAAAAAAAAATCACGAAAAAAAATTGGTGCAAGCACTGACGTGAAGTCAGAAGCTTTTGCGCGTATGTTCTATTGTCCATTCTTCTATATTGGACACCCTTAATCGAATTTACCATGGTTAATTATGTCGTCCATTCTCCTGTATTGGACACTTAATTCGAATTTACCGTGGTAAATTCGAAGTAAAAGTGTCCAATACAGGAGAATGGACAACATAATTTACCATGGTAAATTCGATTAAGGGTGTCCAATACAGAAGAATGGACAATAGAACATACGCGCAAAAGCTTCTGACTTCACGTCAGTGCTTGCACCAATTTTTTTTACAAAATATAGAGACCAAGTCCAGTTCGAAGTAAATTGAATCAGTTCATAATGACTTCACAACTGATTCAACTGATCAGTTAGCGAATAGAAAGCTAGAATACTGATGATGTTGGACGTTAATTTTTAAAAACTAAACTTGTTTTAGGAAATGGAAATCTGGTTGATGTCAGCCCAAAGTCATTGAAGAGAAAACTTTTATGCAGCAAACATTTCTCACAAGAACAAATATTACCGAACAGGTTACCTCTTGATGCAGTACCCGTCAAATATGTTTCTGAATCAAGCAGTTCAAATGAAGCTGTTCAAACCAGTCCAGAATTAAAGGTTAAATATGTTATTTCAATTTGTTTTATTTACTGTATAAACACGTCTTATGAATAATACAAGGATATAACAATTATGTTCTCTTCAATATTTTTTCATGAGGAAATAGCAAATATCTATCTGTTCATCTTATTTTCAAGGTTTTTCAATCCATACAGATTTTTTTAATTATAGAGCACAATTAAAATTTTCTTTAATTTACTTTATTATTATTATATTCTGCAAATTAGATTCTTCAACAATAGTTTAGGGAGTGGAATGAAAAGACTCTGAAATTGAAAATATTATCAAAATTGTTCAATACTAGACTGCAATATCACCTTAGTTTCACTTTATTTTTTGCTCACCTCAAAAAGATGGTTCCAAGAGGATAATGTTTAAACTTGCCAATGACCAAAATGGAATATTCAGATTTTTTTGCATTCTAGTACACTTTTTGACCATTTTTTGTTTGTGATGATCAATTCAATTTGAAAAGTTCTAATTGTTTCCCCTATATTATGTCAATATTCTACACATTTTCATATCAAATTCTATACAGTATCTATAGCTTTTAGTACTTGATGTTTTTGCGCGCATGTTCTATGGGAACATCGTGCTATCATTTCGTCACAATGTCTGTAATTGTCGAATTTTGAGCTGAAAATAGTCGGAATAGACTAATTCGGACCCCCTGATCACGAATCCGGTGACAGATTTTTGGATGCCGGCCGTAAGCACTCTCACAGGCGTACCGTTTGTCCTATCGACTTGAAATTTTCAGGATAGGTTCTGTGTCAAAATACGACGGTTAAGTTCGTTAATGGGCAAAATCGGCCAAATGATTTCGGAGTGATTTGAAATTTCCAATTATCAATATTTCAGTGAATACCTAACAGAATGAATTCAAACTTGGAAGGCAGTTCAAGCATAAGTATGAGCAATTTCTATTAAAATTTCGTTAGGTAAATTTTTTTTAGTTATTTTTAAAAAGAATATTTTTTATATTTCTCGTTTTAAAAAAACTATCCATCAGATCAGAAGAAAAATTTTACAGATGTTAAACCAAGCATTATACAGGAGTGTGCAAAATTTCAGTTCGATACGATCACAGTTTCGGAAGATATTGATAATAATAATGGTTGATGTCAGATTTCCTAAATACCAAGTTCAAAAACCGTATATTATATAGAGAACACTTATTATTTTCACGTTCTACAGGAACTGATACTAAATAAAAGCTAGATGCAGATGGTTGTTATGGAAAACTACCAATATAAGGTATTTATCATATTATTACTGGACAGTATGGGCCACAAGGAAGTTGAACATGCGCGCAAAAGCCCCTGTCATCAGTTCTTTTCAATCTAGTTTATCTCTAAGAATCATTTAAAGGGTTGAGATTTTTGAATAAACTGATGTCGGGGCAAAAAATTGAAGAAATAGGTTCTAGGTTTACTTTGTTGTTTTCAAAGCAGTTTTGATTGCAGCTCCTACACTGTTACAAGTTACAACTGAGCAGCCGATTAGAATTCTAGTTTACAGCACAATTTGGGTTCAAATGATTATCAGTCAGAACGAGGAAACATTTCTTCTTTATTATCCTCATAGTTAATTGCATATTATTGATAATTAAATTATTCTCATGGTATTGACAGCTTATCCAATATGGAATATTGGGATAAAATAATATATGCTGTTGAATGTACACCAGTTCATTCACTAAAACATCAACCATTTTAATATCAACGAATAATGAATTAACAAAAATATACATCTCAAGATTAATCTTCAAATGTTTCAACATGGTTTCATACAAAATTCTTTGATACAAAATAGCCTACTGAATTTCCATTGATGAGTATCTTTCTTGATGATTTGCTTCTACCAATGTCAGCTATGTAAGAATAGGTATTAGTGTCCCAATACAATCCATACATTTTTCTGTTGTACTCAAATTTTCTTCTCTCAACTCATGAAACATAACACATTTTTTTGTATCTTTTCAGAGCCGTTGCTTAGGTGTATCAATTTACTTTGTGTCAAACTCATTTTTTTCCAACCGCCTATGTATTCGTTCAAATATTGCAACCATCTATTAAGACCTTGTTGACTGCTACACTTAACAGGTTAATTTAAATATAAATGTGTCTCTTTATAGCCATTATTCAGCTGTTTGAAAATATTCTGTCAGACAATATTATCTGTAGCCTCATTAGAAGGTTTTAATTTTATTCCTAAATATTTTAGTTCGAAGAATATTGAATTTTATTTTTGTGATAATTTGAAAACTATTATTCAAGTTTACTGTGTAAAAATTGACGTGTGTGCAGGAGAGTTTACATTTAATGAAATTGTTGATATGTTGTGAATATTTACTTTTTTCATTGTGATTTGTTCCTTTTTTTATCAAAAAATAATGTATGTATAAAGTGTATATGCTGCATTTTAATTTTGTCCTTTCATGATTCCTTTTGGGTATTATTTTTGTGCAAACACATCTGTAATAATAATTTTTTCACTTTAATGTAAACCTTCCCCATGAATAGACTAAAATAAAAATACATGTAAAATATATTACTTTTTTCACCTATTTCCTGAAAGAAAATTATGATTATTTCCTCAAAAATATGCCGATATTCTCTACTACAGACCTTATGTTTAAATATACTCTCATTTTTGCTTGGAGGGTTGATATCTCGCTTTCTGTAACTGAATAAAGGGAAGCTAATCACTATTTATGCCTACATAAAAGAGAATAGAGGTAAAATAATAAATTCGTCAGCTTATTTTCATGAAACTCCGAACACTTAAATAAGATTGGACGATAGTCTGAAATAATATTCATATTTTTCCAGCCAAGAACTATAACAAATCAATATTTGAACCCGGCACACCCACAAGTATATACATATTTCATTTTTTAATAGCTTTCCAACGATGAAAAACTAAAGTAGGGGGAAATAGTCCCTTTTATCGCCAAAAAATTAGGTAAATAAATAATCAATTGAAAGGTTTCATCGTTCTTATTGTAAAAATATTACTTCATAATGGAAAATTTGCGATTTCCAGCGTTTTCTTGAGTTTCACAAGTCCGCAAATGAAAAAATAACATCGAAATTCATGAAGAAATTATTTATGAATAAGTTCAACTCTATATAATATGAGTGAAAAGTAAGGAATGAATATAAAAAAACTAGATTAAAAAGCATTGATGACAGGGGCTTTTGCGCGCATGTTCATCTTCCCTGTGGCCCATACTGCCCAGTAATAATATGATAAATACCTTATATTGGTAGTTTTCCATAACGACCATCTGCATCTAGCTTTTATTTAGTATCAGTTCCTGTAGAACGTGAAAATAATAACTGTTCTCTATATAATATACGGTTTTTGAACTTTGTATTAAGGATTATTGGACATAAATCATTATCTTCGAAATGAATTAATTTGACAAACTGCCTGAACTGCCTTTCAAGTTTGAATTCATTCTGTTAGGTATTCACTGAAATATTGATAATTGAAAATTTCAAATGACTATAACTCCGAAACCGTTTGGCCGATTTTGCCCAGTAACGAACTTAACCGTCGCATTTTGACACAGAACCTATCCTGAAAATTTCAAGTCGATAGGACAAACGGTACGCCTGTGAGAGTGCTCACGGCCGGCCGGCATCCAAAAATCTGACACCGGATTCGTAATCAGGGGGTCCGAATTAGTCTATCCCGACTATTTTCAGCTCAAAATTCGACAATTACAGACATTGTGACGAAATGATAGCACGATGTTCCCCTAGAACATGCGCGCAAAAATAATTTATATATTGTGAGATTCCGATTAAGACAGTTTACGCGCTTATAAACTCTTCATATTATCCGGGACAAACCTTACCTGAAGACGACCCTGTGTTTTCCTACATAGTTCATGTGAACTCTCTAAAGAGGTCGCTAGCTAACGGGTAGCCATTTTTACACTACCAAAATTTCTCGCTAGATGTCTCTGAAACGCTGAAACTTAGGTGAGCATACTAGGTAGTCTTTATACAATGTCCGCACTATCCTAGTTTCTGTATTAACAAATATATTTTTTGTTTGTTTCAGGACAGCCAATCTTCTTCGCAGGGCCGAATTTTCTCAGCGTTCAGAGGTCGACTCCGACAGGCAGCGCGCTCTCTTCAGGCGGCTGTACGGTTCCGAAGCTTCTCCAAAAGGGATACGGGTCCGGCTGACTGGTTTGTGGACAAGTGCCACCAGAAGGTGAACGACGACAACGATGAGAAATGTCATGAACCAGCAAGGTGCTGGGGTCACAAAATTATAGTGGACCCGTCCTCGACTTATCATTATAATGTGAGTAATCGTATACAGTATTGGGAGGAATATATCTTGAAATTGTGGTTTATCGAGAGCGTAAAGACGAGCCTGCTAAATATTGAGAGGGCGTAAAGAAGGGATGTCGAATGGTCGTTTGACGTCACCATACAGCGAACCGAGGAACTGCTCCTCTTGCGAATCAAAACAAGCCTAGAGTATGTATTCAGTTTAACTTATTAACATTTTACTTAAAAATGTTTGATCAAATTAAACTGAATCATTTAAATTACATTGAATTGAAACCTGTAGGACGACAGGAGGTTCAAATCTGTCGTTATGGCCGCGGAAATAAAATAAAAGGATGTTCTTGAATATAAATAAAATAAAGCGATAATTGTTTGAAAAAATAAAACCAAAAAAATCATTCCCAAAAAAATGTGGGAAAGCCCTGTGGACAGGAACTTTGGCGCTCTTGTTCAAACTTTGACAAATCATATCTCCGAAAGTATTGAAGTAAGAATTAAATTCAAAACGTAGGTATATGACTCACCTCATATGTTGGATTCACATACATCAGCAAGTTATAATTAGAGCATTCTATGAAATGATAAAATAACGAATAATCATTGAAATTTTGAAAAATCATATCTCCGAAAATTTTAGCTTGTTATAGTTGAAAATGACATCAATGGATTCTTATGATGAAACTGCATCTTGAAAAAATTGAATTTGAATTTCGGGACGTAAAAAAAAAATTCTTTTGTTACTCCTAAACCACCGCCGATTTTGCCTAATATCGAACTTAACCGAGTTATTTATCTCCCAAACCTATTTTGCAAATTTCAACTATCTAGCAGCTAACTCATTCCGTTCGAGTTGTCGTGTTAACCGACGAACGGCCAGACAGAATCGATTTTGACAACGGTTTTGATCAGTGAGTCGAACCAAATCGTTTAAGACCATTTTCATCCAAAAATTCGAAAATTAAATACATTTGGGCAAATTGATAAGCACTCTGTTCTGAGGAACAAGAGCTCATTACAATATTCAGGGCGAAAATGGCGCTTAGAAATGTGAAACGTTATTACTTTTGAAGAAAAAAAAATAAACGGTTTGTGTGCCATTTTAGACAAAAACCCTTTTCGAAGGACAAATCTTTGGAGAATCAGATGATATTAACGACTAATTGATATTCCATGTACAGGCTGTTATATTAGATCGTGAAGCCAGCATCAAAATATCTGAGTCTTGGTCTGCACTCTCTTGGTATGGTTCATATGCAGGGTTTGTTGGCTTGATACGACAATAACTGTCAAATATAAGAATAATTCGTTGAACGGTTTAGGAGTTATAGCTAACCAAAAGTTCTGCTCAAATCTATAAATCCCCCTGTATCTCAGAAACAAAGAGCCTTAGACCATATTTAATTGTTATTATCTGGCTCCCCTGGGTACCATCTATTCACCATGAAACTATGTACAGTTACTCGTGGATCACCATGTATATTATAAGGTGTAGTAAAAAGAAATCCATTATTTTTGCATGAAATTGAAGGCCTTAATTACCATAGTTAGGATGATCCGAATCAAATAGATCAAATAGATCAAATTTGCGCCGTTTGTTCTATAACTTGTTGCCATTTCGGAGGTAATAATAATCATTGTGCCTCTTTCATAGAAGCCCTCGTCCCTATTGGCAAAAAATTGAGACAATCGATTTTCACAAGCCTCTGTTGAAGCGGATTTTTCACCAGCAAAATTTTGCACCATGGACAGGAACATAAGGTAATCACTTGGTGCCAGGTCTGGACTATAAGATGGATGCATAAGAACCTCCCAACCAATCTGCCAGAGCTTCTGGCGAGTCACTATCGATGTATGTGCCCTGGCGTTGTCCTAATGTAATACAATTCCTCTGCTATTGGCCAAAGTAGACCGCTTCTGGATGCTTGCTTCCTTCAGGCAGCCCAATTGCTGACAGTATAGTTCCGAGTTAACAGTTGTGCCGTAGGAGAGCAGCTCATAGTATATAATTCCCTGCCAATCCCACCAAACACACAGCATAACCTTCCTGACCGTCAATCCTAGCTTGGGCACCGTTTTCTCCGGTTCATGCGTTTCTACCACGAACGTTTTTGCTTGACTTTGTCGAAAGTGGTCCAGTTTTCATCATCAGTCACCAACCACTTCAGAAATGGGTCAATTTTGTTGCGATTCAGCAGCGTTTCGCAGATGGAAATTCAGTCAATGAGGTTTTTTTGCGATAACTCGTGTGGCACCCAAACATCGGGCTTCTTCTTGAGTCCAGCCTTATTCAAATGGTTCCAAACGGTTTTTTGTGCAATAGTTAGTTCTTGGGCAATCGAAGCAGTGCTTACATGACGGTCGGACTCGACAATGTCCATGATTTTGACATTTTCGACAATTGACCTTCCAGTGCGTGGTGCATCTTTGACATCGAAATTACCGGAACGGAATCTACGAAACCAAAAATGCGCATGATTGGCTCTTACAGTATCAGGACCATAAACACTGTTTACATTTTCATCCGCCTGGCATTTTCGCTTTTATGGAAGAAAAACTGTAAAATATTGCGTATTTTCTCTTTGCTACTGTCCATCTTTGACGCACGCTCAAACTAAACTGAATCAACTGATCATAAAACTGTTGGGAAAGTTTTTGTGGTGCAAAATCTCATCTCTTTCTAACGTCATCCAGTGGAACCTAATCGGACTTATACAACGCGAGATACATATACCTAACTAAAGCCATCTATTGTAAAAATAATGGATTTCTTTTTGATATATCTCAAACTTCTAACAAATATCCTGTGTTTCTAAAGTAGAAGCAATTTAATAAATAATAAATTATTTTGAAGACTGTTGAAAATCGTACCATCCTTGGAATATTATGCTTATAACGTTTCATTGTAGAGGACGGCAAATATAATTTCTGCGCTGAGCTGCTAAATAGCTAGATCAGGCCCTGCCTATACTATTCAATCACCAAGCATCAATCCGTCTAGGAACCATCAACATACCATAAATAATATATGAGATATTTTATATTTCATGAAAGTTCAAATCGCTCGTTTTCATCATGTTGCTTTAACGAAAAGAACGTATCCAACATAGCCAGTTTAACCCTGTTTCACTTGGTCCCAAGAATTCCTTTGTCTTCATTATTATCCTGATCCTGACGTCGCTCGCCGCATTTCAAAATGCCTCCGAATTCGGTGCTTCTTTCCATTATGATGTAAGTCGAAAGTTGTGAAATATTTCTAGGTCACATTGGTGTATCTTATTATGTGCTGGAGACAGAAGATGAAGTAAGAGTACGTGCTGCTTTGGAATCATCAATACCTCATGTATAAGGGGTTGAGAGGTTTCAGGCTTGTTAACGTATCTACTAGAAAATAACGTTGATTTCCATTTTTGGCGCGCTGTTCACCTGAACAGAGTCGCTATCAATTCGACCAAATGTCTGTAATTTTCAAATTTTTGGCCGACTATCCGAAAACCGGCCATATCTCGACTCATTTGTGAACAATACAGACTTCCATTGATCGTCCCAATTCACGTGCACATTGGCCCATTCCAATCGAAGTCGCATATGATTTTGAGTTAGAGGAATAGTTCTCAAAAGTCGTGAATGTAGATTAACGTCTCTAAGTCTTCGACGGACTGTTTCAATCGAAACCAAAACACCAGTATCGTTTAAAAGACGCTGTTGCATGATTTGACAAGTACTCAGTGGCTCTCTACGGGTAGACGCAGTCGGAAACCTATCTTGTGTAGGAGTGATAGATCTTGGACGTCCACTTTTCGGCCTTTCAGTCCCGTTTCCAGTTTCTTGGTATCGATGGTCGAGCCGGGAAACTAATGACAAGAAGTTGCCTGAAACTTAAAAAGTTATCATACGAGGAGCAAAAAAACCATTCAGATATTAGAGTGTAAACGTTTGATTTCTCATAAATGAACATTTGGTGGACATGAATCGGCAACTTTTGAAACGGGCACAAAATTTCTGAACTTTTGTGGAGCAGGTGTATATGTCTTCATGCGAAGAAAATAACTATGTATAAAGAATAAGAAATGACTCTACAAATAGCGATAAACAATGGATATAATTCAGGGTTAATCAGGAAATGGTTGAAGAAAAACAAATTATAAAAGCCATGAACTTAGTGTTTTCAGAAATTTAGGATAATACCTACTGTCCTAAAGTGTTTTCCAATAAGAGGTGTTAATTGGATATTCAAAGAAAAATGCCATATTTCAATATAAATGATCGGATGTTTATTTCATTATAAAGAAGAAGCTATGCCGTTAATAGTGGAAAATAACATCAGGCAAATGACCAACACGACCACGCTTACAGGACCATATCCTTTTAATGAAATTTTCCATAACCAAATCGCAAAGTGGCTGCCCTATGTCCTCGATAGCCTCACAAATTCCATATTTGAGATCTTGAATCGACGCTGGGCTTGTGGCGTAGACCTTCTCTTTCACGTGGCCCCAAAGGAAGAAGTCGCAAGGTGTTAAATCACAAGATCTTGGTGGCCAATTGTGATCACCTCTTCGAGAGATAACACGGTCCGGAGACTTTTCCCGCAAAAGATCAATAGTTTCGTTGCTTGTGTGGCACGTAGCACCGTCTTGTTGAAAGTAAACGTTGTTCAGATCAATACCATCCAATTCCGGCCATAAAAAATCATTAATCACCTCTCGATAGCGCAATCCATTCACCGTAACTGTTGCTCCAGCCTCATTTTCGAAAAAGTAAGGTCCAATGACTCCATCGGACCATAAACCGCACCAAACAGGCATACGTTGAGGATAGAGAGGCTTTTCAACAATAACTCTTGGGTTTTCCGAGCCCCAGATGCGATAATTTCGCTTGTTGACGAAGCCACCGAGATGGAAATGGGCTTCGTCACTCAAGATGATTTTTCGATGGAATTCCGGATCATTTTCATGCATTTCAACGACCCAATCAGCAAAGACACGACATTGTTGATGATCGGCCGGCTTGAGTTCTTGTGTTAACTGAACTTTATAAGCCTTAAGACCCAAATCTTTATGCAAAATACGGTGTAATGACGTTTGTGGAATGCCTATTTCCAACGAACGACGAGGAATGAACAAACCTGGGTTTTCTTCAACACTTTCGGTTACAGCAGCAATATTCTCGGCTGTTCTTGAGCGATGTGCACGGGTTTTATTCTTCACATAACTAACTTGTCCCAACAGCTCAAATTTTTCCACCAATTTCTTTATTGCGGTCCGACAAGGTGCATCACGACGACCCAAAAATGTTCGAGTTTTACGAACCGTCTCTGCCAAATTTTCACCATTTTTATAGTGAATTTTGATAATTTCAATGCGTTCTTGAAGCGTGTATCGCTCCATTTTTATTAATGGCGTAGTTTCTACCTGTCAAATGTCAAAAAATGACAGCTTCAAAAGTGACATCTACCGAAATAGCGGGCTATTCAAAATAACACCTCTTATTGGAAAACCCTTTATAAAAACAACACTAACAGGTGACTGTACAGATCGTTTGAAACCGTACATTAGAAGAATATAGAGATTGGAAAATTGTATGGTTCTGAAATGTTGATGTTAGCCAAAGTCCAGTGTTCAGAAATAAACAGGATGTCCCATAACTAGACCGACAAGCTTCTACTGGATGTTCTATACATTATTTTAGACACTTTCGAGCCAACTCATATAATGCAAAAATGCTTCCTTGAGGGGCTTAAGCCCTCTGCAGATGTCGCCAAGGCAATACTTTTTGATTTCGTTTCAATTATTTGATAAGGTGAAGCTTTTATAGAGTAATTGAAATCAAGTACAAGAAATTGATATTTCACTGACTTTGTTATGATTCTTTAGATAACGAGCATTGAGTAAAAATGTAATGCTTGTGGCTTTTACTTGATGCAAATCCATATTATCTCAATGAAAAATTATATACGATTTACACTCATTTACTCAATATTGTGACGCGTTTCGTCGACACAGTGACTTCATCAGACTACATCATGATGTAGTCTTTGAAATCAATTTTTCTGGGTGATATCACACAAGAGCACCTCTTTTCAAGAAAAAGTAACAGAGTTTATGAATTTGATGTATAACTTGTAATATGTATAATGAAAGGCAAAAGAGCTGTTACTAAAAATATTCTTCACCCCCCAAAATTATACACTTTTGTTTGACATGAAAGGAATGCACTCAAACCATTCGGTGCGTACTTTTGATATTAGCGAATGTGTACATTTTTAACACTTTAGGTGAGGCCGTTTTGGAGATATGTGACAAAAAGTGTTGCCTGGACGTCATCTTCAGAGGGCTCAAGCTCCTTAACGAAGCATTTTTGCATTATATGATTTGGCTCGAAAGTGTCTAAAATAATGTCTAGAACATCCACTAAAAGCTTGTAGGTCTAATTATGGGATACCCTGTATATATAATTATCGGTGATTCATTATTTGATGTAATTTAGTTTTGTCAGAATTTATTAGATCTCTGTTGAATGAAATTTTAGTTTTTGGCGCTCTTGTTCATCGGAACAGAGTGCTGATCAATTTACCCAAATGTCTGTAATTTTTGTTTTTTTTTGCTGAAAATGGTCATGAACATTTTGGTTCGACCCACTGATCATGAATCAGTGGTCGAAATCGATTCTGTCTGGCCGTCCGGCAGGCCATAAACACGATAACTCTCGTACGGAAAGAGCTAGACTGTTGAAATTTTCAGAATAGGTCTGGGAGAAGTGGTTTCGGAGTTACGAAAAAAAATTTTATTTTTACATTACAAATTTCAAATTCATTTTTTTTAAGAAACAGTTTCATCATATGAATCCATTGATATAATTTTCAACTATAACTTCTTCTATGTTTTCTCAGAATGCGAATTCTGTCTGTCTGTGTTCACTGCTCATAAATGTCATCTTATCTAGCTATTAGAGACATGTCAGATGCACAGTATTTCCATAATGTTGCTAGCAGAAAGAGGGTGAGATATGGATCTACAATTCAGTATGAAATATTTTTTTTCAGTCGAGGATCATTTTAAGGAATTAATGTGTAAGTGGTATTAACTATTAAATTGTGAAAAAAGGATTGTATTTTATTAATATATTTTGTCGTATAATGATATGTTTTCAAATAACGAAAAACAATAAAATACAATTTTTTTTTTTTTTTTCTGTATGATTGTGTTTCTCCAATTGTTTATCATTCTATCATGTATCAATCCATATTCTTTATCATTTGTTATACAAACAGGCTGAAGGACTTCGGTCGATGGCCTTTTGGAATGTTTTTCCAATAAAGTACTGTTATTATTATTATTTATTACAAATGTAATCTTTCAAAAAATTGGTTCAAGCACTGACGTGAAGTCAGAAGCTTTTGCGCGTATGTTCTATTGTCCATTCTTCTGTATTGGACACCCTTAATTGAATTTACCATGGTAAATTATGTTGTCCATTCTCCTGTATTGGACACTCTTAATTCAAATTTACCATGGTAAATTCGAATTATGCCCATTAACGAACTTGTCCGTCGTATTGGGATGCGCCACCTACCCTGAAAATTTCAAGTCGCTAGCTCTTTTCGTTCTCAAGTTATCGTGGCAACGGCCGGCCGGACGGCCGGCCGGACAGAATCAAATTTGACCTCGAATTCTTCATTGGGGAGTCGAACTTAATCGTTTGAGACCATTTTTTTCAAAAAATTCGAAAGTTACAGACATTTGGGCAAAACTATAACGCGATGTTCCCCAGAACATACGTGCAAATAATTAATTGACCTATTAAAACAATGTGTTCGTCAGCCCTTACCTATTCATATATCAAGAATGAATGTGCAATCTGCTATGATTGTCTCCAGCCTTGCTCTAGACATTTCGATGATACTTTCCTTAGGTATTTCTAGTTGTGAAAACTATGCATCGAGTGTAAGTTGCAACAACCTATTCCACGAGGTTAAATCATTGCAGATAACTTATTTAATCTTGGTAAATAAACTATTATTTGAATTTAATTCCTTTTATAATGCAGTTCTATAATAAGAATCCATTGATATCATTCTCAACTCTGAGAAACCAATACATTCGGAGGTATGATTTGTCAAAGTTTGAACAAGAGCGTCAAAGCTCCTGTCCACAGGGCTTTCCTACTTTTTTCATCCTCCAATTCCTTGGATACTAAGGCAAATAGTCTGGGGGCAATATAACTGCAACTTTTCTGGCGTATCCTCTTAGCATTCTTGAGTACTCAAAATTTCGCGTATTCGCTCTTGTTTGGTGCTTATGTTGCTTTCTTTTGATGCAAATTTTACTCTAAAAATTTATTTATAATGAGCCTGTGAGCATAAATTTGTCGAATATCTGGTACTTTCGCTAATTACTGGGAAATATTATTTTCTTTTTAGACATTATTTTAAGGAAATTTGAAGTTGAATTTGTTGATAGGCATAATCGGCCAAATGTTTTCGGAGTTATTTTTGGAGTTATTTCCTCAATAACTCGATCCAATTCAAACTAGTTCATTACTTGAAGAATGCTAACGCACTAATTTCTGCGAAGTTTCGTGAGCCTCACTCCATCGAAGACTCATTGCATCGAAAGTTCACTGAATCGAAGGTTTACGCTATCGAAAATGACGCCCACTTACTCCTGATTCGCCGAACGTGAAATATCCTATATCGATCGTCGTCGTCCATAGTTTGGCTGGATGAGAGATAAGTTGTTTCATTAAGGGCCGGTTTCTCAATTGCGAGTTAACCCGAGGTTGCGGGTAACCCGAGTGTTGCGCATTCATGAATATCGCTAAATACATGCGTCAACTCGCAATCTCGAGTTATCTCGCAATTGAGAAACCGGCCCTGAGTGTACGTCTACAAAGCGGACTATTGCCGTGTTCCGATATTCCTCAACAGTACTGAGCAGTAAATTGAAACGTCAGATATTACTGAAATTCACTGGCGATGCTTACTCTTAGTTAAGAGCGTTCCGAAATTACTTACTGCGGCCAGTAATGCCAGCAATTTCGGAACGCAAGGTCTGTCTAACGGAGGGGTCGGCGGCTGTGTGGTTATGAAGCTGCGGCTCTTTAGTTCCATACGCAAATATTATTTATTCTAATGAATAATTCGATTAGATTAAAAAAAAAAACTTTAATTATGAAAGTACTATTTATTGTTGGCAAGAATAATTTTTCTTGCTCTTTAAAAACTTTGATTTTGTTAGTTGTAATGATTCAAAAGGTGGCAGACTCCTGGTCTAACCTAAAATTTGAAAGAATTGAAGGATGAATGTGTTCGACAATTATCAATTAGTGAACCATTATAAAAAATCTTGGTACCTATGCGATAAGTTGAGTGTTGTAACGTGCAAGAATTTGTCAACAAGAAAACATCCACCAGTGATATTGCTAATGAAAATATCACGATCAATAAATACTTGATAATCAAGAGGGACTATGGCATTTTTGGCTGAATTGGAAAGCTGATAACAAGGTATAACATTGGGAAAAGAGGAAAATCTTATTTAAAACATTTACTGTACAGCGATTGTTCATGGTTTTTTGGCGCTCTAGTTCCTCGGAACTGAGTGCTTATCAATTTGCACAAATGTCTGTAATTTTCGAATTTTTCGATGAAAATGGTCTTAAACGATTTGGTTCGACTCACTGATCAAGAATCCGTGGTCGAAATTCATTCTGTCCGTCCGGCCGGTCCGGCCGGCCGTAGGCACGATAACTCTCGAACGGAATGAGCTAGACAGTTGAAATTTTCAGTGTAGGTTTGGGAGATAAATATCTCGGCTAAGTTCGTTATTGGGCAAAATCAGACAGATGGTTTCGGAGTAACAAAAAAAAAATTTTTTTTTACAAGGCAAATTCCAAATTAAATTTTTTTCAATAAGCTGTTTTACCATAAGAATCCAATGATATCATTTTTAACTCTAACAAGCTAATACTTTCGGAGATATGATTTTTCAAAATTTCAATAATAAATCGTATTTCAACGTTGTCACAGAATGATATTATTCTATGTATGAATTGTCATAATGTCAAATGATGTTCCTGAGACATGACATTATCTAATCAACCGAAGAATTGTGAGCGAAGTGAGAAAAATCTCAGTTGCTTGCTCCGAAATTAGGTTTTCTCAGAAAATTCTTACATTTCGGAACGGAACATGAAGTAAGAGATCTGAGAGTAGTGAGACTGCTTTTCATCCATAGACATAGATATAACTCTCGAACGGAATGAGGTAGGTAGTTGAAATTTTCAGAGTAGTTTAGGGAGATGAATACCTCGGTTAAGTTCGTTATTGGGCAAAATTGGCCAGTTTTAATTTGATTTCTTCCATGGTGCAGTTCTCATTCACTTGGGTAGTATTCGAATACGCAGTAACTTGAATCCTATTCAAGCTACTTTGCCAGGATTCTGTATTCGTATTCGAATACAAATAAAAATGGTGTATTCGTATTCTTGAATCCTTTTGATTGAAGGCTATTCGATATTCGTATTCAAGCTACTGTTATTCAGTATTCAAATTATTCAAATTTTGAATCCAGAGATTCGGAGTATTCAATTCTAGAATACCTGTATTCAAAATATTCAATTTTTGCCTATAGTCTACAGCAGAACGCTAAATTTCAGTTCAATACGATGGCAATTTCCGGAGATATTGTGAAAAATGTGCCCAATTTCGTGGTACATTTTTTCACAAACTATTTATCAGTTTTGAATAAACAAAAAATTTGTACTAGTATTGATTCGATACTATGTTGTATCTGCTGGTTTTGCCAATATCTTTCACAATGTTTGTGAATTAGCCAAATTGGTAGGAAAAATTATATTATTATTTAAAATACCTGAATAAGGGATCGCGTCAGGTACATATCTCATTAGGTTTAGTCGGGCATAACAATATTCAGTTTATGACTCTATTACGTAGCAGGTTTTACCCCTGATTATTATCATAATATTTATTTCCAGTTTTTCGGAATACAAGGTGCCATAATAAGGGTTATTAACCAAAAATTCTAAAAATAAATTCGAGAATGACAACAATATGCAAGATACTTACGTTATAGAATATTGGTATATGGCCAAGGGTATAACATGTTAAGATAAGGTACAAGATTAGCATAAAACTGGTACTAAATTATGAACCACTAATTTCCTCAATAACTTTCATATTAATAGGAGGGTATTTCTCAGTGTTTTCTCGGTACAGAAAAAAAATTTGGATGCGGCTTAAGGTGCAGGCAAGAATTTGTAGAGATACACAATCCGATCATACGGCGCGCTTTAAAGTTTCGCACAGTAGTAGCCTAGGCCCACAACGTGTTCAGTTAGTGTGTTCAGTGTGGAGTATATACTAAAATATAAATTTTATATTTATTCATAAAAATCAGGTGAGTACTAAGTTCTAAATTAAAATTACATATCAAACAATTTTAATTAAAATTTGTATGCTTTTGTTGATGGTGTTTCACTGACCAGATTTTCCATGGAGTATCGTATCAGTTATCAATTATCATTAATATGTACCTACTATGTACTAAAATATTTTTGTTTGATGCTAGGCGAAAATATTTGTACTCATGCTCAACTATTCAACTTCAAACTAAAGAGTTGCTAATGCTGATTTTCTGCCCTTGTAAGCTGTAGCACTAGCACCATATACAGGCTGATTCTTTGAGACCGTGCATTAGAAGTATATGGCGAATAGAAAGGACTAGAGTTTTGAAACATTGGTTTTAGCTACTACGATTTTGGATCTATTGACGGAAAATATTTTCAAGATGGCGTTGTTTCCGGAAATACCGGAAGTTGATACCATCTTTCTTATTTCAAATACGATTATATATTTTTGAATGCATTTTCAGATTGCACGTAAAATTCTACGTATTTTTTTGTATAGGTGTCCCATACCTATCTAAAGCCATTATCGAAATATTTTGATTTTGATAATTTTGTTGGAATTTTTATTGTTGTCTCTTATATCATATATTTACGTCATTTTTCAAGTTAAAAGGTTTAAATTTTGGTTCAAGCAGCAAAAGATATGGTTTGACATACTACAATGCAAATAATTGAAGTTACTCATACAGGGTGTTCAGAATAAAGTTTCTAATTTGGGTAATTTCTAAGCATTCAATTTCAATTTTTTCAAATGGGATGCAATATTTTTTTAACATTACTTCAATACACAATTTAATTATACATCAAACCATTTTATCATTCCCTTTACCTATCTTCAATAGTTTCTGAGAAATTAAGTAAATTTGTAAAAATAATTAAATTATACCTGTAAATGTTCCACGTTAGTGATTTCCATGCGTTTTATAAGCATATGAATTATAGGTAAAACCCCTTCTATGTACGACTTATCAATATTTCAGAACCAAATAAAAATTGAGCCATAAAAAAATAGAATTCATTATTAGTTAACATACACATACTTGCCAAAAAATATTCAAACTTAACAAATCGGTATCTCCCAGTGAAAAAATAATATGCTTAAATATTGACAAGATGTGCATAGAAGGGTTTTTCACGCATATAGAAATCACCAACGTGGAACATTTACAGGTATAAATTTATTATTTTTACAAATTTACTTAATTTCTCAGAAACTATTGAAGATGGGTATAGGGAATGCTATAACAGTTTGATGTATATTTAAATTGTGTATTGAAGTAATGTTAAAAAAAATTTTGCATCTCATTTGAAAAACGAAACGACGAAACGCCATCTTGAAAATATTTTCCGTCAATAGATCCCAAATCGTAGTAGCTAAAACCAAAGTTTCAAAACTCTAGTCCTTTCCATTTGCCATATACTTCTAATTCACGGTCTCAAAGAATCACCCTGTATAATATTTCAAATCACCAACTTTAAAAATCTCCAATTTAATTCAAATTAACTATTGAAAATTCAAGTTGAATAATATTACGTGTACCTGAAAATGAATCATTTTTATACGGGCTTATTGTTACTTTGAAATAGTGTTCATAATAATAGATATTAGATTAGTATATTAAGTAATAATACAGCTTTCTTGACAACTTTTCCCAATAGCAATAATGCAAATAATATATTTTGTTTGCTTTGTGTAGTAGGTATAGTGTATAATGCTCGGTATAATGTATTAAGTAGTATGAAATTTTCAGTGAAAAAATGATTGATTCAGACAGCGACAGAGGGGATGTCTTTGATGAAACACCTGATCCATATTGTATGGATTCGTCTGACTCTGATTATGTACCGAATTCAACGAAAAGAAAGAGAAATATTCTGGATTATTTCAATGTTCGATCGCTTTCATCAAATAATTCACCAGCACGCAAAAAAACAAAGAGCCAATTAAAAACCTCCGAAATATCTATATCACAACCTGGGACTTCGGAGACCTCGACAACTCACTGCTCTGAATCGAGCTCATTTCAAACAGATAACGAGATAGCATCTACATCTACTTTGAGGTAAATTTGATAACAAACTGCTTCGAGCTTGTTCAAGAGTAATATTTCTTTTTCAGCACAAATGACCCAAAAATAAGTGAACTGATATTGCAGTTCAAGAAGAAGCCCTTATTTGATGGTATATTCTTCACCCCAGAGAATATAAGCGAGAACACTTTAAGCGCGAAGTGTGTCGCATGCATTCCAAACACAACAATAATTAAAGGTCCTACTAACAGCACATCGAATTTTCTGAAACATTTGAAGAAAAAACATCCTGGGGCAGAGGATAAATATAAAACGCATAAAAACCAAGTAAAAATTGCAAAAAGTTCAGATCATTGTACGCCGCTGTTAGTGCAATCTAAAATTACACAAGCCCTTCCGAAAAGACATAATCGACAGCATTTTGATCTAAAATTGATAAAGTTTGTTGCTGATACGATGTCCCCAATTAGTATAATCGAACATCCTAGCTTTAAAAATCTATTTGCAGAATTCAATGTGGATATAATGACCAGAAAGACGTTTGTAAAGAAAGTAAAAATTTGTTATCAAACAGAATTGAGCGAATTAAAACGAAGCTTGACAAATGTGACTATGTTTGTACGACTGCTGATATATGGTCTGCCCGCAAGAGAAGTTTTCTTGGCATCACATGTCACTGGATTGAAAAAGACACCTTCGAAAGAAAGTCCGTTGCACTGATTTGTGAAAGATTTAGTGGATCCCATACTTATGATCGTATTGCAGAAAAACTACACGAGGGGTTTGTCAATTTCAATTTGGATATTCATAAAAATGTGGCAACTGTCACTGATGATGGCAGTAATTTTGTAAAATCTTTCAAGGAATTCGGTTTGACAACGTCGACATTTGACTGCGTCGAACAAACTGAAATTGATGAGGACGATGAGAGTATTATTACCTTTAGTCCATTGGTTGACGAAGAAAATGCCACAGCTGCAAATGATAACAATTATGACTCTGAAAACGCTGATTTAATTTTGCCAAGGCACATAAGGTGCGCCAGCCATACCCTAAATTTATTGGCAACGACTGATGTAAACTCTTCCATTAATAGTAGAACACTTATGAGATCTAGACATAAAAACATACTACATAAGTGTAGTGAATTATGGAAGTACGCATCAAAACCAAAAAGTGCGGAGGTGCTACAAAAAGTGTTGGGTCACAGTTTGAGTTATCCGACAGTTACACGTTGGAATTCATTTTATGACTCCGTCAGCCAAATACTGACCATATCCAGAGCTGATATGAATAAACTGGCTGAAGACCTTCAAATTAAAGAACCTCTTAAAGACAGCTATATAACATATTTGCAAGAGTATTGCTCAATTTTAAAACCTGTGGCAGAGACCTTGGATTTTTTACAGGGTCAAAATAATACCTATTTTGGATATTTGATTCCCAGCATCACATCTCTAGGATTAAAATTAGAGAAAGTCAAAAATAATACAACACTAAGCCGCAGCGCTTCTTGTATTCTTGAACACGTAATAACTCGACTGAAGGAAAGATTTCGACAATATTTCGATTTTTCAAGAATAGAATCCAAAGAAGCAATAATTGCTGCTGTAACATGCCCCAATATAAAGTTTCAGTGGCTAACTCAAAAAATTTCCGCCGAATTCGCACTCGAAATTGAAAATATAAAGCAAGCTATTATACTTTCTGCAATAGATATAGTTAAAAAAGATTCTGAACAAGATACAACAGTAGTGGAAAAACAAGAAGTTGCCCTAACACGTATCAATGAATTTTTCGAGTTTGAATCGGATCATAATGTGAATGCGTCCACTTCATCCGAATCAAGGGATTCTAAGATACAAAGACAGGTACAGCTTCAACTTCTGCAGTATCTAGAAGACAGAAGGACGTCCGTGGAAATGCTCAACGAGTACCCAACAATAAAATCCATTTTTTTACGGTACAATTGCATACTTCCGTCATCTGCACCAGTAGAACGACTATTTTCATTTGCTGGAATGATTAATGCGCCCAAGCGTCAACAGCTGAGTGACGATCTCTTCCAAATTCTAGTGTTATTGAAGGCTAATGGCATTGAGTGACGAGTGTTAAATAATAGTTTTTCAATTTTGTGTAATATTCTGAGATTATTTATACTTTTCTTTGGAAGTGTAATACCTATATTCTCCCTCCCCGATTCTGTTATTTTAAGAAATGTTTTAATTTTGTATTTACATTTAAAATAAAACAATTACCTATATATCTGTATAAGTGTATAACTTATGTTTATGTGTATGTCACAAAGAGTTCAATAGAACGCCAAATGTTAATCTGTATTCAAAAAGATATTCATTTAAAAGAATCCATGGATTCGAATACTGTGTATTCAAATACTTTTTGGCGTATCGTATTCGAATCCACGGTATTCGAATATTTTTATCAATGTTGTATTCTATATTCGTATTCGAATACAGAAAAACGGTATTCGACCCAAGTCTGGATTGCTCATTTAATCTTGGTAAATAAACTATTATTTGAATTGAATTTCCTTTAGGATGCAGTTCTATCATATGAATACATTGATATAATTCCCAACTCTGAGAAACCAATACTTTCGGAGATATAATTTGTCTGTTTGAACTAGAGCGCCAGAAAGCTCCTGTCCACAGGGCTTGAACCCATTTTTGATTCAACTGACTTGCATTTTCTGTTAACATCAGAGGCAGTTCATACAGTATGTCCATCTTCCAGAGGAAAATTACTGCAGGACTTGGAACTGAAGAAAACTATTTCATTGATTCAACTTTTAAATTAATCAATACTTTTATTTCAGATTTTTTTTTTAAAGAATTGAATTTGAAATAAATATATATTAATATACCTATCTTTTTCCATCATTCCGAGATCCTGCCATCGTTCTTGTAATATATTTCTAACTCAGTATCAAAATGTTATATCTTTAAACAAATCTCTTTATTACGAATGAGAAGTAATACAGAAATCAATTGAACATAAATAAAGTTGTAGAGTGTAACCAAATATCCTACTCTTTTCATTGATGAACATCTCAACTTGCTTCAATAGATTCACTAAAATGATATTTATCTGTCCTCAGATTGAAAGTGTTATATAATACAGCATATTATTTAGATTTCAATTTCATTTCGAATCAGGATATGATACTCGAGAAAATATTATATATTCTTATTTTCATAGTATCACTGGAGAATGTTTTCTTCTTGACAAATTTCTGCATGTTACAAAACTCTACTTACAACGCATAGGTACAAGATTTTCCATAATGGTTCACTAATAATTGAAAATTGTCGAACACATTCATCCTTCAGTTATTTCAAATTTTAGGTTAGACCAGGAGTCGGCAACCATTTGAGTCAGAAGAGTAAAAAATGCAATTAACAAAATTACAAATTTTTTAGAGCCAGAATAATTATTTTTGCCAATAATAAATAGTAATTTCATAAATAAAGTTTTTTGATAAAAAAAACTAATCTATTTATTCATTAGAATAAATAATATTTGCGTATGGAACTAAAGAGCCGCAGCTTCATAACCAAAAAGCCGCCGACCCCTGGGTTAGACCACAGACCCCTATATCTACTAGCCTGGAAGATGATAAAATGGCAACACCGCTCTGAGTAGTACGCCAGGCGATTCAATCGAAGGTTTGTTATTGTAAATGGACGATTACTTCTGATTCTGGAGTTAACCATTATTGTTTTTCGCGGGCATTTCGTGGTATTTTTGTGTATAACGGTGTGAAATGTGAATTAATGCAATGCAGTGATAAATATGGTCGGATATTTGTATGTTCTGTGATTAAACTGTAGTGTGTAAACAGTGAAATTTCCTTTGGATTATTTCTACTTTGAGATTGGTACATTTCAGTTGTGACTATAGACAACAAGATGGACTAGAAATATGAGTGAAATAGAACTTTCATTTTTTCCGATTTTATAATACATTTTGATGACCTTTCTAATAATTTTTCAACAAAATTTCAACAAAAATTGATACATCTGGATGGGAGATCAAGAAGCTCAAAGAATCTATTTATTTTTTAAAAAGGATTCAATTTCCAAAAGTCTGCATCTGTAGATGCTTCAGTTGAAAACAATAAGGACCTTATTCATCTTAAATTATTCATTAAGAATGTTGAGACTCTCAACTTACTAATCTGCTTTCCTGCTACAGAAATATAATTAATGGGGATTTAGATTGGGTATTTATAATAATAATAATAATAATAATAATAAATTGTCTTTATTGTATCACTGTAATACAGATGAGTGGAAGAGGCGAAGTCTAGCCTATAGCTACTCCACTTAACCCCTTCATAAAACAAAATAATAAAAAATAACGAAATAATAAAAAAAATAACAAAATAATAAAAAATAAAAAAATACAAAATAATAAAAACCTAACAAAACTGACATCCTTAAAAACTCGAACACAAATAATTATGAACGGATATTACATTAAAACAAAAGTTGAGACATTAAATGGAGATTTGCAATTCGAACAGTTGTTTCCTAAAAAGCTTTTTGAATGTACCAATAGACCGTGGAGATGATTGAGGAATAGAATTGAAAATTTTTACTGCATTGTATGTGAAGCATCTTCTGAACCCAGCCAAGCGGTGTCTCGGCAGATCGATCCTTCTGCCATATCTTAATTCACGACCACGTAAATTTTCACGGGCCACAAGTTTGTTTTTCAAATAAGGAGGTGATGAGTCCGAGACGATACGATAGACCGAAGCACCGAGCAGGAATTTGAACCAACTATCAAATCTGAGCCAACCAAGATCATTTATTCGTATAGAGGTTCTATCATACTTTCGCAGGCCAAAAACAAACCTGCAACACATATTTTGTATTTTCTGTAATCTATGACAGGTTAGGGAGTACAAACAAGGGTAAAACAGAATCAACCCATAACCAAGAACAGAGAACACCAGACTCTCACAAAGTTTCTTTCTCAAGGCTGTACTGAGAACATGCCTATTTCTATAAAGTTGTCTCATCACCAGATAAGACTTCTTGACAAGAAGAGATACGTGCTCCTCGAAACGAAGTCTACAGTCAAAAATAATTCCCAAACTCTTCACACACTTTTTCACACTCAACGGACTGCCCCCCACCGTCACTCGAACTGGAGAAGCCTCCATCCCCACTCTGCCGCTGAATGACATTATACAGCATTTGTCCACGTTCAAAGTCAGATTATGAGCTCTTGAATAATTATAGATGGATTGCAGATCTGAGCTTAGATACTGGCTTGCGATATCCACATTGCGAGGTTCATACGATAATGTCAACTGAGTGTCATCAGCAAAAGAACGGATATTAGAATGATCGAGACATCGTCTCACGTCTGAGACATATATGAGATACAATAGGGGTCCCAAGACCGAACCTTGGGGAACTCCCGATGTGACAGCAGAAAATTTCGACATACGACCACCAGCACCCACACACTGCCACCGATCCTTTAGGTAATTATGAAAGAAGCTTACCGAGACAGAATCGAATCCAAAATACTCCAACTTCGCACATAAAAGAGCATGATCCAGGGTATCAAATGCTTTTGAATAATCCAGCATAACAAGAGTTGTGTCCATTCCAATATCCTGAGATCTAATAATATCATCCACGAGATCCAACAATAGGGTTGTGGTACTGTGCCCCTTACGGAACCCAGACTGAAATTCAGGAACAATGTGGTTCTCGACAATATAACGATTTACCTGCCTAGCAACTATTTTCTCGAGTACTTTGGACACAACTGGCAAGATACTTATGGGTCGCAGATCCGCATATGTTTCCGGGCTCGATTTTTTAGGAATTGGTTTCACCACCGAATACCTCCATGCCTTAGGAAAATACCCAGCTTCAAGACAGCAATTCACAATATGTGTTATATATGGGGCAATCCCAGGCGAACAGAGCTGAAGCATCCTGGCCGAAATGCAGTCATGACCTTGAGCACCTGATCTAAGGCTCCAAACAATCTCATCCACTTCCTGAACGGTAGCAAACCGGAGAGAGAATACGATGTCAGGTTTAAATTTATTAAACTTATAATGTTGCACCATTTCGCCGCATCTACCCCCAGGCAAGAAAACCGACACAAAATACTTATTTATTTCTTCAGGATTATTTAAATGGGGCGGAATTGTGATCTCTTGTTTATTTTTTATATTCATAGCTCCAATGGCCCTCCCGAGAGCTCTATTATTTCTACTAGTCAACATATGACACAAATATCCCGTTTTCTCAGTACGTACGGCCGAAGTGACCAAATTTCTTAAGCTCTTGTAATACGCGAGATCAGTCAAACCCCTAGTGAGTTTGTACCTAGTAAGTGCTTTGTCCCGTAAGTTCATCATGAAACGGATATTGGGTGTGAGCCATGGAGCAGGCGGCTTGGTCACCCTGCACGTGGTCTGAGGCGCATGCATATCAAAGAGATCATTTATATTTCGGTTGAAGAATTCAACCTTCAGGTCAATATTATCAAGATATACGATATCATTCCAGGGTATGAGGTTAAAGTCAGAAATCAAATCGCTCATAACAAGATTATTGAAATTTCTGTAAGTTATAAATTTCGGTTCAACAGGAGGCTTGAATGTGGACGACAGAGTGCATGTTACTCCACGATGGTCGGAGATTCTACTGTCCATTGTTCCTGAACCTTCAACAAGATCAGTCCTATTTGTGAAAGTAACGTCTAACAAAGTTCTAGAAGTTGCAGTTATTCGAGTGGGTTCATCAATCAACTGAGTAAAGTCATACGACTCGAAGCAACGACCGAGAGTAAAATCCACGAATTGATCAATATTAATATCACCCATGACTACAATGCTATCATACTGGGGCAGAACAAACGAAAGAATGTCATCCATGAATGCAATAAAATTCACAGGCGAGCAGGCAGAAGTTCTGTAAACAACACCTATCAAAAAAGCATCTCCACCCATTTTTATAGACACCCAAATATGCTCAACACCAATAATGGATCCAAAATCATCCAAAACACGAGATACGATAAATGCCTCAGAAACATAAATAGCCACACTCCCACCCCTAGATCCCCTATCCTCACGCATAAGCCTGAATCCAGGAATATACAAAGCAGAGTCATCAATTTTATCATCTAGCCAGGTTTCGGTCACTCCCACTATATCCAGATTATTTTTATGAATAGTCCTTAAAAACACATCAAACTTGGGAAGTAAGGAACGTGTATTAAAATGACCTAGCTTTAGCTTATTATTCATATCGGGTTCTCTTTTTAACGGCTTCAATTTGATTCAGAAAATAAGTGCATCCGGCACTATTGGCAGGATGATTAGTATCTATTTTACTCCTCAATCCCTCGTTTATATGGGCGCAATTAATACAAGAAATCGTAGTTTTAGAATCACAGGATCTACCATCATGTGGACCAGTACAAAGAGAGCAGATCACCGAATCACTCTTGCAATCCTTTTTGAGATGACCTATTTTACATACATTTTATTATACTAAAGTGTTCTTTAACATAATGTTTTGACCAGCCAACAAATAAGAAGCCTATTTTTATAATTTGTTTGAAAACAACAGGTGGAACATCCAGTACAATATTGAAAATACTTTTGTATTTAAGTTTGGTCACAAATTTGATTTCAGAAGACTTAATTTTAAGGTGGTTGCCAGTTATCAAGTTCTCAATAAAATCTGGATTCTCAGTTTCGCCTGGTTCCACTCCATATACAATCAAACGGGGATTCCTCAATTTAGGCTGACTAATCTCATAAGACTCACCAAAGTTCTGTTTCAAGACCTCGGTCAAGTTTTCCCGAGATTTACTATCATCACAGTGAATAAGTACCCCATTCTTAATAAGTTTGGTTCCAATAACGTTCGCATTAAAGGCGGCTGGATTTATTTTGGATTTCAAATCATTTTCAACTTCTTTGTTTCCCGTATTTGGGTTCATCGACCTCACAAGAAGAGCAGCTGACTCCCTTGTAGATTTCACGACCGTAGCATAAGTTTTTGTTAGTTCCTTATCAACAGGTGTTGACAATGTACACAAATTATTCGTTCTCAGGGTGTTATTGCTTGAAAAATTTGACTTCAGTAAACCACTGGTGAACTCCAACTCTGCCACATACTTCTCTGTTAGGACCTTTTCCCGCTTTAGACATTCAATTTCCTTCTGCAAAATTTGGACTGATATTTCCTCAGGATCATCCGATGATCGGATGGTCTCGCTGGCACACTTAATTTGACAATCCCGACATTTGAATTCATGCCTGTCCAGAACAACTACTCTTGAAATAGCATCAAAGCATTTCAAGTGAATCATAGCTTCACAATTAGACCCTTTACACTTGACATCACTTGAAGAGGTAAATTTACTACAGAATTTGCACCTTTTATCAACATGTTTTGTCGCCTCGTCCAGCGACGACCCGGCCGGCATGACTTCACGTACGTCTATAATATGACGTATATCTATCTATTTGTCAATTTGTTTTATCAACATTTTTGCGCGTATGTTCTGGGGAACATCGCGTTATAGTTTTGCCCAAATGTCTGTAACTTTCGAATTTTTTGACGAAAATGGTCTCAAACGATTAAGTTCGACTCCCCAATGAAGAATTCGAGGTCAAATTTGATTCTGTCCGGCCGGCCGTCCGGCCGTCCGGCCGTTGCCACGATAACTTGAGAACGAGAAGAGCTAGCAACTTGAAATTTTCAGGGTAGGTGGCGCATCTCAATACGACGGACAAGTTCGTTAATGGGCATAATCGGCCCGGTGGTTTCCGAGTAATAATTTTGTTTTCAACCAATATAAATCCGATCGAATTGAAACTTGGTGGGTAGTTGTAGAATATGATCTTAAGCACGTTTGTGGAATTTTGTGCGAATCGTATGGCTAGAAAATTTTTAAAAAATTATTAAAAAATATTTTTGTTGTCACGATAACTTGAGAACGGAATGAAATAGCGGCTTGAAATTTTCAGGTTAGGATGAACACCAGAACGCGACATTTCAGTTTGTTTATGAGCATAATCGGCCAAACGGTTTCAGAGTTATAGCCATCTGAAATTTTCTGAAATTTCGTGGTTTTTGTTTCTCATTAACTCAAAAAGTACTGAACCGATTGAATTCACACATGGTTATTAGTTGTAGAATGCCAACGCGGAAATGTTTGCAAAATTTGGTGAGGATAGCATTCGTAGAAAATTTTTAATAAATCATTGAAAATAAAAAAAAAAAATTCTATATATCAGTAACTATTTGTTTGAAATTGCTGAAATTTTGCAAGAGCCTTCATAACCTAACTCTACTGCCAAGTTTCAAGTTTTAATACGATCGGTTAAATATTGTTGGAGATTCGAGCATTCTTGTGCGAGTTCAGTAGATGGGTGACCGTTGCCTCGATAACTTTCGAAGGAAAGGAGATAGGGACTTGCAATTTTCAGGGTAGGTTGCGTATCCGAAAGAGAGTGTTAAGTTCGTTTTTGGGCATAATCGGTCTAACGGTTTCTGAGTTATACCCACCTGGAATATTATTTCCTTGATAACTCAAAAAATAAATATTCGATCGAATTGGTGCTTGGTAACTAGTAGTAGAAAATCAACATAAAGACGTGTTTAAAATTTTGTAAGAATCGTATCCCTAGAAAATTTGAAAAAAATGACGAAAAAAAAAATTTCAAGAACCGTACCCTTGGAAAATTTTTAAAAAGTCACGAAAAAAAAATTGGTTCAAGCACTGACGTGAAGTCAGAAGCTTTTGCGCGTATGTTCTATTGTCCATACTTCTGTATTGGACACCCTTAATCGAATTTACCATGGTAAATTATGTTGTCCATTCTCCTGTATTGGACACTTAATTCGAATTTACCATGGTAAATTCGAATTGAGAGTGTCCAATACAGGAGAATGGACAACATAATTTACCATGGTAAATTCGATTAAGGGTGTCCAATACAGAAGTATGGACAATAGAACATACGCGCAAAAGCTTCTGACCTCACGTCAGTGCTTGAACCAATTTTTACATAGTTCAGATCAAAACATGTGGATTTACTCCTTATAGTATTGAATTGATATTCTGAATTCACAGACACTTCTAGTAGTGGTTTACATTCGTAAATCATTCTAAATTCACTTTGTTCTGTTTTTGCAAATTTAATTTTGAAAAATTTTGTAGAAAATACGAATTACAATGTTATTGTCCACCGAATGGAAAATAAACAGAAAAATTTGTAGATAGCAGAAACTCACTATTATAGTAAGAACCTAAACAAGACAAACTTTAAGATTATCACAATTTTCATTAGCCTACCTCATTAGTCTTATAATAGTTATGTTTGGGAATATATATTTATTTTGAGAATTTCATTCAAGTTTATAATTTGTTTTCCAAAAGTTAACCCTACACCTTCTCGTGGTTCTTGCTGAGCAATGAATTGACAACTACCTAGGTTTCTATTTCAACTTGATCTCAATAATATTGTGCAGGATGAAATGTAGTTATTCAATTCATTGAAAAAGTAGGGTCTCATATTGTTTATTCATCCACTGATTCCAAGCAAGAAAACCTATTCAATGAGTTCACTAGAGTTTTAAATTAAAAATATACGATATCCAGCGCTAACGAATTGAAGAAGTATGCCTCTGAAAGACGATAAATTGCGGCGTTGTCAGACTCTTTTCCAGGCTATCTCTATAGTGGGCTGTGGTTATACAGAGTCCGCTTTGTTGACGTACACTCAATGAAACAAATTACCTCTCATCCAGCCAAACTAAGGACGTAGACGATCGATATAGGAGATTTCACGTTCAGCGAATCAGGAGTAAGTGGGCGTCATTTTCGATGGCGTAAACCTTCGATGCAGTGAACTTTCGATTCAGTGAACATTCGATGCAATGAGTCTTCGATGGAGTGAGCCCTACTCCGAACCACCATCTTACAATCTAGTGCCGAATTTCAGTTCGATTGACTTGTATGCATGCGCACAAATGCTACTGACGTCACGTCAGTGCTTTTCAAAATTTTTTTTGTTTTTTTATACCTTCTCGATAGAAAACAATTCAACAAAAACCTTATAGATATAACTCTCCGAGTCGGCTCGACAAATCTGAATAAGAAATCGTCGATCGATAATTTCCACCTGCATTTCGGAATTATCATATCAAGCTTCTGACTATTAACAGGAACTGCTATCTTTTTCATTGTTAACACCAGCATATTTCGTCACGCACCCGCCTAATGATTTCGTATTATCAAAGATATAATTAGTCAATTAGCAGTGCCTATTCGACTAGTCCATGAAAGCAATGAGATTTTTCGGCGAATATCTGGAACAAAAATTCATTAGAGTCGATTCGTTACAGTGGTTGATGCTGGTGTCCTTAGCCGTCCTCTACAACGTTGTCTTCGTGTTGGGCAGAGCCGTCTTCTGGGAGCTCAACAGCTCGGTGCCGGTGCTCTGGTGGACCCTCGACTACGCCTGTGATGTTATTTATATTTTAGATATATTAGTACGTGCTCATGAAGGTGAGTGGTAGTTTTGATTAATTTACTCTCTGTTTATACGTTTTCTAGCTTTTATCGATTGTAATACTGATAACTTACCCTCAAAATATTTTTGTACAACTGCCATTAAACGTGACACTTTTAATGACAGCCAACAGTTAAAAGTAAATGTTTACGTGGAAGCGTGTTAACAATATTTTCAACACAGTGTTGAAAATATTTTTCTCTATTTCAGGATTGTAATGAGTCCATTCCAGCACTAAAAAAAGTGCTGGAATGAACTCATTCCTGAATTGTTTCTAGTTATATTTTTCGTTTTGTGGTAGTCAGCACTGACATTCGATCCTATCAAATTTCAACACACGTCAATTGACAATACAATATAATCTGGATATAGTGAAATAATTGTTGAGGAAAAGCTTTATTTTCATTGAAAAATATGGTACTAGAGATTTCCTTCTTGCTAATTTTGAATCATTCTTGCTATTAGGAAATTGTTTTAAATCTGATCTCCATGCCCTACGTACGTTTCAAATTCAAATCGTAATCTGTCAACTTTCGTAACGGTCACACCAACTACCAAGATACAATACAAAAGTCACTAGGATGTATAATCCGAATTTTTCGTTAAATTTCAACAGTATTTTACAAAACTTGCCTGAAATAGAGAAAATATCGTCTAATACTCGTTGCAGAAGGCAATTCCAACACTCATGCGTTCGAAAACTCGCTCCTTCGTCGCTCGTTTTTGAATTTCGCTTTCATGTTTTAATAGGAGCCCATTCTGCAACTTGTTTTAGAATATACTATTCTCTATTTCAGTATCATAATGAGTCCATTCCAGCACTGAAAACAGTGCTGGAATGAACCCATTCCCGCATTGTTTCCATATCCAGTTATATTTTTCGTTTTGTGGAAGTCAGCACTGACATTCGATCCTATCAAATTTCAACACACGTCAATTGACAATACAATATAATCTGGATATAGGGAAATAATTTTTGAGGAAAAGCTTTATTTTCAATAAAAAATATGGTACTAGAGATTTCCTTCTTGCTAATTTTGAACCATTCATGCTATTAGGAAACTGTTTTAAATCTGATCTCCATGCACTACGTACGTTTCAAATTCAAATTCCTTAATCTGTCAACTTCTGTAACAGTCACACCAACTGCCAAGATACAATACAAAAGTAACTAGGATGTATAGTCCGAATTTTTCATTGAATTTCAACAGCATTTTACAAAACTTGACTGAAATAGAGAAAATATCGTCTAATACTCGTTGCAGAAGGCTATTCCAACACTCATGCCTTCGAAAACTCGCTCCTTCGTCGGTCGTTTTCGAATTTCACATTCATGTTTGAATAGGAGCCCATTCTGCAACTTGTTTTAGAATATACTATTTTCTATATCAGTATCGTAATGAGTTCATTCCAGTACAAAAAACAGTGCTGGAATGAACTCATTCCCGCATTGTTTCTAGTCATATTTTTCGTTTTGTGGTAGTCAGCACTGACATTCGCTCCTATCAAATTTCAACACACGTCAATTATTGTCATTATAAGATAATCTGGATAAAGTGAAAAAATTGTTGAGAGGAAAGGTTTCATTGTCATAAAAAATTAAGGTACGAGCGATTTCCTTCTTGTTAATTTTGAATCATTCAGGATATTAGGAAACTGTTAAATCTGATCTCCACTCCATGCTCTACGTACAATTCAAATTACGTAATCTGTCAACTTTCGTAACAGTCACACCAACTGCCAAGATACAATACAAAAGTCACTAGGATGTATAATCCGAATTTTTCATTAAATTTCAACAGTATTTTACAAACCTTGCCTGTAATAGAGAAAATATCATCTAATACTTGTTGCAGAAGGCAATTCCAACACTCATGCGTACGAAAACGCGCTCCTTCGTCGCTCGTTTTCGATTTTCGCATTCGTGTTGAATATCAGCCCATTTTGGAACATGTTTTAGAATATACTATTAACACTACATTTTCTTATGATGAAATCAGATAAACTAATAATAATATTTTTAGGAATTGCAAATCTTTATTATCAATATTTAACAATCAGTACTTATGAACATTAACATTAATCGTACAACTAGAAAAATTGCTTACATTAATGCCTTGCGACGTTAGAGAGCTTCACAACACATTAGTAGACTCCCATATTGTTTTTTTGGCGCTCTTGTTCCTCGGAACAGAGTGCTTATCAATTTGCCCAAATGTCTGTAATTTTCGAATTTTTGCCTGAAAATGGTCTAAAACGATTTGGTTCGACTCACTGATCAAGAATTCATGGTCAAAATCGATTCTGTCGGGCCGTTCGTCCGTCCAGCCGTTAACATGATAACTCTCGAACGGAATGAACTAGACATTTGAAATTTTCAGAGTAGGTTCGAGAGATAAATATCTTGGTTAAGTTCGTTACTGGGCAAAATCGGCCAGATGATTTCGGAATAAGGAAAAAAAATAATTTTATATTACAACTTTTTTTTTGTTTTTTGTTTCGGCATCGACTGCTAAGGTCATTAGCCGATTATCTAAGCTGCCATCAGGATAGAGTAACAAAGTTGGAAAAGAACACAACTGACTCTCCTTAGTCGCACAAGCTCCTAGAAGATTTGGGAGGGTCAGTATAATCCTAATCATGTTTATAGCACGCGTGCAAAGCAGATTGACTTTTTACACCTTTTCTTTCATTGTTAAATCACTCTGCATTTGCGCGCGTGCTATAAACATGATTAGGATTATACTGACCCTCCCAAATCTTCTAGGAGCTTGTGCGACTAAGGAGAGTCAGTTGTGTTCTTTTACAACTTTGTTACTCTATCCTGATGGCAGCTTAGATACAGCACTGTTAATTTTTGAACCGACAGTGAATGGTGTCCACTATCCTTTGGGTAGATCTTCGGCTCGCTCTATCCACTGAGCTTGAAGTACTCATCATTCAATTCAAATTAGCCACCGTGAACACGCGCGCCAAAGAGTACTGACTTCACGTCAGTGCTTTTTTTTTTTTTTCAAGTTCCTTTAACAAATATAGCTATCAATACAGTTTGGCTGTTAGCTTTACTGTAGATAAAAAAAAAATGCGGTTGTGGGACCTCCGTTAGGAAAGCAATTGCCTCTTCTCCAAATCCGAACGTATTTTAATATAGATCTACCGAATATTTAATATTTCAGCATATTTTGTTAACAATTTCAATTTTCATAAATCACAACACTAACGGGGAGATAGGGTTTTTTTGCTGAGGTTTTTTCCCTAAGCTCTAGTATCATATATTGTGACGACCTTTTCTACCTTACGGACTTTTCCTCGGGCGCCAGTTGCAAATTTTGTTCCAAGGTTGCAACTCCTTGTCGTACACTTCCCTTTTCCCCAGGTAGCCTTTACACAGTTGGAGAAGGGTTCACTACAATCTATGGTGTAAGCGATTGAGTGGTACCAGTTTCTTTCGGATAATGCGGTCTTGATAAATAATGTAATAAAACTCACTATAACTATGTACAAATATATTACAATATCACTACCATTCACTGTCTGAAATATGAATATATACAGTATACACGGTCAAAGGCAGATGATAAATGTGATGTAAGGTATACTACAGCAGTGAATGTCAACGGTGATTGCGGAGGTGAGAATAGCGAGCAGAGCGGGTAATATAAGCAGTAAAAGCATCAACAGGACCACAGGACAGACAATGAGAGCATACAGTACCAAGTGAAAGTGCTGAAGGTAATAAAAATTTAGGGTCCCTTTGGCTATAATAGATATATGCTTGTGTTCCCAACTTATTAACGTCACAAAATAATCGGTCCCTATGTTTCGGACGGTCAAATATCTTGTTCACGGTTCGGCAATTCAAACCCGAATACCAGACCGAGTAACCCACCTCGTGCTAGCACGATATGGACATTCACCTCAATCCAATTATTCGAGGATACCTCAGACGCAACACCGCTTCTAGTTCAACCCCTAAAATGCCAGGGCTCGGTCGCTGAAACACTAGGGTCTGAACAGGAAGTTGTCGGAGTGACGTCCTACAACGCTCACAAAGATAATGAAATAAAAATTAAATCCCGGACAATTCAACAAAACAATAAACTAGCGGGGTGTCTGAGGGTTGTTACCCTTGCTCACAGCTCGGCTTTCAAACTCGAATACCAGACAGAGTAACCCACCTCGTGCTAGCACGATATGGACATTCACCTCAATCCGATTATTCACGGATGCCTCAGACGCAACACCACTTCTAGTTCAACCCCTAAAATGCCAGGGCTCGGTCGCTGAAACACTAGGGTCTGAACAGGAAGTTTATTATTATTATTATTATTATTAATTATTAATATTACAGTAGAGTTGAGACTAATCTATAAACTCAAAAAAAATCAAACTTAACAAAGAAGAATTGTCATAAACGATACAGAAGAGAAAGAAAACGAAAATTCACTACAAGACAAGCACAGAGATAAACATTCATGAAGCATCACTCGCGAACCATCTGTCCAAAGAGTTCTTGAAACTATTCACCGATGATGCCCCGACCACGGCAGCTGGAAGTCCATTCCACAATGTAAACACTCTATTGGACAGGAAGTGTTCCCGAACGGTAGACCTGAACCTTTCCCTCGACAATTTCAGATTGTGACCTCGCAGTCGGGTGTCAGAATTCAGGCAGAACAAGGAGGAAAGATCTGCACTGAATAACCGGTGGAGGGCTCTATATGTTATTATCAAGTCTCCTCGTAAGCGGCGAGTTGCGAAGGTAGTGAGGTGCATCACAGATAGTCTCTGCTCGTAGGTTGGTCTCACAGGTCCATATGGCATCCTAGAAGTCCTTCGCTGGATTGACTCGAGCAGATTGGCATCACGGGATAGAACAGGTGCCCAAACCGGACCGGCGTATTCAAGGATGGGTCGAACAAAAGTGGAATACAGAATACTGCAGGTGTGAGGGTCACAACGTCGAAAAGTCTTCTGGATGAGGTAGAGCATTCTCTTGGCTTTGTTGGTAACAGCCACAATATGTTCTGACCAAGACAGGTCCTGGGTCATAGTTACTCCGAGATCGCAGTGAGATGAAACTGACTCAACAATGTGATGGGACAAGTGGTAGATGTGTCTTGGATTGTTTTTACCAAGGTGAAGTACCTTGCATTTGTCCAGATTGAGAGGAATCATCCAGGTATCGGACCATCTCAGGATGGCATCGAGGTCATCCTGTATAACACGAGACGCGGTAAACGGATCACCGTAAATCTTGGCATCATCAGCAAACAACGAACACATTGACTTCACTGTAGAGGGAAGATCCGATGTGAACATTAAAAAGAGAAGAGGGCCCAATACGGAACCCTGGGGGACACCACTCACCACGCCTCTTGAAGAAGATACACAGTCACCAACACGAACACGGAAACTTCTGTTCGAGAGAAAGGCCCTGATCCACAGAAGAAGGTCACCACGAATTCCAAGATTCTCGAGTTTCAGCAGGAGGCGTCTGTGGGGCACTCGATCGAATGCCTTTGAAAAATCGAGATAGAGAACATCCACGGGGATACGGGCATCCAACATCCTGCTCCAGTCATCAACGCATGCCAAGAGATTGGTGATCACAGAGCGGCCTGGTAGAAATCCGTGCTGATTCTCTGGTATGATGCCGTTGGCCAAGGCGAAATTGAGAATTCTTTCATGAATTATTTTTTCGCAAATTTTAGCGATTATTGGGACAAGACTGATTGGCCGATAATTGTTTGGGTCAAGCTTGTCACCCTTTTTAAAAATGGGAGTAACTAGGGCTTCTCTCCAGCAATTTGGCAAATAATGCATGCTGAAAGATTGAGTGAAAATCATTGAGAGTGGAAGTGACAGTGATGAAGCACAGTTTTTCAGAAGCTGAGCAGAAATTCCATCGCCACCGGGTGCACCAGTGGCATCCAAAGAGGAAAGATGCTTCTCGACAAGTTCTGGTGGAAAATCTATAGAGCAAAGTTGGTTGGGCGAGCTGGGCAAATTTAGGTTGGGTAGGGTGTCGGGCTCTTCGGTGAAATGTGTAGCGAAGGTTTCACATAACGACTCGGCAGCATCGGCAAGATTAACGCTCTGGACTCCATGATGATTTCTAACCATCGGGATGGTGACTTTGGTGTTGAGGTTGGATCTGATGTATTTAAAAAATCTTTTACGATCTTTAGAGGAAGCGAGGTTAGACTCAAAATTATACTTGGCCTTCTCCATCAAGACCCTTACCCTATTCGAGTAGCTTCGATGAGCCTCGTAATCAGCGTCTCTTCGACCGCGTAGGTAGCGTTGCCATAAGGATTTTTTGTTTCGCACCATCGCAAGCAAATTTCTGCCAATCCAAGGCTTGGATGGAATGGTGACCGAGGAGCGATAAGTAGTGCAAGCGACGCACTCGAACGTAAGCTTGTCGGTGAAGGTAGACCACATAGATTCGATGTCCATATCCAAGTGAAAAACAGAACACCAGTCAATGTCTGCTAATCTGGTGCGCAGTTGGTCATAGTTTATTAGTTTAACGCGCTTAATAACTTTGCTTGGCATGTCATTGCTGAGTTGGATCTTACAAGAGAGAGTACAATGGTCAGATCTCCCGAAGGGTGACAGATGTTCAAGTGATGCAACAAGATCAGGATCATTTACTAGGATAAGATCGAGCAAGGATGGATTTTGATTGATCCTAAAACGAGTGGGTTGATCGACTAACTGGAAGAAATTATTTTCTCTGATAGTGTCCACATATATACCTGAGGGAGAGCTATACAACCTACCATCCGACAGTGGCCACTGCACATCAGGCATATTAAAATCACCAACAACAAAAAGATTTTTTTTGGTGCCGGAAAGATCACTCAGATAGCTGCACAACTCGGGGTCATGAGGGCTAGGGCGAGGTCTATAGATACAAACAATAGTCAAGATTTCACTTCTATTGTGGGAAATACTCAAGGCGATATTGTCAAGGCCAGGCAGACTGATGGAAGAAGCACTGATATTGAATTCCCGAAGGATAGTATCGTGAACATAGGCACATACACCACCGTAGCCAACGGTTGTCTCACTATCGGATCTGAATAAAGAATAACCGGGAATTGATACCATGCTATCGGGCATACCTGGATGCAGCCATGATTCAGCAATGAGCATAAAAGTTGGTTTAGATTCAGCTGCGTAAATATTAGCTTCGAGCATCTTTGAGTGCAGGGATTGGACGTTGGAATAGGAGACATTCCACTCAATCCGGTCACCACTTAGTTTTTTGGTTGGACTCCTTTAACCGTAACTATTTTCGGTATGCCATTAATATATTTAATATTAATACCATCCTCACCAGCGTCCTGTCTCGATTTCAACTCACTCCGCAGAGTATTCAATTCTGAAATTTGTTGAGGTGTCTTATCATCGGAGATTGAGAAGTTGTTCATGTCTGAGTTGCAAACTATTAGTTTTTTATTACGAAGTATCTTCGATACTACCACTGGGTTGGTAAAGGACACTTTGATAGGTCTTGGTTTGGAGGGGTTTTTTCTTCCAACCGGAGTTACGCCCTACAATGCTCACAAAGATAACAAATCAAAATATGATACCAGACAATTCAATCAAATAATATACAAGCGGGGTGTCGGAGGGTTGTTACCCTTGTTCACAGCTCGGCAATCAAACTCGAATACCAGACCGAGTAACCCACCTCGTGCTAGCACGATATGGACATTCACCTCAATCCGATTATTCACGGATGCCTCAGACGCAACACCACTTCTAGTTCAACCCCTAAAATGCCAGGGCTCGGTCGCTGAAACACTAGGGTCTGAACAGGAAGTTTACCGGCGTTACGCCCTACAATGCTCACAAAGATAACAAATCAAAATATGATACCGGAAAATTCAATAAAATAATATACAAGCGGGTGTCGGAGGGTTGTTACCCTTGCTCACAGCTCGGCAATCAAACTCAAATACCAGACCGAGTAACCCACCTCGTGCTAGCACGATATGGACGTTGACCTCAATCCAATTATTCAAGGATGCCTCAGACGCAACACCACTTCTAGTTCAACCCCTAAAATGCCAGGGCTCGGTCGCTGAAACACTAGGGTCTGAACAGGAAGTTTACCGGAGTTACGTCCTACGATGTTCGCAAAGACAACGATTAATTCAAAATAAAATACCAGGCACTTCAATAAAATAATACACCAATGGGGTGTCAAAGGGTTGTCACCCTTGCTCACAGTTCGGCAATTCAAACTCGAATACCAGACCGAGTAACCCACCTCGTGCTAGCACGATATGGACGTTGACCTCAATCCAATTATTCAAGGATGCCTCAGACGCAACACCACTTCTAGTTCAACCCCTAAAATGCCAGGGCTCGGTCGCTGAAACACTAGGGTCTGAACAGGAAGTTTACCGGAGTTACGTCCTACGATGTTCGCAAAGACAACAATCAATTCAAAATAAAATACCAGGCACTTCAATAAAATAATGCACCAACGGGTCGTCAAAGGGTTGTCACCCTCGCTCACAGTTCGGCAATTCAAACTCGAATACCAGACCGAGTAACCCACCTCGTGCTAGCACGATATGGACGTTGACCTCAATCCAATTATTCAAGGATGCCTCAGACGCAACACCACTTCTAGTTCAACCCCTAAAATGCCAGGGCTCGGTCGCTGAAACACCAGGGTCTGAACAGGAAGTTTACCGGAGTTACGTCCTACAATGTTCGCAAAGATAACGATCAATTCAAAATAAAATACCAATAATTCACTAATGGAGTCGGATCACCCTGTATACAACAAAGTCGGAAATAAATTCTTTAAGCTAATTTGTTAACCTGACTAATTATCAAGCATCTGACCTGACTCGGAACGAATGGAAATGAAGGAACACAAGCAATACGGAAAATAAACGGCAAGCCAAAGGGCCCACGGAATGCTTACCAAAATCAGAACTCACTTTCACTCACAAGTTACGGTTAAAATAGAGTCTCTTTCTCGTACAACGGTAATCAAAATCAAAACTACGGTTTATCGGTGTTTTCGGAAAAATAATTCGGTTATGATATTCGGTGCAATTAATCTTCAAAAATCGGAAATCTATCAAAAGTTTATACGTCTTAACTCGGAAATCTAGCGAAAAGTTTTGACTTGTACTACTCGGAAATCTAACAAAAGTTTCCTAATTTTGACTCGGACAGCCCTTTTATAGACTCGGTCGGATGGCATGTCACATGATCTCAAATTCGTCTAATTTTGAAGGGAGGTGGATTTTGGACGTCTCTGATTGGTCCGACATTATGTCATTTATTCTAGAAGGAATTCGAACACTCGAGAGCATAAACAACGGACCTCCAGTTTTTGCGCCTTTTCATCGCAGAATTATCTTTCCGCATCTGGCAAAAAACGGCGATAAGCGATAAACTGGAGTTGACGGATTTTTTCCACATAGGCTGCGATTTTAAAATGCATCCGAATAATCGGAATGATTTTAAATTCCCTATATGAATATTTTCTCGATATAATTAATTCTCTCATTTAAATTATATGGAAACGGACTGAACGGAAGTTTCGAATTTCCTTCATGAACGTATCTTACGGTATGACTCTACGGAATAAATGCAGGAATTATCTCGAAATGAAAAATCTTGGAAACAATATCCTGAATTTATTTAGTAACGAAAAAACACTTCGTTACACACCCCCCTTTCTTCCACAAAAAATAAAGAAAAACAGAGGTTTTCTTTATTTTTACCTCAGACTTGCTCTATTTTCCATTACCTATTACCTATCACCTATTACCCCTACTCGCTCATTCATCACCTATTTGCAGACGGCGTAGAAAACGCCGGGCTGCCATAGCATCGGCATCTGGTAGGTGGGCGTGGCCAGGATCTCACACTGCACGCCGACGGATCTTCTGGAACGGCCTGACGAGGGACCCACTCTGGGTAGCGTTTCCATGTTTCTACGGGGTCCGGGTTGTAGTCGGAGGTCCGGTTCGTTCATCGGCCGAGTGCTTCTCGACCGGCAAGGGCATTCACGGGATAAGACTCCCAATCGACCGCAACCGGAACAGAATAGCTTTGCAGCGTTGTTGCATTCCCTCCTGGCATGTCCAGTCAATCCACATCGCCAGCATGCGCCCTCGGACAACTGCACGTACTGGGGTTCCCTCCGTGGGTGATTGGCTTTCTTCCTCCTTCCTTGGGTTCTCCCCTTCGGTAATCGGGCGGTTCGGTTGTCGGCATGGGTTCTACTCGACGCAGGTGTTCGGTTATCTCGGTGAGCTCGTGGAACCTTGGGTCGCGTTCTTGACTTCCTTTTCGTTGCCTGGGTTCCGCAGCGGTTCTGGGACGAGTTCTTGCGGTGGGCTTCCTGTCTCGAAGTTGAGGGTTTGGTTACTCGTTCAGTCCCTGGCGGAGTTCTCAGGTCTTTCTGGGCATTCATGGCGTCCCGTTCTTTGCGCCGCTTCTCTACCCAATCAGCGAATTCCTCCTCCACCAGGTCATCACAGCTCTCTGGTGACGATTCCACCAGGCCGGCGTCGATTATGCCCCATTCTAACAGAGACATGTTAATCTGAAAACTAACAGAGTTTAGGTACATGAAATCACGAACTTCATCCTGGGGTTCTAAACCTGGATTTTCAGAGTGACTCTGACGGGTGGACGGACGGCGGTATCGGTTAGTATGCTCTCTTAATGTCAGCGGTTTACGGGGAAGTCGCGTTTGACAGCGGTTCGTCAAGGTTCTCACCTCCTCGGTACGGTTTCAAATCCTTAATGTGGATATTTCGAAGATACTTTCCGGACGTGTCTTTCAGGTCGTAGACCACAGGAGACACTACCTTGACAACAGTATACGGACCGGCGTATTTGGCGGCCAACTTAGACGCAAAACCGTCTACTGCCGAAGATAAATGATGTTCTCGGCGCCAGACCTGGTCTCCTAATCTGCATGACCACTCTCTTCTTCGAAGGTTATAATAACGGCGCTGTTCGTTGAATGCCTTCGCCAGTTGGACCCGCACGAAATCATGCGTTTCCCGCAGTCGTTTGATTCGGTCGGCGTACTGGTCCACGCCCAGTACGAGCGGTTCATCGACGGACTCCTCACCATTACCTGGATCAGGAGATGTTCGGCGGTTCGTCTCTGGGGACCGGACTTCCCTTCCAAAATTCAGGAACGCTGGGGTGAATCCGGTCGACTCATGTTTCGCCGAGTTCAAGGCGAAGGTTAATTCAACCATGTGTTCGTCCCAGTTGCGATGATCTCCTTCGCAGAATTGCGCTATCATGGTCTTGATCGTTCGATTCGCCCTTTCCACCGGATTACACTGGGGAGAATATACTGGGGCGAACCGATGACGTATACCTAAGCTCCTGAGGTTTCCCCTGAACAATCGGCCGTCGTACTGGGAACCATTGTCGCTGATGACGGTCCTGGGGCATCCGAACTTCAGCACCACCTGCTCGTAAAATGCCTGGAACACCCTTTTTCCAGTGGCGGCCCTGAGGGGTTTACACTCGATCCACTTGGAGAAACGGTCCTGGAACATCACCAAGAAGGTGTTACCCTTCTTCGAACGGGGGAGTGGTCCAATTAGATCAGTGCTCACAGTATGCCACGGTTCGGTAATCGTGTAGGGCTGCATCTTCCCAGCGGGTTTCTGTTGGCATACCTTATACTTCTGGCATTGTGCGCACCTCCGCACATATTGGGCCACTTCGCGGAACATTCCGGGCCAATAGTAGTTTTGGGCCACCCGGGATATGGTCTTCGCGACACCCAGATGACCAGCCACTGGCTCGTCATGGTTCTCCTTCAACACGGCCTGACGGTCCTCGGTAGGGACACACAATTTCCACGGAGTTCCCATCTCGGTTTCTGCGAAATCGTTAGAGTTCCAGAAATGACGGTACAACTTGCCGTTCTGGATGCGGTAGTCGGGATGGTCCGCTGGCTCTTTCGACACTTGTTGGAACCTCCGGGAGTACCAGGAACACAACACCACATCTTCGGCTAAGCATGACTCCTCTCGGTACGGTAAAGGGTCCCGTGACAAGGCATCTGCCACACGATTAAGGGCACCCTTCCTGTATTTGATCTCGAAGTCATACTGTTGAAGGAAGACACTCCATCTCGCTATCCTCCCGGTCGGTGACTTGATCGACTGCAGCCAGCGAAGGCTCATGTGGTCGGTTATTACGGTGAAGTGGTACCCCTCTACGTATGGCCTCATCTTGTCGATGGCCCACACTATAGCCAAACACTCCTTCTCGGTCACTGAATAATTTTTCTCGGCATCATTCAGCGTACGGCTGGCGTAGGCAATCACACGTTCATGCCCATCCAACACTTGGGTTAGGGCGGCCCCAAGTCCGGTTTCGGATGCGTCGGTCTGCAATGTGAACGGTTGTGCGAAGTCTGGGCAGGCCAACACAGGGGACTCGGTCAGCTTTTCCTTCAACTTATCGAAAGCCTGCTGTTGTTCGGGATCCCACTTCCACCTTTGTCTCTTCTTCAATAACAGAGTCAGGGGTGTTACAATCTTCGTGAAATCTTCCACGAACCTACGGTACCAGCTGGCCACCCCCAGGAACCTACGCAGTTCCCGGACTGTCCTCGGTGGGGCCATAGAATTAATAGCCGTGATCTTCTCCGGGTCGGTCGCAATCCCATCTTCCGTCACCACATGTCCTAAGTACTTGAGGGACTTCTTTACGAACTCGCATTTCTCTGGGTTGATTTTCAGCTTGGCCTCCCTGAGACTTCGGAATACGGCTTGCAGGTTCGACAGGTGTTCGTCGAACGTTTCTCCCAGTACCACTATATCATCCAAATACGCAAAAGCCACTGGGTCCATCCTGGGGCCAATCACACGATCCAGAAATCGTTGGAATGTCGCCCCAGCAGAGTGCAAGCCGAACGGCATTACCTTGAACTGGAACAAGCCTCTTCCAGGAACGGTGAAGGCAGTGATGGGTTTACTCGATTCGGTAAGGGGAACTTGCCAATATCCCTGTCTCAAGTCCAGCGTCGAGATGTACTTGGCCTTCCTGAGCTTGTCCAGGATTCCAGCAATGTACGGTAGTGGGTATGCGTCCTTGACAGTGACCTCATTCACGGCCCGAAAGTCGATGCAAAATCGGGGTTGGCCATTTGACTTCTTCACTATGACCACACTCGAGCTCCAGGGAGAGTGAGACGGTTCTATGATGCCCTCCTCCAGCATCCTGCTCACCTCTTGATCGATGATCTCCTGCATCTTCGGATTATAGGGGCGGTATCTCTGTTTGATCGGCTCGGTTCCAGGTTTGAGCTTGATTTGGTGGTATATCATATCTGTTAGACCTTGTACCTCTTCGAACCCACCGATCTCCCGCTCCAAAAACTCCTGCAGGATTCGTTTCTCCTTCGAAGTCAGAGAGCCTATAGCGTAGTTTTGTGGTACGCTCGGTGGCAGTACGGGACTGGTCAGCGGTTCTCCTCCCAGGAAACATCGGGTAGTTCGGAAGTCAATCTGGAAGTCATGAGACGACAGTAGGTCCATACCCAAAATCAGGTCCATGGGTAGTTGTGGGACCAAGAACAGTCGTGCTTCAATCAGCGTGTTTCCTATCTTCAGTTGGGGGTGATATACCTCTTCAACGGTGACGGAACTTCCATTCGCAACGGTCGCCAGCATGTCGTGGACTTGGTCTGGGAATATCCCACCATTCCGACAACTCTGGGCTGCCCTTCCGCTTATGAATGAGCGGGATGCTCCGGTGTCCAACAAGGCCTGTACTAGCGTGTCTCCAATATAGACGTTGATGATAGGGCGGTTTTCTCGGTTCGGCGGTTTCGGCTCTATTGGGGACGTGGAAGATGGGAACTGCCTTCTCCCCAGGTACTGGCAGCCCCGTTCTCGTTTCCCGAACAGCGACAATCCCTCGACAGGACTCCCTGCCGACCACATCGGGAGCAGAAGAGCCTTGGGCGAGATCGGCACTCACTCCTCATGTGACCAGTCTCACCACACCTCCAGCACCGTGGTCCTGTCTCCTTAAACTGGACCCTCCTTGGTTCAGGTGACTTTGTATTCCTGGGTCCGCCGATACATGGAGTTGGCTGCTGGACGACGGTTTTCGGTTCCGTGACAGACGGCGGTTTCCCCGGGGGAGGCAGTTGTGCTGGCTGACTTGCCCCTTGATGTGTTGCATGTAAGGTCAGGTTTCTCGGAGCTTTCGGCTGTGGGCTTTCATACACCAGGTGTGGTTCGTCAATGAAACCCTTTCGAGCCGGCGGTGGGACGTAATTGTCAGCCTGCCACTGCACCAGCTCAAACACCCTTCCTTTGTCCAGTAACTGACGGTAGGTTTTGGTCTCCTGGAAAGCCAGTGCCTTTTGGAGGGTTGGCACCAGACGTTTCTTGATGATGGCTATCTGTTCTTCCTCGGACGGGCGTCTGGTCGTCAACTTCAAGAAGAGGTTCTGCATCCTGGTGACGAACAGCAACAGCTTCTCTCCGTCACCTTGGGTTCGTTTCCTGATCTCGTCGAACAAGTTCTCCTCGTAATCCGGGGGAAGGAAAGCTTCACGTAGTTGTTCCTTGAAGTCTTTCCAATCCCTGAAAGAACCTCTCCTTGGAACGTACCAATCCCTCGCATCCTTCTTGAGTAGCTCGAACACGGACTGGAACAGATTTTGGTGGTCGATGTGTCGAGCTTCAGCCAGCTGTTCGACCTCCTCCAGGAAGGTGTTCACACTGGTGGAACCATCGAAGTGGACTTGCCACTTATAGACGGGTACTAGCGGATGGTGGTCGTTTCGGTTTCTGGGACCATCTTGGCTGTCTTTGGTTTTAACTTCGGGGTTTTGGCAGTCAACCCTCGGTTCTCCTGACGGATTTTGCGATATCCTATCTGGTTCCATCGAACTATTCAGTTCTGCCTCTCGTTCCAAGAATGGGAAGGAGATCCTCCGGGTTGATTCCGCCACGGTCGGCCTACCCCTCCTTGCTGACCTCTGTATCCGGTCATCCTCCGGTCGTCTGATGGGACTGGTGAGGTTCAGCCGTTGACGGACAGCTTCACAAGCTCGTTCACGGAGTCGTTGGAGGAAATCCACGGTGAGTCCAGTCCTCAGCGAAGTTTCGGGTTGCTGGGTGACTGCGGTTCCGTCCCATTCGGAACGATTTCTTCGGTCCTCTTCCCTCCTGTTGGGACTTGGGGTTGTCGGGCACTCGGTACCCACGGCTAATTGTTCAACCAGCCTGGTGTTCTGAGTCCTGGGCTCAATCGGAACGTCGAAGCTAATCAGGTCGCCATCCTGTTCCAGTTGAGACACACTGTCCATTGCAGGATGTCCTGATCGGCTTCTGGTGTCCCCCAACGGATTCTGGAGGACTTGTCTGGACTCGGCAAGAATTTTGGCATCCTTCAACATCTCGTACGTATGGGTCCAGACGCACTTTAAGTCCTCAAGCCTATCCTCTTCTTCCAATGTGGACGGTCTGATCTGGCTGATCCTGTTCTGGACATGTATTAGACGGCTCCTTATCCGAGTCTCCTCGTTCGCCGCATTTTCCTCATCAAATTCTCGGAGTTCCTCTACCAAATATCCCAGGATCCGGTTGGCAGTGTCCATTTCCTCCTCGGTGTTCCTTGGCTTTGGGCAGAACGGTTTCCGCTGCGCAAGTACCTTACGCAACTCGGTACGGTTTTCATGGACAGTCCTCCTCGCTTGGCATCCCCGGGCTTCGAGTTCCCAGATCAACTCTTCAGCCCTCAGTCTGTTAACCTCCATGGTCATGACTGGCCTTCCCTGCTCCTGCGATCCTTGAAAGAAATCAGGTCCCTGCTCGGGCGCCAATTTGTGACGACCTTTTCTACCTTACGGACTTTTCCTCGGGCGCCAGTTGCAAATTTTGTTCCAAGGTTGCAACTCCTTGTCGTACACTTCCCTTTTCCCCAGGTAGCCTTTACACAGTTGGAGAAGGGTTCACTACAATCTATGGTGTAAGCGATTGAGTGGTACCAGTTTCTTTCGGATAATGCGGTCTTGATAAATAATGTAATAAAACTCACTATAACTATGTACAAATATATTACAATATCACTACCATTCACTGTCTGAAATATGAATATATACAGTATACACGGTCAAAGGCAGATGATAAATGTGATGTAAGGTATACTACAGCAGTGAATGTCAACGGTGATTGCGGAGGTGAGAATAGCGAGCAGAGCGGGTAATATAAGCAGTAAAAGCATCAACAGGACCACAGGACAGACAATGAGAGCATACAGTACCAAGTGAAAGTGCTGAAGGTAATAAAAATTTAGGGTCCCTTTGGCTATAATAGATATATGCTTGTGTTCCCAACTTATTAACGTCACAAAATAATCGGTCCCTATGTTTCGGACGGTCAAATATCTTGTTCACGGTTCGGCAATTCAAACCCGAATACCAGACCGAGTAACCCACCTCGTGCTAGCACGATATGGACATTCACCTCAATCCAATTATTCGAGGATACCTCAGACGCAACACCGCTTCTAGTTCAACCCCTAAAATGCCAGGGCTCGGTCGCTGAAACACTAGGGTCTGAACAGGAAGTTGTCGGAGTGACGTCCTACAACGCTCACAAAGATAATGAAATAAAAATTAAATCCCGGACAATTCAACAAAACAATAAACTAGCGGGGTGTCTGAGGGTTGTTACCCTTGCTCACAGCTCGGCTTTCAAACTCGAATACCAGACAGAGTAACCCACCTCGTGCTAGCACGATATGGACATTCACCTCAATCCGATTATTCACGGATGCCTCAGACGCAACACCACTTCTAGTTCAACCCCTAAAATGCCAGGGCTCGGTCGCTGAAACACTAGGGTCTGAACAGGAAGTTTACCGGAGTTACGCCCTACAATGCTCACAAAGATAACAAATCAAAATATGATACCAGACAATTCAATCAAATAATATACAAGCGGGGTGTCGGAGGGTTGTTACCCTTGTTCACAGCTCGGCAATCAAACTCGAATACCAGACCGAGTAACCCACCTCGTGCTAGCACGATATGGACATTCACCTCAATCCGATTATTCACGGATGCCTCAGACGCAACACCACTTCTAGTTCAACCCCTAAAATGCCAGGGCTCGGTCGCTGAAACACTAGGGTCTGAACAGGAAGTTTACCGGCGTTACGCCCTACAATGCTCACAAAGATAACAAATCAAAATATGATACCGGAAAATTCAATAAAATAATATACAAGCGGGTGTCGGAGGGTTGTTACCCTTGCTCACAGCTCGGCAATCAAACTCAAATACCAGACCGAGTAACCCACCTCGTGCTAGCACGATATGGACGTTGACCTCAATCCAATTATTCAAGGATGCCTCAGACGCAACACCACTTCTAGTTCAACCCCTAAAATGCCAGGGCTCGGTCGCTGAAACACTAGGGTCTGAACAGGAAGTTTACCGGAGTTACGTCCTACGATGTTCGCAAAGACAACGATTAATTCAAAATAAAATACCAGGCACTTCAATAAAATAATACACCAATGGGGTGTCAAAGGGTTGTCACCCTTGCTCACAGTTCGGCAATTCAAACTCGAATACCAGACCGAGTAACCCACCTCGTGCTAGCACGATATGGACGTTGACCTCAATCCAATTATTCAAGGATGCCTCAGACGCAACACCACTTCTAGTTCAACCCCTAAAATGCCAGGGCTCGGTCGCTGAAACACTAGGGTCTGAACAGGAAGTTTACCGGAGTTACGTCCTACGATGTTCGCAAAGACAACAATCAATTCAAAATAAAATACCAGGCACTTCAATAAAATAATGCACCAACGGGTCGTCAAAGGGTTGTCACCCTCGCTCACAGTTCGGCAATTCAAACTCGAATACCAGACCGAGTAACCCACCTCGTGCTAGCACGATATGGACGTTGACCTCAATCCAATTATTCAAGGATGCCTCAGACGCAACACCACTTCTAGTTCAACCCCTAAAATGCCAGGGCTCGGTCGCTGAAACACCAGGGTCTGAACAGGAAGTTTACCGGAGTTACGTCCTACAATGTTCGCAAAGATAACGATCAATTCAAAATAAAATACCAATAATTCACTAATGGAGTCGGATCACCCTGTATACAACAAAGTCGGAAATAAATTCTTTAAGCTAATTTGTTAACCTGACTAATTATCAAGCATCTGACCTGACTCGGAACGAATGGAAATGAAGGAACACAAGCAATACGGAAAATAAACGGCAAGCCAAAGGGCCCACGGAATGCTTACCAAAATCAGAACTCACTTTCACTCACAAGTTACGGTTAAAATAGAGTCTCTTTCTCGTACAACGGTAATCAAAATCAAAACTACGGTTTATCGGTGTTTTCGGAAAAATAATTCGGTTATGATATTCGGTGCAATTAATCTTCAAAAATCGGAAATCTATCAAAAGTTTATACGTCTTAACTCGGAAATCTAGCGAAAAGTTTTGACTTGTACTACTCGGAAATCTAACAAAAGTTTCCTAATTTTGACTCGGACAGCCCTTTTATAGACTCGGTCGGATGGCATGTCACATGATCTCAAATTCGTCTAATTTTGAAGGGAGGTGGATTTTGGACGTCTCTGATTGGTCCGACATTATGTCATTTATTCTAGAAGGAATTCGAACACTCGAGAGCATAAACAACGGACCTCCAGTTTTTGCGCCTTTTCATCGCAGAATTATCTTTCCGCATCTGGCAAAAAACGGCGATAAGCGATAAACTGGAGTTGACGGATTTTTTCCACATAGGCTGCGATTTTAAAATGCATCCGAATAATCGGAATGATTTTAAATTCCCTATATGAATATTTTCTCGATATAATTAATTCTCTCATTTAAATTATATGGAAACGGACTGAACGGAAGTTTCGAATTTCCTTCATGAACGTATCTTACGGTATGACTCTACGGAATAAATGCAGGAATTATCTCGAAATGAAAAATCTTGGAAACAATATCCTGAATTTATTTAGTAACGAAAAAACACTTCGTTACAATATCAAATTATATGGTACCCCCGTTACACTAACCTCTGCTAACACTTTTTTCATACACATGCTTTATTGTTAGATTAAAAACAAATTGAATTGCTCAAGTTCTAAAGAATATATATATATATATATATATATATATATCTATTTAAGGTAACAGTCGTACTATGAATATGTGAATTGGATAAGGGAATTCGACTGATGACTAGGATATTAATTCTGCTCTTTATTCCATACCAAGCTTTCGGAATTTTTTAATTCCTTCTTCAGGGTCACTACAATTTACACAATTATAAGACACATAAAATTTTACAAAACAAAATAATTACTCACAGAATTTGAGGTTATTTTCCTAATATGATGTTCCACATTGACCAAAGTAAATCATCAAGTAATTTGTCGCAAATAAAATAGAATGATGTTAATCAAAATCGTCTCTTTGAAAAAGTCCGCATGCATTTAACCTAAATTATTTAGAATTTCTTTTTTATATCATACCACAGAATGGTGCTATCGCAGTATGTCACCATCACAGAATGGTGTTGATCTGGGTTTGTTCCCTCTTTCTTTCACTCATCCAGTGGCCCATCGTAGAATTCCACTCTTTCACGGTTTGGATACGTTAACAAATAAGTGTATACATTGCTTAGATTTTGTATGTCGGTTTTTTTATTTATTGGATTAGTTTGACTTTTTATATTTATCATTTCCAGTATCAGCCTCTTGTTATATTTTCTTTGTGTGCATAGTACTTCTGCACTATAAAAATCAATTCTGTGGCCCTCTTCTATTGAGTGCACGGCCAGTGCACACCGTGAGTTCATTGTTCGGATATCACTCTTGTGTAGTGTTAATCGGCTCTTCAACCACTGTGATGTCTGTCCTACATAGGTGCAGTCACATTCAGAACAATGGACTTTGTAAACTACGTTTGATTTGAGAGGAGTTGGTATTGTGTCCTTTAATCTGCTGTATAATGTCGAAACTGTTCTCATGTTATAGGTCGCTATCCTTACTTTCTCACTTTTGAAACAATTTTTTATTTTGTTGGTTAAATTTTCAATATTGGGGAGGCTGCCAAATTTCATCGTTACTTCATGTTCAACCGAATTATCACTTTGTTCCGTTTGTCGTAGTTGAGGTTCTTCTATGGATATTGTGTTTGATTCGTACAATAGCTTGTTCAGCATTTACCTTGGGTAGGAATTGTCCTGAAAAATCCTGTATAACTTCTTTATGTTCGCATCCACCAAATCTGGATGGCAAATTCTGTTGATCCTGTTTTTCATCTCCTTTATACAATTTATCTTAATATTTATTGGATGTTCTGATTTGTGATGAATAAATTTATTTGAGTTTATTTCCTTTCTATACCAATCCAATTTTATTACACTATTTATTCTGCAAACCCTTGTATCCAGGAAGGGGACAGACTTGTTTTCATCCTCTCTCTCGATGGTAAACTGGATATGCGAGTCGAAGTTGTTAAATACAGTTAGTATCTCCTCAAAGCCAGTATACGGTATTGCTATTATCAAATCATCAACAAACTTTTTCAAGAAAAACAAACCAAATGAGAGTTTGGGATGCACATATCTAATACGTGATCCATGACATAAAGAGACAAAACTGGGCTTAGTTTAGAACCCATAGCACAACCGAATGTCTGTGCATAATATTCACCCCGAAATGTGAAGTAGTTGTTAGTAAGAACAAAATCTAGTATCTCCATAAAGAGTTTTTTTGGTATGTTGCAATGTTCCTCGATAATATGCCACTTGATCTCAATCACTTTTATCACTAGTTCCTTATATACGTTGCCGAATAGGTTTACCACATCCAAGGAGGCCACCTCGTATTCTTCTGGGATGGCAAGGTTGTTCATGTATGCTGCAAATTCAAAGGAATCTTTAATATAATACTCATTATTTAGATTGTAAGCATCCGATAGCACCCCAGCCATGAACTCAGCCAGCGTTGTCATGGGGCTTTGTATACTAGCTACTATAGGTCTTAGTGGATATCCTGTCTTGTGTAATTTAGGATTTCCAAAAATTTTAGGGCACACTGAATTATAACATTTCATTGACTTTGTTTGTTCCTTGCTAATTGCATCCGATTTAAAAAGTCTGGATATAAAATTATTGCATTTAGTCTGTAAAGTTGTAGTAGGATCTCGTGGTAACTGTTTAAAGCCTTCTGAATTTATTAACGTGTACATTTTCTGAATATAGTCATCTCTGTCCATGGCTACTGTGACCGAACCCTTGTCACTGTTTAAAATAATCAAGTTCTCGTTGGTTTTGAGGAATTCCCTTGCCGTTCTATATGGTTTATCTGTACGATATGTGATATCCTTGTTCCTATGAATATAACCAGTAATAATGCTGGAAATTTTTGTCCTATATAGGTCTCTATTCTCTTCAGGTGTTTTTTGTATAATATCTTCTACATCTGTGATAAGATTGTCCATAGGTATCTGTTTAACTGGTATGGCCATGCTAAATTTCGATCCAAGGGATAAGAAATTTTCTACGTCTATAGGTATTTGTGTTGAGGAGATATTTTTGAACCATTTTCCTTGGTTGCCCCATTTAATCTTTGTTGCTTCTTCCAATTGTGTTATCTTCCTGATGTTACTGTTCTTTATCCTGTGAAAATGTCTATTATACATAATATTCTGTCTCTTCTTGAACTCCAACAACACCCTCTGCGGCATGATGTTATGCAAACTCTTCATTATGACTTGGTTGTTTCTTTCCAAATTACTGATCTTCAAATTAACGTGGTTAATTTCCAAACGAGTTATTGAATTGGTTAACTTGTTATTGAAATGATCAATTTTCTTGTTCAATCTTCCACCCCCTTCACTTTCAAAAAGTTTCTGCGAGTATTAATAATAGAAAATTGTCGTCTGCTCGGAATAGAAGAGTCTTCCTCTTAGAATGTAAAAGGAAGGATGTTGTACCAAATCATGTGAACCATAGTATCAAAAGTGTGCAGAAACTTTTTGAAAGTGAAGGGGGTGGAAGATTGAACAAGAAAATTGATCATTTCAATAACAAGTTAACCAATTCAATAACTCGTTTGGAAATTAACCACGTTAATTTGAAGATCAGTAATTTGGAAAGAAACAACCAAGTCATAATGAAGAGTTTGCATAACATCATGCCGCAGAGGGTGTTGTTGGAGTTCAAGAAGAGACAGAATATTATGTATAATAGACATTTTCACAGGATAAAGAACAGTAACATCAGGAAGATAACACAATTGGAAGAAGCAACAAAGATTAAATGGGGCAACCAAGGAAAATGGTTCAAAAATATCTCCTCAACACAAATACCTATAGACGTAGAAAATTTCTTATCCCTTGGATCGAAATTTAGCATGGCCATACCAGTTAAACAGACCTATGGACAATCTTATCACAGATGTAGAAGATATTATACAAAAAACACCTGAAGAGAATAGAGACCTATATAGGACAAAAATTTCCAGCATTATTACAGGTTATATTCATAGGAACAAGGATATCACATATCGTACAGATAAACCATATAGAACGGCAAGGGAATTCCTCAAAACCAACGAGAACTTGATTATTTTAAACAGTGACAAGGGTTCGGTCACAGTAGCCATGGACAGAGATGACTATATTCAGAAAATGTACACGTTAATAAATTCAGAAGGCTTTAAACAGTTACCACGAGATCCTACTACAACTTTACAGACTAAATGCAATAATTTTATATCCAGACTTTTTAAATCGGATGCAATTAGCAAGGAACAAACAAAGTCAATGAAATGTTATAATTCAGTGTGCCCTAAAATTTATGGAAATCCTAAATTACACAAGACAGGATATCCACTAAGACCTATAGTAGCTAGTATACAAAGCCCCATGACAACGCTGGCTGAGTTCATGGCTGGGGTGCTATCGGATGCTTACAATCTAAATAATGAGTATTATATTAAAGATTCCTTTGAATTTGCAGCATACATGAACAACCTTGTCATCCCAGAAGAATACGAGGTGGCCTCCTTGGATGTGGTAAACCTATTCGGCAACGTATATAAGGAACTAGTGATAAAAGTGATTGAGATCAAGTGGCATATTATCGAGGAACATTGCAACATACCAAAAAAACTCTTTATGGAGATACTAGATTTTGTTCTTACTAACAAATACTTCACATTTCGGGGTGAATATTATGTACAGACATTCGGTTGTGCTATGGGTTCTAAACGAAGCCCAGTTTTGTCTCTTTATGTCATGGATCACGTATTAGATATGTGCATCCCAAAACTCTCATTTGGTTTGTTTTTCTTGAAAAAGTTTGTTGATGATTTGATAATAGCAATACCGTATACTGGCTTTGAGGAGATACTAACTGTATTTAACAACTTCGACTCGCATATCCAGTTTACCATCGAGAGAGAGGATGAAAACAAGTCTGTCCCCTTCCTGGATACAAGGGTTTGCAGAATAAATAGTGTAATAAAATTGGATTGATATAGAAAGGAAATAAACTCAAATAAATTTATTCATCACAAATCAGAACATCCAATAAATATTAAGATAAATTGTATAAAGGAGATGAAAAACAGGATCCACAGAATTTGCCATCCAGATTTGGTGGATGCGAACATAAAGAAGTTATACAGGATTTTTCAGGACAATTCCTACCCAAGGCAAATGCTGAACAAGCTATTGTACGAATCAAACACAATATCCATAGAAGAACCTCAACTACGACAAACGGAACAAAGTGATAATTCGGTTGAACATGAAGTAACGATGAAATTTGGCAGCCTCCCCAATATTGGAAATTTAACCAACAAAATAAAAAATTGTTTCAAAAGTGAGAAAGTAAGGATAGCGACCTATAACATGAGAACAGTTTCGACATTATACAGCAGATTAAAGGACACAATACCAACTCCTCTCAAATCAAACGTAGTTTACAAAGTCCATTGTTCTGAATGTGACTGCACCTATGTAGGACAGACATCACAGTGGTTGAAGAGCCGATTAACACTACACAAGAGTGATATCCGAACAATGAACTCACGGTGTGCACTGGCCGTGCACTCAATAGAAGAGGGCCACAGAATTGATTTTGATAGTGCAGAAGTACTATGCACACAAAGAAAATATAACAAGAGGCTGATACTGGAAATGATAAATATAAAAAGTCAAACTAATCCAATAAATAAAAAAACCGACATACAAAATCTAAGCAATGTATACACTTATTTGTTAACGTATCCAAACCGTGAAAGAGTGGAATTCTACGATGGGCCACTGGATGAGTGAAAGAAAGAGGGAACAAACCCAGATCAACACCATTCTGTGATGGTGACATACTGCGATAGCACCATTCTGTGGTATGATATAAAAAAGAAATTCTAAATAATTTAGGTTAAATGCATGCGGACTTTTTCAAAGAGACGATTTTGATTAACATCATTCTATTTTATTTGCGACAAATTACTTGATGATTTACTTTGGTCAATGTGGAACATCATATTAGGAAAATAACCTCAAATTCTGTGAGTAATTATTTTGTTTTGTAAAATTTTATGTGTCTTATAATTGTGTAAATTGTAGTGACCCTGAAGAAGGAAATAAAAAATTCCGAAAGCTTGGTATGGAATAAAGAGCAGAATTAATATCCTAGTCATCAGTCGAATTCCCTTATCCAATTCACATATATATATATATATATATATATATATATATATATATATATATATATATATATATATATATATATATATATATATATATATATATATATATATATATA